>CM076575.1:341522878-341807293 GCA_034641835.2 Pinus albicaulis | reverse complement strand
ACTCTTTTTTCAGATTTCATCCTAGCCCTTTTTTCAATCAGATTTTCCTCTACACTTACAGCTCCCCTCTGCATGTCCTCTAAAGTTAGTGGGTCTCTCTCCCTCAGCTGATAGGCCATGTCTGGGTCAAAACCTTCCGGAAATTTTGCTAAGGCTAGCCCTGGTGGGGGTTTCATGTTTTGTGGGAGTGCATTGTAAACACTATTGAACCTAGTGCAGTAGTCCTGGACACTTTCCCATGCATTTCTCTTAAGGTTTCTGTTATCACCCTAGTTATTCTCAGGTTGTAGGATGAGGATTTATAGTTGAAGAATACCAGGGGTAACCAAGAACCTAATTTTGAAATTCAGGATCTAGCCTTTCTAAATTCTGGAGAGGGATCTCTCCTCAAGATTTAGCTTGATTTTGTTATAATATTTTAGGCTATTTATGATTGGAAAATTGGTTTTTTTTGAATGTTTGGTGGAAATAAAGGTACTTCAAGGTAAACCACAGAGGGATCTACTAGACCATTGGGCTATGGAGTCAATTTCTTGGCAAGCAGAGCTAGGAAATAAGGTCAAAAGAGAAAAAGTACTAAGGGTAGGGTAGATGACCTTCAAAGGGTTTGGAAATAGGATTTTTGATGAAATGGTAAGATATAAATAAAAGGGCAATGAAGGATCCTTAAGTTACAGAAAATAAGATGAAATAAAGGGGTCAAAAGGGACTCAGAGAAGTTAAGGATTCTTAAGTTTGGATATCAGCAGAAAACATATCAATGAATAACTAGTAAAAAATAGGGATATTTTGACACTAATCCTGTATAAACTTTCCTAGCCAAGCATTTAAGACAGAAAACATGTAAATGTATGTATGGAACTTTAGAAAGATAAACAGTGAAAACAGGAAAATACTTGACTTATCTTATCATCACAAGAATCTTGAGTTATGATGTCTATTTGACTTAGTTCCAGTCTGTTTCTTTACAAATCGACTCACACAAACTCCCAATGTATTCAACACAAATGTCTATAGTAGTCTTGACAAATTTTATTCCACCCTAAACACTTCATAAAATGAATTATTCATATAAAATTATTACAAAATATCTGAGAGACATGTAGGAATATCTTTAGGAGAAAATAAAGATTATTGCATAAAAAGAGGGACAGATGCAAAACAAACTGGCAAGCTGTTCTCTTATCAAGAAAAAATAGGACTAATTGATCTTATCAAAATTGATTTGTTGCTTTGTTGTAGATGCTTGCTGGCACTTGAAAAAATATATTTTTAGAAGATAGCTTGGAAGAGACTCTTCAACTTGTGCTTCACTTCTGATACTCTTTTACGCTGTCCATTTATTACTCTACTACTGTAAAATGAAGAATTACAACAGTAAAAATTTAGTTAACTATTTTATTCTCGGATACTCTTTGACTCTGCTTATTCACATGATACAATTTCACTACAATATTTACCCTTTGATAACTATAAAAATGAAAAACCTGACTGCACTTGTTCTACTCTATTTGCATGCTGTTATACCCAATCAGTAAATCCCTGACATTGCGCTGCACTAGGTATTTTAATACCTTTCAACTTCCTGTAACTCTCATCAGTTTCGGTGTATTTTGCAAGGTTTGGTTTTATAACAAACATGTGTTTGATCTCATTTTTTAAAAAGAAAAAATCTTCAAAATATTGTAAAACCACCTTACCAGTTGGAGAACCTTGTGGTAAAGTTTTATTCACCTGTTCTTTGGCATGTGCTCTGATATTTTTGTCATAATCAGTCTAGACCATTAAATTTTCATGGAAACCATGTATATTTGGAAGACCTGCTTGGCTTAGCATTATGTATTTGGACATGAATTTTGTGATTGATAAGTTCATGGCTTCACATTTTTATTCTAAGTTGTTCATGATATTTCTTTTGGTTAGGACTTTCTTGATTTGCAGAATTGTTTCAGTCCTGTCATGAATATTTAATGCCTCCAATTCAACTCTATTCTTGTTGTTCAAGAATCCAATAAGCCTTATAGCTTGTGATGGTTTATCTGCAAGCTATATTTTAGTTTTTTGAATTTCTTCCAGTGCTGCTTGCAATAAATCTCTTTGCTCATAGATAATCTGTATTGAGGGCCACTGTAAATGAATAACTTGAATTATATTATTCCCTAGGTAGTTTTTGATGTATGCTACCTGCTCACTAAAGTTTACTTCTTTCTCTAAACTCTTCACTTGTTCTTATAAGGCCTTTGCTCTCTGTTCATGTCCCTTAGATGTGATTAAGGCATTCTTGTATGAGGATTCAAGATCTTAATTTGCTTTCTTTAAATTATTGATCTCATTGTTCTTAAGGGAAATTTCTTCCAAATATTTAACTATGTTTGTTGTACCTATTGCTTGTTGTACCTGTGTTGTTGATGATTCTATGGCTGAGGTATCTATATATTGTACTGACACTGCAATTTCCAGTACTCTTTTTGGTGCCAAGTGCTCTGCCAGTGTAGAAGGAACAACTGTACTCACCATTGGAATGACTGTAGGAATAGGATAAATATTTGTTTCTTTCAATGTTTCTTTTTCTTTTATGATGATCTCTATCTGATTCTCCATATATTTGATTTGAGTAGTCATTTTCAGTACTAATTGCGTCATCTCATCCTTTTCTTTTTGCTATTGTAGGATTTCCTTGGCTTGTGGATGTTCATTCTATGGAAGTTTCAATTGCTTTCTTAAGGCTGCGATGTCTTCATTATTTTGCTTTATGAGTGCTTGAGCAACATGAATGTTTGAAGGATCTACTCTAGTCTGTATATCCAAGTCCTCTATGGAATTGATCCTTAGGTTCTTAGCATGTAAAGAGGCTTTGTCTAGACTTGTCTGATCTTGCAAGTTAGACATATTTTTTGCAGCATAGTTGTACTCATATTTTTGGCTACTACTTTAGAATAAAGCATTTCTGTGGTGCTTCTATGAAACTCTATTTGATCCAATTCATGTATTGTATCTGCGTCCACTTCTACATCTGTTTTGGTGTAATATGACGTTGATTTTGGATCTGCAACTGTTGGTTTAAGGAATGACATGATCATCTTATTTGTGGAGTAGTCAAAAGCTGTCAACAACCTATCTTTATTCCCTGGATTTTCTTTGAGAAATTGGGAATAAACTTCATTTTTAATCTCCTCATTTTTCTCTTTGATCTTTTTGTATTTTTTCTGAATGTCAGAGTCTGTTCCCTCTATTGCTTTGGAAGAGGAGGGAGCTTCTAAATTCACCTGCTTTTCCACCATTTCTTTGTCCTGTTCATGTGTTAGCACATGCTCTTTCTGAATTTCTACTAGAGTATCATTTACAATTATAGTGGCTTCATCATCATTATGTTGATCATTATTGGCTTCTTGATCATCAGTTCCATCTATTTCTATTATCTTTTCTTTCTCAGCAACAGTAATTTTTTTCCCTTTCGTTGTAAATAATCTTGAATTTATTTTCTTCAATGGTTTCTGCTGAATAGCCTTCTTCATTCCTGGTCCTTTTGTTTGAAGCTTCTGTCTTCTTAGTGACTATTATTGCTTGTGAATTATTTGTTTGTATCTCTTTCTCTGTATTGGTAGTAGGATCAATTAATGTATTTTCTACCCATTCCATTTGATTTGCAAATTTCTCAATTTCTAGTTTAGACTCATGCATGAATGGTGTTAATTTACATTTGATCCTTATGTTACTTTGAATGCCTTGTGGATCATAGTTCCAATAAAAACTTTCTTGGAATTTTAACTCTGATAATTTCATGACTATTTATTTTAAGGCATCCCTGTTGTTTACTATGAAGGGACCTATCTGATTCTTCAGCTTAAACTGTGTCTTTTTCTTGGAAGCCATAAATTTTATAGCATCTGCATTTAGGAATTGGCTCAAGTATTCCAAAGCAAAAACCCTGATGGTTAGAAATTTGGGCAGCTTTTAAGGGGCCAGGTTTGCTCCAAATATCCTTAGTTCTGTATTATTTTCATATAGGTACCAGTCACCTACTTTACAGTGTTCAGATAACTGTAGAATTATTTTTATTTCCTTACTAATTCTTGGTTGTTCAAATTTTCACAATAAACTCATGGTTGGTCTGAAAAAAAAATCAGTGAAGTCCTTATAGTTGAATTCACTTCCATCGTTTCTTAGCAATGAATTCCAAAGTACTACTGAGAGAGCATTGCCTTCAACATCCATTTTCTGTAATGCAACTGGAAACTTTTCTGCTTGGAAAAATAGAAAGAGGTGAAATAGATACGATGAATATATAAACACTCCTTCTTGAAAAACTTGGTCAATGATAGTGCATATTATCATCAATGAATCATGAAATTAAATATCATTGCGGGAGGTTTCTGCGGGGATAAAGTAGAAGGAAACCTAGAACTGATGCATTAGTGAAATCATCATTAGAATAACCTAGAATGAAAGAAAGCATGAGATGATTTCTATTGGAAGGTCGGGGAAAATTAAGGTGGAATGCGAGGTCAACAAGAATATGAGCTTAGTGAAAAGAGTCGCCTTCACTAAGTGGGCCCGCAGGCTATTTTTGGCGCAAAGTCTATTTTTAGACTATGTCTATTTTTAGACATGTCGATCATATTCTATGAGTTGCAGGATGCTATTTGTGGATGGTTGGTCAAGTTGTAAAAATAGATGGACTTCTATTTTTAGACATATTGGGCGGAATCTATTTTTAGATTGCTAGTCTAAAAATAGATATGTCGAATATTATTAGCTCTTAATAATATTTGGACTCTAAACATTATCTTATTCTCTTGGAGCACTTGAGTTAAGTGCATAGATGTGGAACAACAACTGATAGAAGGAATTACGCTATTCCTGAGGGTTTACTGGAGCTAATGCATGAGGACTTCAGTTAGAACTCATGTGACAGAGTTTGGTGGAGTTATAGAAGTAGTTGGTGGAGTTGTATTTAGTTTAACTCGGTTAGACTCAGTTGAGCTAGTTGTATCTAGTCTAACTAATTAATACACTAGTGATAGTGGTGTGAATTAATTGGTTAATTAATTCACTAAATAATAACTCATTAATCAACTGAAGAATACATCAGTTAACTAAAGTGCATGGCAGTTTCAGTGGAGACTAGTGGAGAGATAGGTGAAAGGGCAAGATAGACTATCAGTTGTGACTATAGTGATGCATTGATTGCATCCAACACTCAGTGGAGATACCAATGAGGATTGCGCAGTGAAAGCTTGGTGAATTCGAGTTCATTCAGAGCCATTCTTCAGCAGGGATTGTGCAGTAGAGGCAGGCTAGCAGGTGGCAAATATCGGTGCATGGATTTGCAAGATCAGGCCTGATTAGTGTGTAGCGATTGTATTGTACTGAGAGCTTGATATGATCATCTTTGTATGAGGATTGTTACATGATCTCTATGACATATATTATATACAGATAGTTGGGGTTTTTAGCTTCAGGCTTTCTCGTTAAATCAATGTGTTAATGTGTGTGAATTTTTATGGTTTCATGTGTGCATTGCAATTGATTTAATTTCCGCATGTGATGATCAATGGTGGAATAGATTCTGTATTGTGCATGAAGTTAAAATAGTGTGTGATCAGGAGAATCTTGGACATATGCATGTGTAGTGCATATAATTTCTACATGGTATCAAAGAATTTCTCATTGGAGCAATTGAAATTATTGAAGCGGTTGAGTTTTGTGCTGGTGGAAATCGAATTTGCAGCAGTGTTTTCTTGGTGTTGAAGTTGAGATGTATTGAAATTAATGTAACTTTCAATGGGTTGCGATTGGAGTATGCCCTTGATGAGAGCTCGAATTACATAGCCTGGAAGAACAAGATGGAGGCAGTGCTGGAGGATAATGGATTGAAGGAGTTCATCAATAGCGATGTTCCTAAGCCGGGATCTAGCGATGCTGCATTACTTGACGAATGGAAAAAGAAGACAACAAAGACGAGAATAATTCTGTTGGAAGGTGTGAAGGACCATATTGTGTCCAGCCTTCATGGGAAAGCCACTCCATTCTTAATGTGGAAGGCTTTGATAGACTTATTCCAAAGCAGAAGTGACCAGAGGAAGTTGGCGCTTAAAGACAAGCTCGAGAAAAATAAAAATGGAGAAAGGAGGCAGGTATACCAAAATACCTCACCCGAGTTTGTCCACTTTGCAAGGATGGTACAGGAAGTGTGGGGATTCTTTTGTTGATGAAGAAGACTTGGTGAGCTTGGCTCTCCTTGGGCTTCTGAAGAGTTGGCATAGCTACGAAAGCTCTGTTAATGGACGGGAGAAACCGCCAGGATGGGAGCGATTTTGGTTGGATCTTGTGCAGGAGGAGATAAGGAGGGGTACCAGGGATGGATCTTCATCGAAGAATGAAGATGAAGAAAATTTCTCTTTGGATGCCAAATCTCAAAAAGGAAAAGGGAATAAATCTTCCAAATCTGAAGCTAAAGGTAAGAAGCATGATTTGTCCAAGGTGAAGTGTTTTCACTGTCACCAGCACGGGCATTTCGCCACTAATTGCCCATAGAAGAAGAAGACTAAAATCACTGCTGGTTCTACAGCAGGAGAGGCCTTAGCCTCATAGTTTGAGCTCAAATTTTCTTTGATCACATGCTTGGTTTCAAGTGTGAAGGGATCGGTGTGGTTTCTTGACAGTGGTGCGTCTTTCCATATGACCAGAGACAAAGATTTGTTTAGTGATATGAAGGAAAAGGATCTTGGAGTGCACATCGAGATGGGCGATGATGGTAGATACAGTGCGACTAGTATCAAGACCATTTCATTTGAGAGGGAGTCCGGTAAACCTTTCATCTTGAAGGATGTCATGCATGTTCCAGGATTGAAGAAGAATCTGATCTCTGTGGCGATACTGGAAGACAAGGGTTATGATGTTGTTTTTAGCGAGGGAAAAGCTTTCCTGCACCATTAAAAAACTGGTCAAACTAGGAGGATAGGGATTCGAGTTAAGAATATTTATCAATTGTAGGTAGATGGCTGCGCTATAATGGCAGGAAAAGCAGAAGGAGTGGTGAGATGAGATGAGGGCGAATTGTGGCATAGGAGATTGGGCCATCTTCACCATGGCGCTTTGAAAATTTTGTAGCAGATTTCTAATGAACTTCACGAGGTACACTTACACAATCAGATCAGTCAAGGGATGTACTTTGGAAAATTTGTGAGAGCCACTTTTCATGAGAAGGATAGTCGCGCCATGACGATCCTTGAGAGAATTCACAGACGTGTGTGGACCTTTCTCGGTTGCTTCAACAACAAAGCACATGTATTATGTGATATTTGTTGATGAATTTTTCTCGTAAGTCTTTAGGATCTTCTTCATGCGAGAAGAAGAGCGAGACATACTCAAAGTTCTATGAGTTCAAGGCACTAGTTGAGTGGATTTTTGGGAAGTGAGCTAAGCTCTAGGGAGCGTGTGGTGGTGAATACATCTCTGACGAATTCCAAAAACTTTTGCGGCAAAGAAGGAATTCGAAGAGAACTCATGATGCCTCATAACCCACGGTAGAATGGGGTCGCGGAGAGAAAGAACGAGAATGATCATGAGTGCGCACGGGGAGATGTTGCATGATCGGGGCCTTCCCCATACACTTGTGGGTTGAGGCATGCAACACTGCGGTTTATGTGCAAAATTGTTGTCCTCATAGAGTACTTGGCATGAGTACACCCGAAGAGGCATTTTCTGGTAAGAAGCCTGATATTTCTCATTTGAAGATTTTTGGCTCACTTGTTTACATTCATGTGAAGAAGGATGCCAGAAAGAAGCTAGAGCCGACCGCAGAGGTTGGGATATTTTTGGGGTACACAGAAACACCCCACAATTATCATGTGTATTTTCCAGACAGTCGGATGACTGTTGTGCGACGGGATATCAAATTTCATGAGGAGAAAGCCATGAAGTTGTCGCTTGAGAGGGAGCTACACTTGCATGTAGATGAGGAGCTACTTGTTCCTAAAGATGAGCCTTAGGATGTGGATCAGCCACAAGAGGAGGTTCATGGAGTGGAAGAAACCACTCATGCAGCGCCAAACATCAGAGGGTGGAAGCGCACTACAGAAGTTGAGTGACTGAATCTTGATGTAGTGCAGAATGTAGGAGCACCTACATCACAACGCATACAGAGACAGTCACCTGACCGATTTATTGGATACATGGCTTTGATGAGCAAGTATATCGTGACGGAGCCATCCTCTTTCGAGGAAGCTGTGGAGGATCTCGCATGGGTAGATGCCATGGTGGAAGAATATGATTCGATTGTTAGAAACAGTGCATGGGATATTTTCCCAAGGCCAGAAGGGAAATCAATAGTAGGTTCAAGATGGATCTACAAAGTGAAGCAAGCTGCTGACGGGAGCGTCGAGAAGTACAAGGCAATATTTGTTGCCCGGGGCTTCTCACAGATCGAGGGGATCGACTATGAAGAAACCTTTGCACCTGTCGCAAGGTATTCTTCCATACGGACCATCCTTGCTCTCTTAGCGCAGATGGGTTGGCACATTCATCAGATGGATGTGAAGACTGCGTTCCTCAACAGAGTCATTGAGGAGGAGGTGTACATAGAGCAGCCTGAAGGATTCGAAATCTTCAGCAGCGAGTCGCATGTGTGCAGGCTCAAAAGAGCGTTGTATGGGCTGAAACAAGCACCTCGTGCTTGGTACACATGGATAGACAGTTATTTCACCGGACTTGGTTTCGCCAAGAGTGAGGCGGATCCAAACCTATACCAGATTGTGGTGGAGGGTAAGCTTTTGATCATTGTGCTTTATGTAGATGATTTAAATACTATTGGTGATGAACTCGTTAATACACTCATGCAAGGCAAGATTCTGTGGGTGAGTTTGAGATGAAGTGATCAGGCTCTATTTCTCGGACGGTAATTTGGCAGTTGCATATCGGACTATTTGTGTCTCAAGGCAAGTATGCCCAAGAGCAATGGAGGTTCAATGACAAGGCTGGCTAATCCCATCACACTCCTCTTCCTGTGGTTGGAGGAAAGAGGATGCCATCACAGAGGTAGTGGATGCCACTGCTTATCGATGGGCTATTTGCTCCGCTCATGTATTTGGTCTATACATGACCTGCTACGTTGTTAAACAAGCCACAAGCTATGGTTAAGCCTACCAAGCTCTTTTGGAAGGCAAAGAAAGCATGTCTTGAGCTATCTCTGTGGGCACACTAGGATATGGATTATGGTAAAAGACAATGGATGAGTTGAAGTTGCATGGCTTCACCTGATGCGTATTGCTGTGGAGCCCAATGGGATTTAAAGAGCACATCTAGAGGGATATTCAATATGTTAGAAAATTATATATTATGGAGCAATGCAAACACATAAAATATGTGAAAACATACAAAACAGATAAAACCAGAGAGACACACAAATATATCATACCACTCAGTTTGGGTATTGCCACCAAAATTCTAATGTACCAACTTTCCTTTCTATTATCCAAAGAAATGAATAGACAAAACCTTCGCCAGACCCACTATAATATCCCTTCCGGTTCTCTCCTTTCATAGTCTCCCTATCTATTTCCCCGCTCAAAGAATACACATAATACATAGTCGTAATACAATACCTCATACAAAGAGAGGGTTGCCTTCTAGGGCAAACCCCAACCAAACATAACTTCTACCATCGCATCATCCGCCTAATGAACGGCCCAGATTGACTAGAAATTACTATACTTTTTACAAGGCAATTTTACATCTGTTTTTAGACGCCGGGGCGTTGCCCCCGAAAACCCCCGCGGGGACCGTCTCGAACCCCCGCCCGAGGGGTCAACCCCGGACCCCACGCGGGGACAAGTCCCCCACGCAAGGGCAAGGGCCGGGGTATATATCTAGCTAAAACAAGGATCCCCGAACGATGAAAATCAGCCCACACCCAACAATCTCCCACTTGGAGATCGATTGTAGCAACTCCACCGCTACTTACTTGTCGGACAATGACTCTCTCTTGACCTGGTTGTTTCTCATATTCATCATCATCCTTGAAGACCAATTGAAACTCGAGCACATTCTCGCCTTCCCCGATTACGCCTTTGTTAGTATTATCCTCAGATTATGGCTAGTGTGTATCTTTTCCAAATTTCTTCAACTCTCCATCTTCTAATACTAACCGTATGAAATGGTACTTGAGATGTATGGGTTTAGTCCCGGAATGAAAATGTAGTCGAGTTCTTTGCAAGATGAATGGAACTTGGCTATCACCGTATAACGTGCCCATATTGTGCTTCTTACCCAATTCACCCATAAAACCTTGTAACCAAATCATTTCTTTACTAGCCTCTATTGTGAGCAAGAACATACTCTATTTTCCGTTGTTGAAAGTGCAACAAGACTTTGGATTTTTTGAAACCCAATCGATGTATTGTTCCACCTACAAGAAATACACATCCGTAGTGTTCCCCATGTTACACCGTCACCTACCATATCCGCATCAACATATCCTCGTAGAGCAATGTTTGAACCACCAAAGCATAATGCTTGATTTGTGGTACCTCTCAAATACTTGAGAATCCATTTTATTGCCATTCAATGTTCTTTTCCGGATTATTCATGTACCTACTAAGCAACTCCCAATCGCATGTGAAATATCGTGCCTTGTGACCATTGCATACATTAAGCTTCCAATTGCTGATGCATATGGAACTTTAGACATATAATCCATGTCTTCTTGGGTCTTTTGGGCACATCTCCTTACCAAGTTTGAAATGGCTAGAAAAAAGGTGTACTAACCGGTTTTCAGATTGTGCATATTAAATATTTTCAACACCTTTTGTATGTACTCATTCTCGAGACAAGAAAGACTTTCGACTTTTCCTATCTCTCAAGTTATTCTCATACCAAGGACTGCTTTTAGCCCCAAATCCTTCATTGCAAATGAATTTGCCAATTTTGTTTTGAGCACATTTATTTCCCGCATGTTAGACCCCGGCAACAAGAATGTCATCTACACAATAACATAATATAGCCGCCATCATTTTGCTTTTTCAAATAAACACAACACGAGTGACATCTAGTATAACCTTGTTCAGATACATAAACTTGTCAAATTTTAGATACCACCTACCGTTTTAAGCCATGTATGCTCTTCTTTAACTCCGCACACCAATTTTTCTTTCCCTTTAACCTCATATCCTTCGGTCGTCGCATGTATATCTCTTCCTCCAAATCTCCATGGAGAAATGTTGTCTTTACATCTAACTCGTTCAAGATGTAAATCTTCCGCTCTGCTACAAGATTCTTAAGATATTCTGATTTAAGTCATCTAACAACAAGAGAAAATATTTCATCAAAATCAACACCTTTCTTCTCCGTGCAAACCCTTTCACCACAAGTCTAGCTTTGTACCTCTTTTTTCCTCCATCTTCTTCCTTCCGAGCCTCGTAAACCCATTTATTCTCGAGAATGTAGTTTTACTCCGCAGCAAACCCGACTCAAGTCCCAAGTCCGGGTTATGCATTAAGGAGTCCACTTTCTTCCATGGCTAGCTCCCACTTCTTCCTACTTTCGACCGCATTGCTTCTTCATAACATTCGGGTTCACTGTGACCAATAAAGAATAAATAATATAATGAATGAGAGTATCGTTCGTGGGGTCTACTTATCCCGGTAGATTTTCTAACACCACTTTCAAGTGTTTGAGGTGCATGTTGCCGTTGTGGTGGTTGTTGCTGCCATGGTTGTTGATTATTATTATTTTCAGCACCTTTACTTTTTCAGCTTATCTCATCAAGAACCGTGTATTCTTGCTTTTTCTTGTTTCTTTTCCCCGCAACCGATTCCTATAGGATCTTTTCATTGAATATTACATCTCCGCTCCTAATGATTTTGTGATTTTCGTAATCATATAAGCGATAACCAAAATCATTAACACCATATCCAATAAAGGTACAATTCTTTTGATTTTGCCTCAAGCTTTGTTCTCTATTTTCTTATTAATATGGACAAAGGCCTCACAACCAAAAAGCTTTAAAAAAAAAAGAGGTAGCTTACCTTACCCTGCTTCCTATGGAATACTACTCATCCAAGGAACTTGGAAGGCTCCCTCTGCTTATTAGATAAACAAACAGTATCTACAGCGTCTGCCCAAAATTGTAAAGGCACTGGCATGCAATCTCATGCACTCGTACGCTCCATGATTGTTCCTCGTTCATCCTTCTCGACACACCATTTTCTCGTGGTGTTCTTGGAACCGTTCTCTCCTTTACGAATTCCATGTTCCGAACAATACCTATCAAACTCTTTGCTGCAATATTCACCTCCATTGTCCGATCCGAGACACTTCAACTTTTTCATGTCTCAATCTCAACCAAAGCTTTCCATTTCTTGAAAGTATCAAATACATCGCATTTATTTTGAATACAATAAATCCAAGTTTTTCTAGTATTGCATCATCAATAAACGTAACATAATAGCGAGAGCCACCGAGAGATGATACCCGAGTAGGTCCCCATACATTCGTATGCACAAGCTCCTACTTTTCGCTCTTCTTTTCTTTCCCAACTCGGAAAATCCGACTCTCTTTTCTTTTCCATAAATGCAATTTTCAAGCGTAAATCCAAATCAACATTCTTCAAACTCGGCAAATGTAAATTTCTTGAGTGAAGAATCTTCTATCCCCTTTTCACTCATGTTTCCGAGCCTATGATGCCATAATGCTACATCTGCCTCCTTTCGAAGTTAAAGCATTAACAGAAAGTTAGAAATACCATTTCATAAATACAATGTACCAACCTTTTCACCTTTTTTGCTATTACCAAGGCTCCTTTGGTGACCTTCCAAGATTTATCTCAGGAGTTGTCACACAACATTCACACCGCCTAACCTACCGTTGAAATCATATTTTTCTTTAGCTCTAGAACATGCCTTACCTCCTTTAATAGCCATTGGTTTCCATTCTAATCGCTTTACAATAACCTTACCCATTCCAACAATTTTACGTATTTATCATCTCCCAAATGTACTTGTCAAAAATCTCCTTGAACATAGTCATGAAAATATTTTCGACGTGTGGCATGGAATGAGGCCCCTAAATCTACTACCCAGGAATCGCAATTATTTTCGAAAGAAAGAATCAAAGCATCTTGTAACACATCACCCGTCATACTGGCTTCATGATTGTTTTTCGTTGCGCGTCTCCTTCTTTTCCCCTTCCGAGACCCAGCGCCTTTTTCTTTAGGTGTCCCTTTCTTTTCGCATTTCCAACACACTATCCTCGATCCGGACTTGGATCCGCCTTTTCTTGATTTACCGCGATATCCTTAGCTCTTTCCTCTTTCCATTCCTCCCTCCCCCGGACTCGCACTCAAAGCATTACCGATGTCTCACTCGCAGCTTTTCTCGTCGCATTTCCCTCACTAAGGATAATCGACAACATCATCAAACTTTTAAAGTATTAGATCTAGAGACATAGTTACTAATGGCCATTACTAAACCATTCCAACTCTCTAGCAATGAGCACAAGAATACCGCAGCTCTAACTTCATCATCAAAGTTTTTACCCCTACGTAACTTAATCGACTCGTAACTATATTAAAATCATTTAAATGGTCTCAGTCGTATCCACCTTCCGACATCTTCATATTAAATAGTCGTTTTATAAGAAATACTCGTTTGAGGCCGAGGATTTTTCATATAGTTTCGCCAACGTCAACATCAAACCCTTTGTTGTTGTTTTCGAAATATTGAAGGCGACCGACGCCGCAAGGCACAACCGTACTATTCCAAGTGCTCTCTATCGAGAATGTTCCATTCCGTGTCTATCATGGTCGCCGCCTTGTTCTTAAAACTCAATGGTAGGTGCGCATCTTTCTCGATACGTATAATCTTCCATCCGCATCTTCTCCACAGAATTTTTGGTTGTTAAATTTCGACCCTAAACTTACCATCTTCCGCCATTTCTCCCACCTCGAACTAGAACCCTTCTTTCTCGCGATTTTATCACCCAAATATACCTTCCTTAGCTTCTCCGATACCATTTGTTAGAAAATTATATATTATGGAGCAATGCAACACATAAAATATGCGGAAAATATAAGCACACAAACACATAAACCCGCAGAGACACAGATATATGTGGTTCACCCGCCTGTCTTACGTCCACCCCGAACAACCTAACTCTTCCTTTCTATTATCTAAAGAAATGAATAGACAAAACCTACAAAGCAGTATCCACCATAATATCCCTTCCTCGCTCTCTCTCACAATCTCCCCATATATTTCCACTCGAGAATACACATATAATACACATTCGTAATACAATACCTCATACAAAGAGAGGCCGTCTTCTAGGGAAAACCCCAAACTAAACATAACTTACCGCGATCATCCGCTAATGAACGGCTCGATTGACTAGAAATTACTATACTTTTACAAGGCAATTTACATTTGTTTTAGCTCGTGGACATCGTCGGGCCGGGAACCCCTGTACTCAGGGAACCGCCGGACTCATGGACCCCCGCCCTCGAGGGTCACCGTGCCCCCCACCGCAAGCGTGTACAAGCCCAGGGTATACATCCAACTAAAACAACGATCTCTCGAATCAGATGAAAATCGTGCTCCACACCCAACACAAACATCGGGTCTACAGCAATTTCCTTGGTACAAAGAGGAAATGTAGATCCGTGGCACTCATTTCACGTGAGGTCGAGTGCATGTCGGTAGTTTGGGTGCATGTGAGGCTATATGGATGAGGAAGATCCCTAGTTCAAGAAAACGGGTTCCCACACTTAGATCCTATCGTGATATATTGTGATAATCGCAGTTGCATTAAACTCTCGATTAATCCATAAACATTTCATGATAGATCTAAACATACGTACATTCGGTATCACTGCTATCGTAGATTGTGTGCAAAGTGGAAGATCATGTTACTATCTTACATTCCTATGGGAGGATCGTGATGCGTATATTTTGACAAAGGCTCTCACCGTGAGAAAATTCGAATACCATAGAGATAGGATTTGGGGTGGCGTATAATCCCTATCTTGTTGAAAGAGGAGTGTTGAGATTCAACAAGATGATGAGTTTAAGAAAAGAGTCGCTCACTAAGTGGGTTTCGTGTGCTATTTTTGGCGCAAAGTCTATTTTTAGGCTATGTCTATTTTTAGACATGTCGATCATATTCTATGAGTTGCAAGATGCTATTTGTGGATGGTTGGTAAAAGTTGGAAAAATAGTGATGGACTTCTATTTTTAGACATATTAGTATAATCTATTTTTAGATTTCCAAATTTAAAAATAGATATGTCGAATATTATTAGCTCTTAATAATATTTGGACTCTAAACATTATCTTATTCTCTGAGCACTTCAATTAAGTGCACAGATGTGGCACAGCAGTTGATAGAAGGAATTACGCTATTCCCCGAGGGTTTACCTGAGCTAATGCATGAGGACTTCAGCTAGAACTCATGACAGAAGCCAGTGGAGTTATAGAAGTAGTTGGTGGAGTTGTATTTAGTTTAACCTTAGCTTAGATCCCGCCTGAGCTAGTTGTATTTAGTCAAACTGATTGATACAATTAGCGAGAGTGGTGTGAATTAATTAGTTAATTAATTCACTAAATAATAAATCTATTAATAAAATCAAGAATACATTAGTTAACTACAAGGCATGGACACAAGGAGATCAGTGGAGAGGTAGGTGAAAGAGCAAGTGTGACGGAGAAACAGACTATAGTGATGCATTGATTGCATCCAACACTAAAGGGAGATGCCAATGAGGATCAGGACAAAGGCAAGCTAGTGAATTCAAGTTCATTCGCAGCCATTCTCTTCAAGAGGGGATTGCTAAAGAGAGGCAAGCTTTTTAAAGGTGTATAGTAGGACGTGCATGGATTTGCAAGATTGGCCTGATTAGTGTGTAGTGATTGTATTGTACGGGAGAGCTTGATATGATCAGTTTTGTATGAGGATTGTTACATGATCTTTATGAAATATATTATAAATGTAGACATTGGGGTTTTAGCTTCTGTGCTTCTCTGCTAAATGCCTATGTTCATGTGTGTGAATTTTTATGGTTTCATGTGTGCATTGCAATTGATTTAATTTCCGCATGTGATGATCAATAGTGGAATAGATTATGTATTGTGCATGAAGTCAAATAGTGTGTGATCGTGAAAATCTTAATAATATAACACGTAGTTATATAATTTTCACATTAAGTAATATTACATATTTAAAAATATATATATTAATTAATTATTATTTTTATATATGTAGTATCACTTAGTTGTATTTATAAAATTCCACAATATTTTAAATGGTTACATATAACCTAATTACTATTTTTAATAAAATAAATATATATATATATATATATATATATATATATATATATATATATATATATATA
This sequence comes from Pinus albicaulis, assembly GCA_034641835.2. NCBI lineage: Eukaryota > Viridiplantae > Streptophyta > Pinopsida > Pinales > Pinaceae > Pinus > Pinus albicaulis. The sequence continues at coordinate 341,790,906 of CM076575.1, read as the reverse complement.
TATATATATATTTATTTATTTATTTATTTATTTATTTATTTAATTAGACAATCTAATCAATACATGAAAAAATCCAATAAAGAATATATGCATAAATTTAATTAAATACCTAATTAAGAGAGTCCAACCACCATTATTATAGAAAGAGCCATATCAAAAAATAAAAATAAAAAAACAAGAGATCATTTACTTGTCATTTTTATTTGTATACTTATTTTTCAAAGGATTTAAATATATTCACCACCATCATAATCCATCTCATATAATTTCTAGTATTCTTGTTTGAAATTAATATTTTAAATATTTTATTGAAATTTAAAGATTTCTTCTATCTTTTTCATCCTCTTTTTAAGTTGCAATTTTCATTTAACAATATGAATAATTTTAAGAAATTATTAATGTAGGATGCGGTGTGAGTTGTCCAACACTTATGGGGCCATCTCTAATAAGGAGTGACATGCATAACACGAGTAGGTGGAAGGGCGCTGAAGCGTGTGATTATAAAGGATGGGAGGAATTGGTTAAAAGACAAGGTAACAACAGACCTCATTCCAACCGCATGAAGGTCAAGGCGCTAAATGCCATGAATGCCATCCAAGGCAGATGGCCGTGTGCGTGCTCGAGCCATTACGATGGGTACTCCCAAGCACGCCATTAGCTACTAAATCTTCTCCGGTGCATCCCCATGAATATCATTAGCCATTATACTCAACATTCTCCCCGGAACGCCTCGCTCTATCTCCATTTGGCTCGGACTCGCTATTCTAGGATGCCCAGATCGAGACAAGCATGTCGGCCGCAGCCAACGGGGGCGAAGAGCGCAGTGCCTCTGTAGCAATATAGAGGGAGGAAGATGCACTCCCCCCGCATCTTCGGGGGCCGACTTCTTGAGGGGCAGGATCCCCAAACACATCCGGGAATCTCGGGTCGGCTCGGCGGGAGGGGAGGAGCATCACCACGCCTCGACTCCTCATAGAGAGACGGCAGAAACTCGAATCGGAATATGAAAAACCTCTTTTCCTAGTCACCTAGCAAAGCCGCCCAGCACTGCAGCGCATCAACGTACCACCAAAGGACACTCGCCTCTCTCACGGCCACTCGTACTGGGATGCCATGGCTCATGACAAAAAAATTGCTTTCCTATTGGGGGAAGGCGAGAGGCTGAGCTACTTAAAGGCCTACCGTGGGGAAATTTGAATCCCACCCTCTTATTGAGTCTTAGTAGTTGCGAGGAGGATAAGGACTTGGTCGAACCTAGCATCAATGTCCTGGCGCAACCAACATCCGAGACACCAACCCCCAACAATACTTCAAGATTCACGAGGATTATGAGAGTCGGGCCTATCCACTCAACTCGTAGCACCAACACCGTCGATCCCCCGAAGGGTATCAGTCGACTCTTCACGGATGGGAGCGAGCCGCAGCAACACACTATCTCGTACTTCCAATCAACCTTCTACAGCCTACTCCCCTCTCAACAAGGCATTCAAAGCAGACAAAACAAGGCCAAGACACACACCGAATCGACAGAAGCTCGTCTAACGCCCACCCCCTCCTCTCCGTATGCTTGTCGGATTGAGGAGGAAATCCCGACCGAAAGTAGCTCTAACAAGTTTATGATTTTTTATTGTTACTTTGGTTTGTGACTTAGCCCTTTGTTTTCTAAGAACTCTTTATTTATTGCAAATAACAATGATCGCAAAACTCTTAAGACATTAGGGTGGTAAGGCTAATTTCTCCTCTATTAAGTAACCCACCACCTCAAGGTACCTAATCGTATTTTATCTATGTATTTTTTATACCACTAATAAATAAACAAAACACCGCTTTACAACCAAAAAAAATTAAAATTATTAAAAAAAAATCATTTTCACTTAAAGCTATTCAATAAAAATATTAAAATTATAAAATTATAGTTAATTACTTTTATTTAATATATTTGTCTAAACCAAATTTTGTTTCCTTTAAAAAATCAAAATTAATTAATAATCATTCGAAATAAGATAATAATCCAAGTTCAAATATTATCTATAAAATATAAAATACTTATTTATAAATATATAATTCAAGTAAAATTGCTCAAATAATGGAGCAATGTAATAAGATATAAAGATGCCGATAACATCCTTGGGTTATCATTGTAATGTGCTCCAATTTAACCATTTCTACACATCTAACATCTCGAATATTTTATATGTTAAAATCTTCTTTAATGTGACTCCCCCAACTATAAAATTAATTAATTTGTTATTATTTTATGTCTAATTTTCCTGGATTGGGTATGTATGATAATTATGAGATTATAATGTTCTTATTATTTATATATACAATTTAAATAAATAAAGTTTATTATAAAAATTATATATATATATATAAAATAACCCTCAAGTTATAATAATAAAGTTTATCCCGTCATGTATCATAATTATATTTAAGTAAAAAGGATAATAATTGTTTTTTTCAATTATCCAATATAAATTTAATTGATTTATTTAGTGAAAAGATATAAATATTTTAGGGGAGGCAAGAGTGTGAGAGGTATTATGCTCCGTTGATATTATGTCCCAATGAACAAGAGAGTTTTCAATGTGCTCGTAACATAGGAAGGGTAAACAATAATCAAGTTAAACAACTCACATTATAAATAGGCCTCAAATTGCTCAAAGATCATTCCAAGAGGCATCATAGGGGACTTATGGGTAACAATTAGACTAATAAGCAAGATCATAAACACGCAAGATCAAAATTATCCAAAAAAATCATCCTAAACTAGCAAGCATAAGTAGATAGTTTCTCCAATAATAGTTTTTCATGTGTATAGAAGACTTAACCTTTTGGTTGACAAACTAACAAATGAGGGAGTCGATGGCTTGAAAACTTATGAATAGGAATGACGTAATTTTTTCCCCTCCCCGTGGATGAAACCCATTGAAAAGGTCAAGGGGTCATGCTACCCCCATATTCTCTAGCACGAGGATTCTCGGGAGCCCCAAATTGTGGCATAAAAGGCATGCAGAAAATTTGGTGCATTTAAGCAGTGTCGATAAGAGGAAAGTGGATGGCGACACATGCAAGATGTGGCCGATAAAATTGTTCATGAGAAGGTATGGAATGAATTGCTCAATGGGACTATGATTGCAATGAGGAGCAACGTAAGGTATTTAGGATATGGCTCTGTGTGAATAATGAAGGGACAAGATGGAATTCTATTAGCGCAGACTAGAATGGAATTTTCATAAGTTGCATGACATCAAGATATTGAGGAGTGATCTCAAAAGAGGATGGATTATTAATATTGTAATCATGGTTTTGGGTGGTATTTTGACACTGAGTCATTATATTAACTAACGTACTTGGGATGAATCCTTCCAATAGGAATTCGACCGCATTGTGGAGCAAGATAAGCGTAATAGGATCTAGAGAAGGATAACTCTTAAGGGAAGATATGGAATTATAATAGAGAAGGACGTGAATGGAATTTTCGTAAATCGATGACATCAAGAGATCATGGAGTGATATTAGGAGAGGATAGTTTGTTAAGGATGCACTATGACCATGGATGGTGTTTATGAAAAGAGAGACATTATAAAGGTGGAAGTGCACTAGAACTAGCAAAACATACTTAAAGGTAATATTCGTTGATATCGCTAGGGAAATTGGCGGCACATTGAACTCTTTTTGGACAGAAGGAGGCAACCAATGCAATGTTACCATCCATAATGGTGCAAGGACACAAGTGCAAGAGTCTACAAATTTGGCAACAATGGAGGCCCAAGCGGATCAAGTCTTAACTTTACAAAAAAATCAAATGATGGATAGCATGGACGTAGAAGGGGAGGCCCCATACTTTGGGGAAGAAGGAAAAGAAGGTCGTATCCCAAAATGAAGCAACGCCTTGGAGATTAAGAGTGAAATTGAGACCTGAAATGCTACTAAATTGGCATGGAAGAAGGAGAAGCTATGGAGCAAGGAAACTCTCTGAGACATGTGAAGAAGACAAGTAGGAATGATGTATCAAATGTTTCTAATTATATTTTGTTCTAGCCTTTTGTGTCTTACTAGTATTCTACATTCTTTATAGAAGTAAAAAAATGGGTAGAAGTAGCATAAAAAAATATGGGCTTAGGAAGTATTATCATATAGCCCAATTTTGTAATATTGTCATTTTGAACTATATCTCCTTCGTATGTGATGTCGTTTGGTCTTCAAATCATTGTTTAAATATAAATATAAATAATTGTGCATGTGAAAATATATATATAGTGTAACTATTATGATATAGGTCCAACCTCTTTCCTTAAAGGGTGGAGAGGTTTTTAGAGGGTGGGTTCTCTTTTTTTTTAATTTTCATATTTTATATTATAGATAAATTAAGGACAAATTGGTTACACAAGGACTTACAAGAGCATAAAATAATCAAATTGGTCTAATTATAAATTACTTATGAATTTTAAGGAAGGTTTTTGTGGCACTGCCTGCAAAAAGTCTCGCATGAAAAGAATTTCTAGGTATCTTGGCAATGTCCTTCACTACCTAATATTTCTTATAATATATGTTGGATTTTTACCTCCAAAGTTGAGCAGAGGTAAGATGTGAGAGGCTTGTTAAGGGTTTGTTTCACTAAAGTGCTTCCAATTATAATGATCAACCTATTTTAGTTTCCTTTCCATTATTCTTTCTATTTTTGTACAACAATTTTCAAGTTCTTTGTATCTAAAAGTTGAGATGGGCTTCTAGACTAGAGTAGATCTCTACTCCCTCTTTTAAACTATTAGAATTTTTCTTAAGTACCCTAATTCTTAGAAAAATCAATTGGAGCAACTCGACCATGAATGTTGTTTTATTCTTACACCATATAGGATATTTTTTCTTGTTAATCATATTTGGTGGGAGTAAGCTTTTTCCTTCCCATGTGATTTACATCCCTGCTTTCCACTAAAAGATGTCCTATCAGAGATTTGAAACCAGATAAAAAGAAATAAACTGATAAAAAAATAACATCTTTTAAATTTAAATGATCGAAAACTATTTTTACAGTTAGTAATGTACTTTGATATCAATAGATCAGCACTACTTTCAGGATATATACATTATGGCACGTTGTCAGCCAACATAAATACGTAAAATCTGAGCTCGTCCAAGGCAACGTATTGTATGGCCTTCGATTTAATTTATGAGATCGGCACCACTCTTGAAAAAGTTGATATCAACTTTACAGCCTAACATTTTTATTCTTTATGTATCATTAACGACTTTTTCATTCTTGCTCATCATTGTCAGAGGATACCATTCACAATAGAGAAATCTTGGCTCGTGGGATGATATATAAAATCATAAAATATTAAATATATCGTTTCTTTGGGAAAGATTTCCCAGGGTTTTGAATAAATGCTTTGTCTTTTTCTTTCCAATACTTTTTGGTGATTAATATGAATGTTAATATATTGGGAACATAAAAATATAAAAGCAGCCCATGTAAATTAAATTTAATGGTTGTCAAGTTGATCTCATTGGAGGTGTCTTGTTCTTTTCCTTTGGGACGCTGTCCTTTTTTTTTCATTTCTTCCTATTGGTTTTTCGATGGTGCTTATGCTTCTTACACCACCTTGTCTTCCTGGTTTTTTTTTAAGGGTGCTTTCTTAAAGTGTCTAGAACTTGCCTTGTATTGAATAATGGCTTGGTTCCTAGTGTTTTTTCTCCACTACATTGGCTTAGCTTTTTCATATTTTTTTTTTAAGAGTGTAGAAAATAAAAAGAGCATATGCATTAGTTTTTTTGGGTTATATATAATTTTTTATATTTTGTTCATATTACAATATCAATGATTTGTATCAATGATATTATCATGAAAGTTTTTTCTGTTTGTAGGCAATTTGTTTTATAAATTATTTTGGCGTAAAGATATTTTTTTGGTTTTTTCTTTGATATTTCCAAATATGTTAATGTTGTAGCTTGGGTTTCTAATGTCCCAATTAAATTCGAGGATGTGGCATTTAAAGGTTCCTTATTTATAAGTGGTGTTCCTCTAAAACCCTAACTAACCATGGATTTCTTGTTTGTTTTTTCTAGAGCATTTTTTTTTCTATGACATAGTGGGATGCAATATGCCTCTATTTTGAAGCAAATTTCTACACTGGAAGAAATTATGTTTGTAGTTGAGGGGTTGTGCTCAAGTGTAGTATTTTTTCTACCAATTTGACCTTGCCTATGAAGCCTTTGTTGAAATTTGTGTCCACATAGATGTGGGCATATATGATTATGTGTCTATTTTATGGTTCTACACCAAGAAGTAGATTTTTCCCCCAAATGTTTCCAATCACCTTTAACGATTCAAACCTCGTACATGCCGAGGAGGATTGGATGTCCTTACCCACATTGGAGTAGGAAAGAGAACTTGTGAATGTATTAGAAGGTTAGAGTCCGTGTTTCATGTGCATCCCTACTTTGCCTCAAAATCATGGGCCAAAGTCGAGGACAATATCCTTATCTTTGTGTCTTTTGCAAGGTTGAATTCCAGGGTGAAAAACTTTTCACAAATGGGTATGTAAAGGCTCCTTCCTTTATTTTTAATCTTCACATTGTTGTGATCCATTTCATTTAGATATGGTAATTTTGGCTAAAGGTCATTGATTATGCAAATGAGTCCATGTTCATTAAAGACATATGATTATTCCACTCATTTGATAACATTGAAATGGATGGTGTTAGAGCGTTATTAACAATTCTTACACATGGGAAGTGGAAATTAGTCGTGCTGAAATTTACTGGTTTTTAAGAAGGGAAGCTTTGAAAGACATCATTTTTTCACTAAGGAAGATCATGTAGTAGAGGTATTGAGAGCATGTGAGATCAAAGAAATTTAGGTAAGATAGATCACTAGTTCTATATACATTACAAAGAACAAGTCCAACCAAGTGGGATCTATTGTAGTGGTGGCTTGCTGCAGTAGATATCAAAAGATGGTAACATTTGGATTTTCGTATTCCAAATCACTTGCAATGATATATGCCATGTTGGTTGCCACATTTGATTCTTCCATACCAAGATTCCCATGTCACCACACCATGTTGGCATGATATATCATCAACATTTTATAATTCCACGTCATCCAAAACTTGTCTACATGTCACAAGCCGTTGACACAAAATATTACCACATCATCGCCCACCTACATATAGGGCTCCAAAGTGCTCACTGCACCCAAATATCCTCCTCGTGACATGTTACGCTAGTATCTAGCATACAAAATTTTCAATAAATTCTTTTATAAGAAATTGTGATGTTCGTATGTCCGGATTTCAACAAACTACGCATCTCCATTCTTCATCACTGACAATTTCCGCTACCACATGTCTACCATTCTTTAACAAAAATCTAGATTCTCCCTTTCTCTTTTTCCCCCGGGTCAATTAATGAAGCATCTACGACCGAGGTACGCAGAAACCAAATTTGGTCTTCAACATCCTAATTCGGGTCCAAGCTTAATGGATCCCCACTAACAAAAGCAGTAAAATTTTTTGTTTAATAATGGATTGTTAATTGGGTGATTCCAACCACCGAGCCTTTCATCCAACCTTTTCCTCGGTTAAAAGTAAGCTCAAATTTTTTTTAGTTCTCAAACACCCGGCCTACCGAGTGAACAAAAAAGGGTCTCCAAAGAGACTTAATGCTATTTTGATAAATGGCCCCATGCTAAGCCCCACTCTCCTTCATGGCTAATCCCTCGATCATGAATCTTATCGCCCATGTGACCAAGGGTTGGGGCTAAAATCTCCCGCACCCAAATTTCCAAAGTAACTCAAAACCAAGGGAATCAATCCTAAATTTCAAAACTTTTCTAAAAATTGTAACGTTATTTCAAAGGATTGAAACTAATCCTTATCGTGGAAGATGCCTACTTAAAAGGCTTCGAAAAATACATAAATTTTATGTAGCATAAAGCACCCAAAATATCATTCTCAACCTAACATATTCACAAAATAAAGACACAATATACAATTGCTAAAGCCTCATCTTAACCCCAATGAGACAGATCTTCACACTCTTAGGGACCACAAAATACAAACATCATACACCAAAAAATCTAAATAGATAAGACAACATCATATTACCACTTTAGAAAATTGGGCCCTTCTTGAGATTCCTTAATAATATATCTCGCAAAATATCACTCAAAACTATCACAAATAGGGCCTTTAACTAATTTCTCTTTCCAAGGTTTCTAATATAGGAAACCCCTTCCAAACTACTTATTTTAATCCAAGGATGCAGCACAACTAATCAATCCCATTTTTGGGATAGCACTACTGTGACACACTAATATTGCAAGAAGGCCATAGGGTCAAATCAACTTATTCATTATACTCTACAATACTATACATATCATATCTAATAGATGAACACACTTATAAAATTAGTTATTCTTACAACATCTTATTAAAATGAATTGATAACTATTAACCAACACTATTCACCATGACTTTTAGTTCATCATTAAAATACTCAAGAACTCCAACATATACAACAAGTAATCACAAAACACTAAACTACAATTTATTTTCATAACGGAGAAAATAGATAGATTATATTATTTACTGCTTTTGGAAAAACAAAAGAATGAAGAGTCGCTTCTCCACCCAACCATAAACTCAACTACACTATAGTTTTCTTATAGTTGGCCACCCTTGAGCCAAATATGATGCCTTGAGAAGAAGACTCACTAAGGTAATATCAAGGTTTTGAACAAGGTCGAGAGCATGAAGGCTATCCTCTTTCACACATAAGAATTCAATATATTTACTTTCATCCACTAAGGTAGGGTCGATTGTCTTTCGCAGTGTTGTACAATGGTTCTACACAATAGAAAGGAGTCCTCCTTTGTTCCAACAATCCCTCGACACTTTATCTTATGATTTTAGTGTGATTAGATCCAACAAACTTTCTTAGTAATTCCTTCTAGCCCTTTAGCTTGGACTAAAAGCTTTTACACTAACTTCCCCATTCAATCGTGGCCAAGTAGCTCTCACACATGTTTCTACATCTTTGTGAAGAATTTTTCTCTCCATCTTTTTATTTAAATTCTTAGTCTTATAATCCAATTGTGGTTCATATGGTTACTGTCCTCACACACTTCTTTGCAAGTCATGATCCCACAACAATCCCTACTCATTTTCCGATCAACTCATAGTCCCTTACCTACCAATATGGGTTCTCCTCTCGGTTACATGGTCAATTTTGAGGGCTTTAGATGGGTATGTCGCAATGTAGTCTTGTACCTCTCCCCATTCTCCTCATAATTTTTTACAACTAGGTATTTCAACCACCAAATCATAAATCTAGACATTAAATTCGGTGTGGCAAGATAGGAAAATTCCACTGACAACTTCCATCGAGCATCAAGATCCATGCTGGTTGCTTTCTTCTCTAGTTTTTGGCAATATATTAAACAAAATGCATATTAATCAAACAAATGTTTTCACATGTTCACGTTGGCCATTCCAACATAGGGTCACAATTAAAATTACAAAACTTGGGTTGAAAAAGGTGTGTTACAATCCTCCCACTTAAAAAAACAACATGCGTATTGTTTTATTTTCCATAGAGAAGTTGTACAAAAAAATGGGAGGGTATATCATTTTAATGGGCACCTCCAATTCTCATGTTTCCTCATATACCTGTAAAAGTTTTTATACTACACCTTCACCGCACGATGGCTTGGTTCTAGAGTAGGCCTCTCTCATGTTGAGTATGCACTCGAGGCTTTAGCTAAAATTTCCTCTGTGTTCCACCGAATCAAAACTTAATCAATAATATGACTAACATCGTGCACATATTTCTTAAGCACAAATACATGGAATACATTATGTATTTTTATGGTAGGAGGTAGGAAGCGAATGTATGTTATTAGCCCCACTCTCTAGGATCTTAAAGGGTCCACAATAATATGGTGCAAACTAAGTACATTATCCCATTTTCAAATAACCTTCATTGGGCTTGAACTCCTAGATACATAAGTTTCTATTTGAAATTCCATATGAGTTATATTCTGATCTTCCTAGTTTATCCGTCACTTTGTGACACCTTCGCATTATGCTTGATCTTGTTACTTCCTATTCCATTTGGTTTAACACATCTAATCCAAGTGTAATATAATCAACCATATTATCCAATCTTATTGAATATTACATGTTCTCACATATAAAACTTCATAGGACAACCCTAAGGGTTAGCTCGCTCGTTGAGTTCACATTGCTTAAGTACCTTCCCGCCTGGGAGGTCATGGGTCAAATCTCCTCGACGCCCTCGGGGTTAGGCCCCGCTTTTTGGTCAATTCAGATCCCTTCGGTTAATCTCGCCCTCGGATTATCCCGTGCTGAAAAAAAAAAAAAACACACACACACACTTCAAAGGCACTCATTTTTAGCGATTCTTGTAGCCATTGTTGTAAGAAAATTCTACGCAGGGGTAAATAGTCTTCAAATTTTGGGATTATGCATAATAAACATCCCAATATATCCTCCAACACTAAGTTCGCTCTTATGCTGGAGGTTATACGCAATTCCAACTATGTCCAAAAACTATAAACAAATATTTTAAAATTGAAGTAAACTTAAGATTCGATCAGCTATTATTTTCTCGGGAATGCCATGTAATTTGAAAATATCCTTCATAAAAGTATTGGAAATATAGATTACTTTATAAGTGAATTTTGCAAGGATAAACAGCGTACTTTTTCTCAATTTATCCACCACCATGGTGATTACATCATAAGCTTGGCTATTCTTTGTAGACAAGTAATGAAGTCCATATATATGACTTCCAACTTCCATTCCATAACTTGTATTTGTTGTAACATTTATGTTAGATGCCTACATTCAACTTTAACTTGTTGAAATTCCAAGCATTTAGCAATGTATTTAGCATTTTTTTTTCTTTATTCTAGGTCATTAATATAACTTTCTTATGGTTATTATCATCTCTTGATAACTTTAAGTAAATCGGAATAAGGCTTCGTATGGAGTTCATCCACAGAGAATTTTCAAATATGCCAATTTTGGTATCTATAATTTACCCTTATCAAAACTATATTTTGCTAGTTAATACCTTTCGCACTTTTGCCCTTTGGTCTCTGCTCCAAGCATCCCTTTACATGCTTGAATTATTCATGACCATGTAGGATCTCTAATTATTTTCATATATTTAATACACATATACTCATTGCTACCATATGCATTATCTACATGCTCTAAATGAGTGCATTCCGTTACTTAGTTTTCCTTTCTCTTGATATGTTAGATCTCAAAGTCAAATTCACTAATAAAGGCGATCCACCAAGTCACTTAACATTCAATCAATGTGGTTGACTGTAAATAAGTACCTCAACCCATTGTGAGTTGTCATTGATATGAATTTTCTCCCAAGAAAGTAATGCCTCCACATTTTTAAGACATGCACAATGTTTGCACGGTCAAAATCATGTGTTGCGCATAGTGTTTTTCCATTCTCATTTAATTTATTGGATTCATTGATAATCACATGTCCCTCTTGAATGAGAACTCATTTAGTCCTTTCCTTACAAGCATCTCGACAAATTAAGAAATCCTTGTTTGGATCTACAATATGTAGGATGGGCATTAGTTAAGAGGTGCTTTAACTATCGGAAGCTCACTTCACATTCCCTTTCATAAAGAAGTGATTGGATGTATTAATCTTTTAAAAGTCCTTAATAAACCTCCTATAGTATCCTTCCATTCGCAAAAGTATCTTACTTTTGATACATTTTTTAGGGCAATCCATTTCATGATTTTTATCTATCTAGGTCTAATTCCACTTCTTTTTAATGAAATGACATGACCCAAATCATGTGCTTTGGCTAGGCAACCACATTTACTAAACTTAAGATATAGTTGGTGTTATCTTTTAGTACCAAAATACCATATTTAGGTTGTGTCCATGCTCCTCCTTGGTATTTGAACACACTAAGATGTCAACACAAATACCAACACAAATTTATTCAAATACTTACCGAAGGCAATTATCAAATGAGTGCATAAAGCTAGTTAAGGATTTGTAAGTCCATATGGAACTACCACAAACTTGTAGTGTCGATACCTAGTTCTAAATGTGGCTTTATGGATATACTATCCTGATCCTAACTTCTGATGATATCTATACCTCAAGTCTATATTTGAAAATATTGTGGATTCTCTTAGTAGATCAAAGAGGTTTATCAATTCAGTAACCCATATTTGTTCTTAACAATCATCCCGTTTTTTGTTGTCTATAGTCACGACAATCTAAGGGTATTTCTTTCCTTTTAACAAATAATGTTAGTGCTCCCAATTGAGACTCCATTGGTCCTAATGTACCCCCCTTGTCCACATTTCTTATAACCATATCTACTATTTCCACTACCCCTCGTGTGTGCTCATTCTATAAGTCATCCCAAACATAGGCACGCTCTCCCATGTAAGTTTCATTGAAAATAATATTTATCTTGGGATGTGGTTTGACATTTCCTCAAGAAATACATATTTGACTCTTATAGCACCAAATTTTCTTTAAATTTTAGCTTGTTTTCTTCAACTATATTGGTCACATGTATAGCATACAATGGACACCATTTTCTATAATATTTCTTCAATTTAGATTAGAAATTTGTCTTATAGGTATAGGTTTTTGCACTTCCTAAAGAAAAATTTTATTTCCTTCATCATATACAAATTCTAAAGTCTTATTGTAGTCTAATTTAGTTACCATATCCAATCCATGCCAAATAGCATGTCATATAACCCTAAGAGGTAACACATTCAAGATGGCTTGGGCATACAAACCACTAATTCCGAATTGGCATGCTTGAATGGCTTCAATCACCTTTCTTTTAGTCCTTGTAACTAGCAAACCAACCCCCGACTTTGTATAAGCTTCTTCCTTTGTAAAACATACGCCTCGACAATTTTTTGGTGCAATATAATTTAGGATGAGCCAAGGTTAATCGAAATGAAATAGAATGGCTAGTAAATATACCTTCCAAGCTCTACCACCGAGGCTTGACGACCCACTTCTTCTTCGATTCTCCACAATTGCATAAACCTAAGGTAACACTCCTAGCTAAATCATTGACGTAGTGGATTTCAAGACATTATTTATCATTTTTCTATCACACTACTGTGGAAAATATCTTAGTAGGTGCTCTTCCCAACACCCCCGACATTCATTGGCCGACATTCAAGGGTCTCTTTCTTCTTCTTTTCTAGCCTCTCCTCTAGGTATTTATTTCTTATACCCACTTTGAGTGTGATAGTTCTACTAGTAATCACACCTTACTTTGGGAACATTAAACTTGGAACTTTTTCCAAATGCTTATAGCAAAAAAATGACCTTGACTATTTCTTCTTTAATCCAACTTATATTTCTTTCTCTTCTTCCATGTTTTCTAGGACTTCATCTTGTTATTTAACTAATCAAACAATATTTAGCCTTCTTTGTGTTGGTTTTTGAAGGTATTCTAAATTTATAACAAATTACTTCTTATGAAGTCTTAGGTTAATCTTTTTTTATTGCATTCACATTCATTATTTAAATTACACAATATATCTCAATAGTAGAAACAAAAATGTAAGTAGGATCGTAAAGAGACATCCAAACTAGGAAACATACAAGAATCTCACTCCTAGAAAATCCACATGGGGAAAACCAAACAAAATTTTCCTTAGAGAAATCATTAATTTCAATAGAGATACATCTAATTCTTCAAGTCAAACATAAATTCAAATTTACTCAGAATATAGCCCTAGTCAAACCACCCTCTTGTCAAGTCATCCTAATGCTCCATGAACATATACTCTGTCCACCCATAGCCATATTTTACGTACTCCCACACCCACGAATCTTGCTTATGCTACTTTGGTATTCCATCAACATTGCCTTCGATTTTTCCTTACTTTGTCTCATATTTTTCCAATATTCAACCTCAAATTCTTATTCTCTACCTCGGATTTGTCTTATTCTTTGCCTCATATTGGTACAAATTTCTTGTTGAGTAGGAGGAAGAAAAATTAATGAGGAGAATACATATGTGATGGCCAAATGGGTGCCTCTCTTCGAAGTGTGGTTGACTGACATATGAGGGTTCACTCGATCCTTTTGGATCCAAAATTCAAAATTCAATTTTTATTTTATTTTTGAACCCACATTAAGAGAATGACTTTATATTTTTCATTATGTACACTTTAAGGGCTAAAATATTAATTATGAAGACCAACCATAGCTTACAAAATCAACACTATGCAGCATCACTTAGTATTTTTGTTCAACACATTATACCTTGATAGATTTGCAGTTTCTGAGAGTCCATTGTATCTTCATTTTCACATATAAGCATTTCAACAATCATGAAACTATTCACATAATCATCCATCATGAATTGTCCCAATTTTTTCTCATGGAACTTTATAATCTTTCCATCATAATACCCTTCGCATAGGTATTTTTTTTTAGAGTACTTTTCAAATTTTTCCGATGCCAAATTCCTTTCATCGATGACCTTGACATTCTTGATATCTTCCCACCAAATGTCAACTTTTCCTTTTATTTTGAATATCGACTCTAGATTTAATGTTTCTGGAGTAATTGTGTACCCTAAAATATTTACTCAACTCTAAACTGCGTTCTCTGACTCCCTATTCTTTTAACCTCTCCATAAAAAGCAAGATCTTTATTTTTTGAAATCCTCGATAGGGAACTCTTTGCACTCCTCTCCTTCCTTTTCTTATGTATTCTTGACTTGATTGTGCATTTATTGGCAACTTGTTTGCTTAGTGCCTATTCTCACTAGAGAGAAAATCATAGTGTCATAGATAAATGTGTTTATTCGTATACCTCACAGTTCTTCCCTTGGAGGCATTTCTCCTACATTGTTAATACTTGTCCCATGTTAATTCATGACTACTTATTACCTATGGCTAGTACACCATATGGTTCGTATTGGGGTCCATGTTACAAGTAACTTTGCATATGTGATCAACTTTACAACACTATCACATTGATATGAATGTGCTTTCGGGCTCTTGTGATATTTTTCATTATCATATTCACAAATCAAGCTCCAACCTTAGATTCCTCACTGCTCTAACTGAAGCCCAGAGGTGTCAATTTCTCTCATTTGATCAATGGATATTTTGGGTGATGTGTTATCCATGCTATATTGCAGTCATCCCACTAAGCATTCTTCCTTTCAACTCTTCACATTTCCTATGTAATAAAACAAACATACCAAAATTAGCTTGACAAAAGAATTAATTTTCAAGATGTCTAGTTTTCCTTTAGCTATAATACTAAAATCAGTTATGTTATAGTTGTAATTCACACTCAAAGATTTTTTATTATTCCAAATAACATCAAATCTCAAAACCATATGACAATTTGTTACCGAAAACCTCGCAAAATGATATTTAATATCGACAAAAGCAAACTCACTCTCTCTTGTGAGCCCTTCATCTTGAGGCAAACCATTGTGTTGATACCACTTCATGACATACCTAACCCTTTGAGTCATTTAGGAGGTGGTGTTATAAATGTTTCACTTTTTTACTCACAATAAACTCCTATTTTTAGGTCTCCATCATCTTCTGCCTTATTAAGAGCTTTTCCAACAATACAAATTTCATCTAAATCGATTTTCTAGATCACACAAAGTTATACCCTTCTAAGTTCCATGTTAGCATTTGTACTATTGTTATGCGTCAAACATGTGGAAATAAATTTTCCCATGTGTCTTCATCATATAATACCACACCAAAAATACTATTGATATATGCACATTATATGCATGTGTCACCATTGCGCGAGCCACATCCTTACTATAAAAGGTGTGCTCCCCCCCCCCCCCTCGCCCGCCACCACTTTTTGCATCTAGACCGTGGATTTTCATTAAGTCCCTATTATGAGAAACTCTAGATTAATATATTTTTGAATGCATCTAGGACTACAAAACATCCAAATCCATATGGATCTAGGTTTTCATTTTTCCGCTACACCATCAATTTCAATCCTTGACATCCTTATCCAAGGATTTTTAAAGGTCTTGCTCATTTGAATTTTCCCAAATTTAATTTCCATTATCCATACTATACACACTCCACATGTCACCTCCCCCAAGATCGGCCACTTGGCCTCCTCTTTAGCATCACTATGCCCTCAGTGGGCGTAATACCTAATGCCACATCATATAAGTTAAAGGGTCAAATCCCCACTCATCAAGATATTTACCAGCTTTTAATTATTTTGAATTGGCCCAGATCCAGAACCCAAATACTTCCATTTCACAATTCTATGAATTCTCGGATTCCAAATCACCTCCCACAATACATGCCATGTCATTGACTCTTCCATACCAAATTTTCCATAACACTGCCATGTTGATACATGTCACACAATGACATGTCAAATAAGTACTTCAACCCAATCGCGTGAGCTGTCATTGATATGAATTTTCTCCCAAGCAAGTAATGCCTCCACATTTTTAAAACATGCACAATGTTTGCAAGGTCTAAATCATGTGTTACATAGTGTTTTCCATTCTCATTTAATTTATTGGATTCATTGATAATCACATGTCCCTCTTGGAATGAGAACTCCATCGAGTCCTTTCCTTACAAGCATCTCAAAAATTAAGAAATCCTTGTTTGGATCTACAATCTGTAGGATGGGTGCAGCATTAGTTAAGAGGTGCTTTAACTATTGGAAGCTCACTTCACATTCCCTTTCTCTATAAAGAAGTGATTTGATGGCCACACCTTAAAAAGTCCTTAATAAACCCCTATAGCATCCTTCCATTCTCTAAAAAGTATCTACTTTTTGATAGATACTTTTAGGGGCAATCCACTATTTCCTTTATCTTATCTAGGTCTAATTCCACTCTTTTAATGAAATGACATGACCCAAATCATGTGCTTTTGTTTGTAAGAAATCACATTTACTAAACTTGGCATATAGTTGGTGTTATCTTAGTACCAAAAATACTTATGACAATAGTCCATGCTCCTCCTTGGTATTTGAACACACTAAGATGTCATCAATAAATACCAACACAAATTTATTCATTTACTTACCGAAGGCAATGCTCATCGAGTGCATAAAGCTAGTTAGTGGATTTGTAAGTTCATATGGAACTACCACAAACTTGTAGTGTCGATACCTAGTCTTAAATGTGGCTTTATGGATATGCTCATCCTTTATCCTAACTCACATATCTATAATTTTGTCTATATTTGGTGTCATTGTGGATTCTCTTGCAGGATCAAAGAGGTCATCAATTCTAGGAAACCGATATTTGTTCTTAACAATCATCCCGTTTGTTGTCTATAGTCAATGCATAATCTAAGGGTATTGCCTTTCCTTTTAACAAATAATGTTAGTGCTCCCAATGAGAATCCAATGGGCCTAATGTACCCCTTGTCCAACATTTCCTATAACCATATCTACTATTTCCACTACCAGGTGTGTGCTCATTTTATAAGTCGCCCCAGACATAGGCATCAGTTTCCTATAATGTAAGTTTCATTGAAAATAATATTTATCTTGGGATGTGGTTTGACATTTCCTCAAGAAATACATATTTGACTCTTATAGCACCAAATTTTCTTTAATTTTTAGCTTGTTTTCTTCAACTATATTGGTCACGTGTATACAAGATACAATGGACACCATTTAAGTAATATTTCTTCAATGTAGATTAGAAATTTGTCTTGTAGGTATAGGTTTTTGCACTTCCTAAAGAAAATTATTTTCCATCATATACAAATTCTAAAGTCTTATTGTAGTAGTCTACTCTAGCTATTTCATATCCAATCCTATGCTAAATAGTAACAAAGTCATATAACCCAAGAGGTAACATATTCAAGATGGCTTGGGCATACAAACCACTAATTCGAATTGGCATGCTTGAATGGCTTCAATCACCTTTCTTTACTCCGTAACTATAAAACTAACCATTGACTTTGTATGCTTTCCTTGTAAAACATACACCTCAACAATTTTTGGTGCAATATAATTTAGGTGAGCCAAGGTTAATTTAAAATGAAATAGAATGGCTAGTAAATATACCTTCCAGTTTCTACCACCGAGGCTTGACGACCTACTTTTCGATTCTCCACAATCGCATAAACCTAAGGTACACTCCTAGCTAAATCATTGACGTAGTGGATTTTCAAGACATTATTTATCATTTTTCTCTATCACACTACTTTGTGTGGAAAATCTCTTAGTAGGTGCTCTTCCCAACACCCCGACATTCATTGGCCGACATTCGCTGGTCCTTTCTTCTTTTCTAGCCTCTCCTCCAGGTATTTCTACACCACTTTGATTGTGATAGTTCTACTAGTAATCACACCTTACTTTGGAACACTAAACCTGGGAACTGCTTCAAAATGCTTATAAAAATGACTCGATCATTTCTTCTTCCATGTTTTCAGACTCGTCTTGTTCTTTAACTAATCAAACAATATTTAAGTTCTCTTTGTGTTGGTTTTAAAGGATATTCTAAACTTATAATTACTTCTTATGAAGTCTTAGGTTAATCTTTATTTCATTCACATTCATTATTTAAATTACACAATATATCTCAATAGTAGAAACAAAATGTAAGTAGGATCATAAAGAGACATCCACACAAGAAACATAAGAATTTACCTTAGGAAAATCCACATGTGTTCCAACAAACTTTTCCTTAGAGAAATCATTAAGTTCAATAGAGATACAAACTTCAATTCTTCCGAAGTCAAACATAAATTCAAATTTTACTAGTAACATAGCCCTAGTCAAACCACCCTCTTGTCAAGTCACCTCTAATGCTCAATGAACATATATTGGTTTGATCCGCTAGGGCCACATTTTTTGGCCTACTCCCACACCCATGAATCTTGCTATAGCCTACTTTGGTACGCCCATGTGTCATTGCCTTCGATTTTTCCTTACTTTGTCTCATATTTTTCCAATATTCAACCTCAAATTCTTCTTATTCTCTACCTCGGATTTGTCTTATTATTTGCCTCATATTGGTACAAATTTCTTGTTGAGTAGGAGGAAGAACACTCTATATAGTCATCTCTGTGAGGTCAAATGGGTGTCTCTTCCAAGTGTGTTGACTTGACATAAGGAGGGTCTACTCGATCCTTTTGGATCCAAAATTCAAATTTCATTTTTTTTTTTTTTTTTTGAAACCCACATGAAGAGAATGTCTTGTATTTTTCATTATGTACACTTTAAAGGCTAAAATATTAATTATGAAGACCAACCATAGCTGCTAAAATCAACACCTATATAAAAGATCATCAAGTATTTTTTGTTCATCAAAACTCATTGTGATCTCTTTATAGATTATGGCGCTTTTCCGAGAATCCATTGTATCTTCATTTTCTCGTCTTTGATATAAGGCACATACATTAACAACTCTATGAAACTATTCACATAATCATCCATCATGAATTGTCCCAATTTTTTTCTCATGGAACTTTATAATCTTTCCATCATAATACCCTTCGCATAGGTATTTTTCCTTAGATTACTTTTCAAATTTTTCCGATGCCAAATTCCTTTCATTTATGACCTCGACATTCTTGATATCTTCCCACCAAATGTCAACTTTTCCTTTTATTTTGAATATCGACTCTAGATTTAATGTTTTGGAGACCAAATTCTAAAATATTTACTCAAACCCTAAATCATGCCTCTCGACTCCTCATTCTTTTTAACCTCTCCATCAAAAGCAAGTATCTTTTATTTTTTGAATTCCTTGGATAGGGAACTCGTAATTCTCTCCTTCCTTTTCTTATGTATTCTTGACTTGATTGCATTTCTTGGCAACTTGTTTGAGTTGTTTGTCTCCTCACTATAGGTAACTGTTAAGGTGTCATAGATAAATGTGTTTATCTTGGCACCTCTATGCCTCTTCCTTGAGGCATTTCTCCCTATATTGCTAATACTTGTCCCATGTTTCCTAATTCATGACCTGGCTTATTACCTTCTATGGCTAGTGTCTACCCATATGGTCGGTAGCTATTCCATGTTACAAGTGACTTTGCATATGTGATAAAATTTACAACACTATCACATTGATAAGGAACATGCTTCCTCTGCTCTTGTGATATTTTCATTATCATATTCATAAATCAAGCCCAACCTTTAGATTCTCATTGTCTCAATCGAGTCTAGAGGGGTGTCAATTTCTCTCATTTAACCAATGATATTTTAAGGTGTGATGTGTTAGCCATGCGGTATTGTGTCATCCTACTGCTAATTCTTCCTTTTCAACTCTTGTTAGTCTCCTATGTAATAAAACAACATACCAAAATTAGTTTGACAAAAGAATTAATTTTCAACATGTGTAGTTTCCCTTGGCTACATATGTATTGGCCTAAAATTGAAGTTATGTTATAGTTGTAACTGGCACTCAAATATTTTTTATTATTCCAAATAACATCAAATCTCAAAACCATATGAAAATTTGTTACCGAAAACCTCGCAAAATGATATTTATCATCGACAAAAGCAAACTCACTCTCTTGTGAGCCCTTTCATCTCGAGGTAAATCCGATTGTTTTGATACCACCATGACATACCCAACTCCTTGAGTCATTTAGGAGGTTGTGTTATAAATGTTTCACTTTTTTTACTCACAATAAACCCCGTTTTTTAGGTCTCCATCATCTTCGCATTATTAAGAGCTTTCCAAAGAATACAAGTTTCATCCAAATCTGATTTCTGTATCACACAAAGTTATACCTTCTAAGTTCCATGTTAGCATTTGTACCATTGTTATGCGTCAAACATGGGGAAATAAAATTTTCCCATGTGTCGTCATCATATAATACCACACCAAAAATACATGGTCGACATATGGAAATATTATATGCATGTGTCACCATTGCGGGAACCACATCCTTACTATAAAAGTTAGTGTGCCCACACCCCCCCTCCACTTTTTGCATCTAGACCTGGGATTTTCATTAAGTCCCTATTATGAGAAACTCTAGATTTATATATTTCTCAATGCATCTAGGACTACAAAACATCAAAATCCATATGGATTTAGGTTTTCATTTTTTCGCTACAATCAACAATTTCAATCCTTCGACATCCATCCAAGGATTTTTAAAGGTCTTGTTCATTTGAATTTCCCAAATTTCTAGACTTCCATTATCCATAGTTTACACACTCCATGTCACCTCCCAAGACTCGCCACTGGCCTCCTCTTTAGCATCACTATGCTTCTAGTATGTGACACCTAATGCCACATCATATAAGTTAAAGTGGGTCAAATCCCCACCTATCAAGATATTTAGCTTTAATTATTTTGAATTCCTATTCAGATCTCGCAAAACCCAAATACTCCCATTTCACAATTCTATGAATTCATGGATTCCAAATCACTCCCCACAATACATGCCACGTCATTGACTCTTCCATACCAAATTTTCCATGTCACCATGCCATGTTGACATGCCACGTCAGCTGCTACATGTCAACATGCCACATCATCAAAAAAGTTGTCTTCATGCCACATTAGCATGACACGTCATCCTACCACATCAACATTTCCAAATTGTAGGGCTTGGAGTGCTCATATGGAATCCATGTATCCTCCTTGTGGCATTTTACATTAGAATTTAACATTCAATATTTTCAATAAAGTCCCTTTAAATGAAATTTGATCTGATAGACTCAATTTCGATCTCCATCACTTTATAGATCTCGTTAGCACTTTTCTACCATTCAATAAAATTTATTCTCCTCCCTTTCTATGATTCAGCGAACAAAACATCATCCATCAGCCATTGGAAAAACTAAAAATGGTCTTCAATGTCGTAAGATGATTTGGTTAACGAAACAAAACTAACAAAAGCAATGGAGACATTTTCTACCAACAAATTCTTAATTAGGGGTCGGACCATTGAGCCTTTCATCAAATCTTAACCTTGTAAGAAGGTTAATATTTATCCCCATAGACTAAGCCACTAAGAACCAAAAAAGGGTCTCTAGAGAGAGTTAATTTCTGCTCAATGAAAAAGCCCATGCCAAGCCCCCTCTTCATGGTTAAGCCCTTAGTCACAACTCTTGTTAGCCATATGGCTATAATAGCGCTAAAATTCCCCCAATCCCCAAATTTTCAAATCAAACCAAAAACAAGGGAATCAATACCTAAATTTCAAAACTTTTGCTAGGATTCTAAGCCTATTTCAAAGGATTGGAACAAACTCTTCTCGGGCAAAGACCTCGCCTAGAAGACTTATAATATAAAAATTTCTGGCGTTATGAATGCATCCAAAACACTCTCTAAACATGAAATATTCACAAAATATTGATTCATAAATCTTCATGGATATTCCATTAGATATTATTGTCACAACAAATCTAATAAAATATATTGAAATCAAAACCTTGCTACGAGGGTTAATTTTCCTTAAATTTGCGGATTTATTAAATCATGTTTTCTCGCTTATGCATGAAATAGACAATAATGTAGAAAATAAACAACATATAAAAAATCGCTCACAAACCACAATAACACTAAGATATGACTTTGGAAACCCTTTAGAGAGAAAACGAAATCAAGGTGAGATTGCGCCTTCTCTCTTTGTCTAAAATGGAATTGGTGCAAATACAAAGGAGTGAGACTTATGGCATCCGTTACTATAGAACATAAACCTTCTTTATTTTTCCTCTCTATCCATCTCGACTACTATGCTCTCTATTATGGAACAAAATGCACTATAATAGATTCAAAACCTCTTCATCTTAGTGGCCCAATTACAACACAAAATTATAGGCAACTAGGGTTAAATTTGACCCATTCAACTCTTAATACGAGTTACAACCGAACCTCTTCTAGGGTCTTCTCAAATTGGCCCCCCAAAAATTTTAACCCCAATTCTCCAAGCCAGTCCCTCCAATATTAGAACTATTCCTATAAGTTGATTGCTCGATTTTCATCCCTAAAAGTGAGATGGACGACAAAAACAATATAATGATCCAAACTAGACAAATATGGCCAATTGAAAAATTCCCAACTTAACCTTAATTAAGATGGTATTTCACACTTGAGGACTCGCAAACTACAAACAACATACCCAAAATTTCAAACGTAGTGGCCAACATTTTTGTCTTACCACTTGAGAAAACATGGTCCCCCAAGGTTCCTTAATGAAATATCTACAAAATCTCTCTTAGAAATATCACAAATAGAGTCTTAAACACCCTTTTCCAAGGTCTCCAAGTAGGAAAACCTCCTAGAGTACTACTTCAGTTCTAGTGAGAAAATATAGTTTATTAATTATCGCTAGATCATAATGTACATAAACACTAATGATGTTGGGTAAGAAGATACAGAGGCTCATATTAGCTTGTGCATTATACTCTATATAACCATGCATCTCATATCTAACACAAGGATCACACTAATAATATTACTTCTTCTCAATACAACATTCCTTATTAAAAGAATTTACAACTATTAAATCAACACCATTCACCATGACTTTAGCCTGTCACAAAACAAACTAAGTAACCCAACATATCATTAATTGTGAAACTTTGAACAATAATTTCAATTATTTAACATGGAAAATGGATTGATTTACTTAAGCTTACCGGATATCAAGAAAGGGGAGAGCCACTCTCCAATCTCTAATCGTAGGCTCAACTACAATGTATTTTTCGCAACTAGATATCCTCGAGCGTATCATGCATTGAGAAGAAGACCTACTTAAGTAATATTTTCAGATTCTAAAGGTAGAGAACATGAATGCTACTTCCCTTCATAGGAAATTTAGCGTGTGTCTTTCAACCACTCAACCAAGGTATGTTATCTTTCACAAATATTGCCACATTGGGTCTACACACGTAAAGGGAATCCTTCTCTAAGCTAGTAGTCCCTTAGTATTTCCCCCTTTTCATTGTTTGTTTTGTGCATAGATCCAAAAAAAATTCTCAACATTTCCTTTTTTTTTCCCTTTTGCCCAAAACCAAAGGCTTCAAATAATGACTTCCCTAACCAATTCGGAAACCACAACTCCACACAAGTTTTTATGTCTCAAAATGATTTTTCTCTCACCTAATCGTTTAGATCCACGTTCTTATAATCGACATGTGGTCGGTTCATTCACCTAGTTACTCAAGTTCACACTCACTTCTACAAGTTGACGCGCGACAATATCCGCTCAATTTCCTTCTAACCAACTCCAATCCCCGTTTTCCAATTTAGGGTCTCCCCTTGGTTTTATCATGTGACTCCGAGGATCTACATGGGCATGACTTTAGCACTGCCAGTCTCGCACTTTATTCTCCTCATAATCGTTGGCAATAGGATAGTTCAACTATCAAATCATAAAATCTATAAATTAAATTCAAGGCAAGATAGGAAACTTCCTATTCCCCTCACAACTTCCACGACATTGAGATTCGTGTTGGTTGTTCTCTTCTAGTTTTTGGCAATATATTAAATAAAAACACATATTACATCAATTATAGTTTGTCAAGATGTTCATGTTGGCTATTTCGACATTACAAGTCTCAATTACAATTATAAAATTTGGAGTTTAAAAGGTTTGTTACTTTTGTAATAGAGACTTCATGACCAATCCATACAAAAGATGTAATATGAAAGAAAAGGTTAGGTAGTAGACAATCACAATAAAAATACCATTATGCATCTAAAATTCCATATTTGACACTACTCTTAGTCCATATGAGTAGTCCTAGCAAGTATAATGTCTTACAACCGGAATAACAATACTACTATGGAAAAATGTCAAATGAATAAACTAGATAATAAAATTGTTAATTTGCCTATAAGGACCCACATGAGCCTCCATTCTAGCATTCCTCTTCATTCAACTTTCCCATAAGGACCCACATGAGTCCCCATTCTGCATGTCCATTACATATTCCCACTATAGTTTAATCTACAAGGTTGGCAACTCCTACAATATATTATATCAGTTAGGATGGGGGTGTGCTATGTTAGGGGATTTCCACCTTAATTCCAAGAGAGACTATTGTGAGATGGGTCATCTATTGATATAAAATCCTAATTAGGGGGCATTTAATTACCACTCGGGGATTCGAATAAACACCACTACTTTAACAACAAAAAAAGCTTCAATTCTTAAAATTTTAGTACCGAATATTGTCTATGGGAAATGATGGTAAAAGTTGAGAATTCATTCTATGCTTCTCTCACCCCTCTAGTTGATTCATCATCTCCAAAGTAAAACTCATCATAAACCACCCTGCCACCGAGCCTCAACTATTTTTCTTTTAAGGTTATGTTGTAGTTCATGCAACTCACGCAATACATAGCATATATGTCAAAGATTTTAGTGTCCCATAAAGGTAGAAGGAGGATATAAGTGCCAAGTTTAATAGGATACCCAATGAATTTGGGTCAAATGAATGTTATCCAAAGCTCCTCAAATTCTAGTGTCACTACTATAATAGTCATGACCGAGCACAATTGAGCAAAATAAAACACAACAAAGAATACTTCACAACTAATTAACCATAACCAAAACATTTTAGATAATTCTCTATAATAAAACCACATTTAATTGGGTGAACGATGGATATCCGCGCACTTATCCCTCCACGCCGTTGCAGCACAGACCAGGGGTTAGGGTTACTCCGCCGACCGCAGCAACCGACGTCCGCGTCTCCCAGACACCACTCATCTCTCGTAACCGCCTTAGGATTATTTTTCGGGTCCGTCGTTGACTGTGTCCGCATCAATCACTGCTAACCCATTCTAGTGCCGGTCATGGAGGAGGAGCTGGATCGATTACCCCTCGACCCTCTCGATGGGGTCGCTGACCGGGAGTTCCCCTTCTTACCCTCTCGCCACCTGGAAGATCCCCGCCGGCTCTCAACTTACCCACTATCAGCATCCTCACGGCTCCATGCTTCTCTTGCCCTCTTCCATTATGTTCCTTGACCTCCTCCCATCGACCTCCTCTCATTTTCGATTCTCCTCCATTTTCGACCGAATTATTTGCTCCCCCATATGCCTCGATACTCGCCATCGATGGACACCGCCGTTTCTCCCTAGCTTCTCTACATTTTCTTTCTCACCGCTCGCTCCAGATCCTTCCATCTCGTCTTCTCGGTGGGTTCCTTTGGAGCGCACCCTCCCGTATCCTCCTCGCACCGACCCCGTTTTCTCCACCGACGCTCCCCCCCCCAACGATCTAGGATTACATCCTCCGGATGTTTCTTTCCGTGCCACCCGGTTATTCCTCCTCCGTATGGCGTTACTAACTTGACCGCTCTTTGATCAAACGATTGAATCATACATCGACCCGTCTTATCTACTGCTCGGTAGTCGATGCTCAAAGTGCATCAAGCTTGGGAGCATAAATTTAGGACCTACCTTGGTGACGGCTCCATCAAGAGAGGTTATGGACACTACAAAAAGGGTACCGGTTGACTACGTCCGGTCGTAGATACAACCTAAATCGTATGTGCACTTGGCTTAACGAGATATGGGGTCTTATCATGGATGAGCTTCCGATGGTAGTCATCCTCCCCAAGTTTGTTTTTGCTCCCAATATTCTAGCGCCGTGAGCAGTAGCATGGGTACTTTCAAAGCTCGGCACATAGAACAGCTCGGTTTTGTTTAAAATATGGAGCCTCTCTCTTCGATTCGAAGCGCGAACAACTCGCAGCAAGGCCGATATGGGTAAGACCGTGTGGTCTCTCTCCATTTTTGGTTGGAGGATATCATGTGCATATCAAATAGCATTCCGTGCACTTATTTGGATTATGATAAATCATATCTATCCATGTGCATCATGATTATGGAAAGGATCCTCGGTTCACCGGGTACCCGTGAAGGGTTGGAAGAAGCCATCACACTTTGATGGAGGCATTTGTGCGCATACGCACTCGGATTATGAGGGTGTGCCCTACTTATCTCCAATGTCACGCAATTGGGCACCTTTTCAAGGATTTCCTCCTCAAACGAAAATTATGCTCCAATTGATCCTCCCCTCTAGACAAATATGCTAATCGACGCAAAGGCAAGAAGCTTCCTCGTGGCCCAAGCCCACACCTACACCTTGGACCACCTTCTCCACGATGATTGGCCAGGGCAAATAGCCGCCAAGCTCGGCATCAAGTACATCTCACTTATCCCCTCGCTTTACATTTTATATCATCTCGTATCTGTATCATCTATGATTGCACTCCCTACACAGCCTCCCCTCTTCTATCGTCTCTGCCGACCTTCCCTATCTATTTCTTTTGTCCCACATCCTTCAATTCTCGCTCTGCCCAGCTAATCTTCTCCCCCCACCATCCCCGCTCCCCCGATCCGGATTTATGCGTGTGAACGCAAAAGAATACAAATAACCATAAACATAGAGATGCAGCAGAAATAATGCGTCATTTCAAACAACAGAAATATGCTGCGTGACATACGGGAAATAAAATAGTTAGGTGCCGGTAGAGAATCTCTCGAGAAGAGATGTGGTGGCTACATACCTTGAACTCGTGTTACAAAATGAGGCTCGAGGGCCTATTTATTATTGAGAATAATAAAAACTGAAACATCCCAAAACCTTAACTCTAGGAGATGAAGCAAAAATGTGGTCCCATTTGGGCAAATTGGTGTTTCAACTCTCAGACATAACTTGCACCGATCTATTCACACACTTAACAGTTCGTTAGAAAGACATATCCAAGGAGGCAACCTTGATGTGAAAGCAACATCAGTCCATGGACCCATGAGCAACATCGGTCCATGGACTCATGAGCAACATCGGTCCATGGACCCATGTTGCAACATCGGTCCATGGACCATGTTGCTCCCTTGCCTCTAAAAAGGTCGTGTTAGTGGCCTCAAAACAACTCCCGAAGTTCAAGACCCGAAAACTCCTAAAATAGTAAGGTGTTGTGCTGCAACTTAAAATTGAACGAACTGATGGTGGGGGTTCAAATGTATTTTTTAGGTGGTGGTCAACATCCACTTGGATCATTAAGGCCCTGCACCAGGCCCGGAGTGTAGGACCCGAAAACCTCGCTAAAAATAGTAAGTGGTTCGAATGTGAAAAGTTGCAAGAATTGATGGTGTGGATCCAAATGGATTAGGTGGGTGGCCACCGATATCCACCTGTATCACCTCTCCAGGGAAGCATTGGTCCCTGGCCATGTATAGGATCCTCCTGATGAAGTACCATGTTGAATCGGGTATTGGATTGTTGAAGATGCCGTGACCCGTGCGCATGTTGGATGCATTAGTAAATTTGGTTTCTTTATCAGCTCGACAAGACATGTGTGGATTTTGTATGTATTTGGCAGGAGGTATGGCAACATCAAAGGTGGTGCGTTGGGGGTCGATCAATGGAGTGCTTGTCCGACAAGGTAGAGGAACTCGTAAGTGAGGAGAAAATGTCCTTGTATTCCGCCATGAATTTTTCCATTCCGTCGGCAAAACACAGGCAGGGAGCCCTATTTCCAGGTCGTGGCCACAATATTCTTCTTTCCCCTATGAGTGATTCGTAAGGAAAATGAATTTCCCGGTTTGGGAAACAATTCATCGTTGTTTTGCGTAGTCAAAGAGATGACAGATGCTGTGACTACCTCCCAAGACTCGGTATGCTATTTCCCAAAGTAATAATAACAAGACGCAGGCCTAGACTCAAGGCTACGCAGATGTCGCTCCACAAGTATGGTTGGCCCAATAATACATCAGCTACATCAAGAGGAGCAACATCACATAATACCTCATCCGTGAATGGCTTGATGTTGCAATGCGAAGGCTATGACCGTTAGCGTACGCGACATCTCTCCGTGGGTAGCCACCCGATGGTATATGGTCATGGATGTGCTATGGTCGGTAGGTCGAGCCGTCGCCACGACCTCTCGCTGAAATGAGGTTCTTTGGCTTCTCGCTATCAACAAGAAACTGCACCGAGAACCCTTCACCCACATTTGCGAATGGAAGAGGCGCTCTCCCTCCTCCTGATCCTCTCGGGTCCTCCCTCCGGATCTTGGTAGGCAACAATGGCACTAGGATCCACATCAATGATATGCTTCCTTGTCATTGCCTTTGTCCGGTTCTATCCCAAGATTAGAAAATGCATTTGATTCGGTGGCTTTAGTTCGGCCACCAATGATTGTTCGGTTCACACTCGTTTGCAGGTTGTGAGTGGGGCTGCTATGAAATTCACACCACTTCCCCCGTGTCCTTCTTTGAGTGGTGGTGTTTTTTTCTCGAGTCGCACCGCTTGGCCTTGCCCCTTGTTCTTCGATTCGGGCACCTTCGCATTCGCATCCAAGTCTCACTTTCCCCGGCCAAATTGCCGACTGGCGGCACAAGAATATGCCGCGCTAAGCGATGTAATGTCGAGGAACTCCATTTCCTCCCCCGAATGTGTTTGTGTAGACAGTCACGGTACTTGAGCACCAAATGTCTCTCTAACATTTAATATCCAACTTTGTGCACAGGGTATGGAACAGATTGTTGTCTGCAGGCACATCTTGATCCCTTATTGCCGCAAGATGGTCCATTGATGTATTTGTCCTCATAGCTCTGATCAGGGTAACATTGTTCCTTGATGCCATCTCTGCAACGTAATTTGGGTGGGTGTGGCCGAGAATGCAGAGGGTTCCCCTTCGTCCTCTTGCTCACGGTAGGTTTCCACCGCATTTGACATGGGGCGGCTTTCGAGGAGGAAAAGCACTTTTTCTCTACGTAGAAATCATGGATCGAGAAATACCCCTTCACATACCCAACCATCTATTCATACGTTCTATATTTGGCCTTCTCAACACAGGAATATCAAAGTTTACTCTCCGTACCTTGAAGGGAGTGGCGCTCCAGAGAGTGGTCATGATGGTATGCGTCGTAGGTGGGCGTATTGTTGAATGATCTCGAGCAAAGTTATCCATCATCGCATTCCTTTGTTTCTCGTGGCCTCTCAAGCAATATTTTGATGTGGATCTCCTCACCCCTCGTCTTTTCTTTTCTTCCACCATGGAGTGTCACGGGGTTTGTGAGGTTGATCTTGCAAGGGGTTCAACCAAATCGAGCCCTAACTCTTATACCCCGACCGCATCGTATGCAAAGAAACAAAGAAAGAGTAGACCGCTTCCGATACCACCGATCCTACTTATGCAGAATGCAAATGCAGTATCGCAAATAACCATAAACACAGAGATGCAAACGGAAATAATGCATCATTTCAAATAAAAGAAATATGCTTACGTACATAATGGAAATAAAATAGCTAGGTGTCATAGCGACCCTTAGAAGAGATGTGGTGGTTACATACCTCTAAATCGGTAAGTTAAGCAATGAGGCTCGAGGGCCTATTTATTATTGAGAAACAATGGAAAACCGAAACATCCAAAAACTTAACTCTAGGAGATGTAGAAGTGCCAAAACTGTGGTCCCGTTTTGGGTAAATTGGTGTTTCAACTTCCCGGACGTAACTTTGGTATCCGATCTCCGTTTGACACGCTTCAATAGCTCGTTAGAAAGATATATCCGAGGAGTACAACTTTCAATGTGAGCAAAATGGGTGGGGTTATGCCCCGTTTTCCCAAAAACGTCGTTAGGGCCTCAAAACGGCCCGGAAGTTCGTGACCCGAAAATGCTAAAAATAGTAAGTTGTGCTACAACTTAAAAACTCGAACGAACTGATGGTGGGGGTTCGAATGGGAGCTGCGGGTGGCCACCAATATCCACTTGGATCATTAAGGCCCCAAAACAAGCCTTTCTGGAGTGGAATCTGAAACCTCATATAAAAATAGCAAGTGTTAAATGTGAAAAGTTGCAAGAATCGATGGTGTGGGTCCAAATGGATTAGGTGGGTGGCCACCGATATCCACCTAGATCACCCCCCATTTTATCCTCCTATTGAATCCTCATCCACTTCCTGGTCCCCATCCCTACCACTGCCTCCCTTTCCCACCCTCCCACCTCTAACACCGGTGGCCTTGGTATTCCGGTCCCTATTCGATCTAAAATGGGAAGGGGACGTCATTCCAACATATCCAAGGCCATCATCCAGGTGGTGCCGGAAGTTGCGATGGCAAACAAACACACACTCGACCAAAGTCCTTAGAGCACGGATGACCCCCTCCCCTCATACCTTCATGAAGATCATCTCCTTCAACCTGGCCGTGCATTCCGGATAGCCCCGCAAAAAGGTTGTCCCTTCCGTGCATTATTGACTAGCACCCCGGTCGACATCATTTTCCCGCAAGAAACCTCAGGACTCCTCAACATGTTATATCAGCCTTTAAGGTCATCTCGCTGACGTTACTGAACTTCCGTGCCATCGATGCCCCGGGGTCGTTCTAGTGAATTTTCACTTGGCACCAATCTCCGATCCATCAAAGTTCTCACTATCGGGGGAGGGGATGGTTTCTTGCGCACGTACATATTCTCCACTAATATTGTGTTGGAATACCGTCTGGCGAATATCTATAGACCCCCACCGCCGACTTTTCCGGAAACATCTACTCAATATTTCCTTCATGTCTACTCACAACCTTATTCTCTGAGAGCCTTCCTTGAATTTTTCCCCCGTCCGCTCTAACTTAGAATTCCACCATTCCACTCTTCTCTCACTACCGAAATTTCTCTCTTACGAGACTCACTTCACCTTGTCGTACATCCCCTCATGCCACTACATCATCCCACCGGATAAATCATAGATTGGTGAGGCCTCGCGTTTCGTCGATTAGACTATTTCCTCATACATGAATCCTCGACCATCTCTCGGGCCACTTTACCCACAATGGGTGGGTTCTCGGGGGCTTGGTCCCATCACTCCCCCATCTATTTGCTTGCCTCTTCTCTCTGAACCTTTGCGGCCCTTTCAATTTCAATGCTACTGCTCTCCATCTGCAGTACATCAACATGGTTATTGACTATTGGTCCACACAACCCCTGCACTCGGAACCTCTCCCTCAATGACCTTCTCTACAAGGATGTTCCATGTCAAAACCAACCAAGACTCGGGGCTGTGGTTAGGAGGAAAAAGGACATGATACTCTTCGCAATGTTGAATTAGAAACCGTTGCAACAGAATCCACTTTGATGGAAGGCTTGACTACCGATGCCTCTAGAACGCAACTCACACTCATTGAAGTAGAAAGGTCTCTGAGCTCTCAAGGATCGAGAGGAAACTCCGGCGCTCAGGAGCATAGCTACATGGTTAAAAGTCGGAGAGATGAAAACACCAAATTCTTTTCACCAATTTGCAAAATGGCCTAAAAGCCACCACACTATCCGGACACTAGAGGATCACCAAGGAAATCAAGCCCAAAATTTTCGCGCTGGCCCAATATGGGGGTGGAACACTTTGCAACCTCTACAAGGCCCGAGCCAACACCAACATAGTCGAAATTATAAAGGTTGTTGGCTTATTTCCAATATTTGTGGACAAAAAAGACGAAGAAGAACACCGACTCGCCCCCGTTACTATGAAAGAACTACGTGACACCTTGAAATGGTTCCGCAAAGAAAAGAGCCTCCGCTCCACGTTCAGACTATTGAATTTCACCGTATTTTCAAGATCATGGGTCGTAATATCCTCAATGTGGTTGAATATCATTATCCTGAAAATTATATGATGCCTTCGACACCATCTTCAATGCTCCCTCATCCCCAAAGCCGACGCTCCTAGATATTCACTGCTGCACCTATTTCCCTTTGTAATTCTTTATACAATATCATTGCCAAAATCATCGCTAATCGCATTAAGACTATCCTCTCTTATCACATTTCCACCAACAATTTGCTTTCCACCATCGCCAGATTCATGAGGCTATAGGCACGCCCAGAGGTCCTTCACTCCATCAAATGTAAAAAGCTCAAACATATTATCTTAAAGTCGGACCTTGCAAAGCCTTCGATCACTCTAATCGTTCTACATTCGAATGATCCTCACCCATTTGCTTCTTACGCTTCATCAAAATGGATCATGTGTTGTATCACCAATGTATCATTCAATGTCCTCATCAATGGATCCGCCTCCTCCTTTTTCCACTCCTGGAAGAGGGGTCATAACAGGTCGCCCCTATCACCTCTTATATTTCTTCTCTCATAATGGATGCACTTAGTCGATTAATCATGGATGAAAAGAATCAAGGGTGTCTCCGTGGCATCAAAATAGCTAGAGGGGTCGCACACTCACCTATCTCCTCTTTGTGGATGATGTTCTCATCCTCCTTAATGGATCCATCAATGACATCCTATCATTATCCGCAACCCCTGCTTCATTCATCATAGCCACAAGGCATGGTCTCGTAAATGCTCACAAATCGACCATATTAGTACTTCATGCACTCCACAGAAAGGAACTGGTAAATGAGTCGTATTTTTTTTACCACACTAGACCCTATTGATGGCCTTCGCACTTGGCTTTCTACCAAAACCTCTCGATTACCGCATCGTTGATCGCACATGGCTCATTGCCAACTGGAAGCGTATTTTTATTTGGCATAGGAGATGGTTATCTCGTGGCCGGCAACCCACCTTGATCAAACATGTCCTGAAGCCACCCCCGCATAATCGGATGTCTCTAGCATGGATCCCCCAAGCCATCATTGCCATAATAATAAATGCTTATGTTGTCGATTTTCTTTGGAATGGGAATTCCGGAAGGACATACTTGCATGATCAAATGGGATCGCATCACCCTTCCAAAAAAAGTGAGGATGGGGCATCAAGAATTTGGACATATTTTCCAAAGCACTATGTTAAAAAAATGAGGACAATTAAGGACTTCCGGTAAATATCCCATCACATGTGGTATATGAAAACACATTCGGCCCATGAACATTATTGACCGGATCAGACTCTTGGAGCCATCGTAATATATCAACCATTTGGAAGGTTGTCCTAACCTCTTTACTCACATCCCTAATGGTCCGACATGGAGCATCGCATCCGGAAATCAAGCTTGCATTGGCATTGACCCATGGTCGTGAGTGGGAATGCTCATAATTCCCCGCGAAATTATCAATCACCTATCGTGGTCGTGGCATTCATTTCACATCACGTATAGCCCATCCACAAATTTCTCAAGAATTTTATTTATGTGTTTGGAAATCAAGACCAATAGCTCTCCTCGCCCATCACATATGATAGACTTTCACAACATCATTATCCGAAGCCCACATTCGCACCGCCTGTGTGATGATGAATGACTTAGAAACCTTCCTGCCTCGTGCAATACTTCCCAAAGATGGCTACTTGCATATTTACCTCGACCACTCCCACAACTATTTACTTGGTGGTGGAGATGCTTATGGAAACTCAAAGCCCCGCCTCGCACCAAGATTTTATTTGGCATTCTATAAAAAATTTCTCCCGTAATCGTGGATAATCCGCACAAAAGGACCATACAGGCCCTCCCAGTGCACCTCCGTCGACGTATCACGTAAACAAGTGATCATCTTTCTACCCTTCATACCTCTCGAGCGTTATGGACATCAATCTTATCTCAGCCGATATCAATATCAGTGGCCGTGTCCGAATGTTTTAGCATGGCAAAGCCTGGTGGAAATCGCCCTCCCCTCATAAAGCACGAACCGCTCTCTTCTTCTTTATCAACCTAGGGGATCTCGTCGGCCAAAAATTGCTCTATATTTCAGGACCTAAGCCTCCCCAATCGGCACTCTATCGCATCTCGCATCATATCTACCTACAATAGCATCCTCGATGATGAACCCCAACGACATCCTCAAACCATTATTCCCGAAGTCATTAATTTTGATCATCCTTGGGCATACTTCGATGGCTCGACACAACCCTGTGGATGTGGGGAGGTGCGATCCTCCACCTCAACCTTCGCATTCTTCGAAAATAAAGATGGGATTAGGATAAAGGCACTAACAATTATGTTGAGCTCATCACTCTTCGCCATCTTCTTCAATTTGCATTAGAGCATGATTTTCATCATTTACAAATATTTGGAGATTCTAAAATCATCATCAATCGTCTTTCAATAAGACAAAATGCCTTCATGTCACGTGCCGAGTATATTGGAGGAGCTTTCTGCTTCTCAAAAGCACAATTTTATCCATTTCCCCGTTCTCATATTTACGGGGAGGTAACCACATTTCCGATGGTTTATCCTAGGAGGCGTGGTCCAACATCGAGGACTATGGCACATAGAAGAACCGAGGGACCAACAACATCGGTCCAAAATCGGGACTATGCACATAGAAGAACCGAGGGACCAACAACATCGGTCCAACATCTAGGACTATGGCACATGGAAGAACTGAGACCAACAACATTATAGTTATTATCATCGCCCTTTCATCAATCAAATCAAAACATTTGACAAGGGATAATGCACATTTTCGATGCATTTCTGCTGAAACAATATGACCGGTTTTAAATTATTGTATTTATCAGGTATATTCTAACCGTTATATCCTGTACACCCCTTGGGTGATTTTTGTAAAACAATATGGTGTGACCGCGGTCGCAAAGAATGCATATGTGCATATGCATCTACAACATCTAATTTTCACATATAATGCATAATTATGATTTTTCCTGAAAGAAACCACATTCAATCACCTACATGCTTGGAGTACTCTTAATAAAAATCACATGCCCTAGAACAAGATGGCATAGAATAAAGAGTGCTTGTAAATTAAAGTGTCCTTGATTGAAAATTAACAAACATTAGGCCCAAGTGGGCTTGCTTAAGTGGTCAAGTGTTGAAAATTACTGTATGAGGTCATGGAGTCAAGTCCCTAGGTTGGCGACATGTATGGCGTTACTCATCTCAACGTTATCCTTGTTATTCTAATCAATCCAAATTTTGCAATCGACTGATTTACCCAAGTACCATCCTTTAAAAATGAAGGAAAGTGCCTAGAGCGTTTCCATGGGATGTGTATTCCATTGAAACATAATAATAAATTTTAAAAAAAAAAAGTGTTCCCTCATTTCGAATTTACAATAGTGGCTTTGAAGTTTGGAAATTATGTGGAAATTCCCCATCATAAATGCAAGTATTGTGGAGGCAGTTTGTTCCCCTCTATAAAATGTAGTTATCAGGAGGATTAATAAGGTCGATGCCCCTAATTAGATTTAAAATTCCACTCTCCAAATGGACTATTAAAAGGGTTTGAATACTTTCCAATGTGTCTTGAGCTCCTAACATAGTATATGATATTTTTGGAAATCATTGGCACAACATAATGATTCCTTGCAACAAACATGATAAGTGAAATGTCTTTTCAATAATAGCTTCTAATAAAAATATATAGTGGTCATATGCGAACTACTAATAACAATTATATTATCAATTCATGTCTTTCTTGAGGAGGGTTAAGGACTTAAAAAATTGCTAATTCCTCTACTTCATTGTTAGAGACTATCCCTAATACCCATGCATACACTATTTTTTCTCATGTCATTCGAGGCTATAAACAATCCCACCCTCACATTCTCACATGTTGCCCTTGAATCTAAAGTGAATGTTATGACCTCTAAGA
Source organism: Pinus albicaulis (assembly GCA_034641835.2). Lineage (NCBI taxonomy): Eukaryota > Viridiplantae > Streptophyta > Pinopsida > Pinales > Pinaceae > Pinus > Pinus albicaulis. Next base: position 341,754,384 of record CM076575.1, on the reverse strand, counting down.
AATGGATTGTTTCCATTTCAATTGAGCATCATGGGCATCTCATCTCTTGGATTTACAACTCTGCTTCAAGAATATGTTATCATGTAATAACAAAAATAGGTATTCCATCCTTTAGCAAGGATTTTAGTGAATTAAAGTCGCATATGTCCCTTCCACTCACAAAGATATTACCACCATTATAGCTAGTCGCATTCGATGAATGGGATTTGTACTTTTTGCAAGTCTATCTCGTAAATAATTTCTACGTGCAATATTTTTTCTAGTACACCCACTTTGGTCTTTGAAACTTCATTCCTCTCTACTTAATTTGAATTAAGTGGACACTATATGGAGGAGGCGTTGGACACTCAGTCCCCATGGTTGGTGGGAAGGCGAAGAGGTCAAGGAGTCCAAGAGACTCGAATATGGATCCAAGGGTCACTCCGTTATATAATAAATATGTATCATTGTGAGTAATAGAGCATTCAATGTTTTATCTTTCTCATGTCTTGTAAAGCTTACCTCGTGTTTACCATGCCCTGGTGTTTGGCCATAGCATCGCAGTGCAAGATCATGGCCCTTCTCCTATTTGAGCCTATTTAACCGTGTGACAGCCATAGGTTTACACATTTATTCCCTTCATTAGATTTTTTGTTGTGTTTTTCTAACTTTCTCCTCACCCTCATGTTACACACACACTCGACCTCGCTCTCCCCATCGCGCACCTAGTGGTCCAAATCTCTTATCTACTCCCTCGATTTCTCCTCCTAATCCATTATCGTATACTATAAATGGGTATGAAAGCTCTTCGTCTTCAATATCATCCCGATAAGAAAGTTTGTTGGAACTCAAAGATAATGGAAAACTTGGTGAACCAATGAATAAGAATTTCATTCCTAGTAGTTGTATATCATCATTTCCATTTTTAGACATCTTTTTATTTTGAGGTGTGGATTAAAAGTAGTTATCTCAATTTGACATTATGTTGGTCTTGATGCGTCACATTTATAGAGGAACGCCACTACATAGATATCCTTGATAGATCAAGATTACAAATATAATCCTAGAATTAGCAAGAGACATTATATCCTCCACCAATATCTTAAACATCAAAAATGTTGTTCAGCTTCTAGACGTACTTTTCTGCACTACGCCCTCGAGAGTTGGGTTCATGTGAGTGAATCTACCTACCAAGGACTTATCATTGGAATATGAAACTATCCACCAACATATATTCACTTGAGCTGATTTGAAATATCAGCATTCCAATTTCTCAATATCACTATAATTTGTTTCGCTGGGCATCTTCATTCCTACCGAGCGTTATGTGTAATTAAGTAACCTCCTCTTCTTTCCGTGGTGAAGGCTCTATAGACCCTTACAAGTCCTCAAGGGTTCGGACTCGGCGAGGCAACATATGAATGATGGATCATCCTTGTTTGTATCTCCATGACGGGGACTTTCAAGAGCTTGTTTTTATGTGCTTGAATAAGCTTCATTGCCTCCTTCAATGGAGATCTTGCTCGAGAATATAATGACGTTACTAAAAGAGAATGTCACTAAGGAGGAATGTATGAGGTAACTTTTCCCTAATAAGGTGACTGCTGCGTTTGAAGGGCTGACATGAATACCCGTCAGCATCGATTCATCTCCCTCGGGTGATCAATTAGATTAGTTTATATAATTGATATGTGCATGAATTACTTTACTTTCCTTAGATATCGCAAGTTTTATGGGTATAATGCAAGGCCTTGCCGTAAAGCGTGAGGGATGGTTCAATGAGTATTTACTTCCCAAAGGAATCGCAGGAAATTTCCGACATCCCCTCCTCTCCCTTTGTGCCACCATTTACAAATAATTTCCAAGCGACGGGATCTCCTCCTCACATACATGTTGAATGGAAAATATATCTTAGAAGGAGAACAATTTGTTTGGCATGTTTAAAGGAGACCGAGAATGCCTACATACCTCATTTTAAGTTGATTTGCAAATTAGTTGACCGGTAATGTTGAGCCTTGTCAACAGATTATTGTCGGTGCACCATTGACTCGAAGATCCAGCTTTTATATAGTTGTTGGAGTACATACGCCGTCTTGGTGCCAAATGTTCATGGCTCTCCACACGCTTTGAAAGGCCATGAATGCCAGAATATAATTATTGTTGTGAATCAAGTTGGTGTGTTGGTGACTTCATATTTTTATTGAAGTTATATACATGCGTTGGTCATTGTATATGGTATGTTGAATTATTATTGTTCGATTATGATGGGTATGAGAACTCTGTATGTTCTTTATATGGTGTGTTGATAAATCTATATATTTGTGTTTTTTAATGTGTTAGAAAGTTTATATGTTGGAGAGTGAAGCATGTTATAAAAATTTATATGTTGGAGAGTGTGAAGCATGTATGGTTAATATGTAATGGCATATGAAGCTTATATGGTTTGGAGGGAACAAGTTTGATTTTGTTGAAAAAAATACAATATTGATGACATTAGAGTTGTTGAATAACCTCATTCATTCCATTGTTCATGATACAGTAAAGATTAACAAGAACACCCTTCTAATATTCGAACTTGTTTGCAAGATGCACAAGACAAAATTGATTTCTTCAAGCTTCGAGTCACACTTACAACAAGAGGAGTTACAACACGTAGTCACTATTCTAAGCATGTTTATATTCAAAACATTAAACATAATCCCATAAGCAAATGTTGATTCATATCTAGTGCCTGAAGCAACAAATCTCGCATGTGTAATAGTACAACATCTGCACTCGCACTTCCCAAGCCCATAATCAAACCTTGGGAAGAGCTTGTCCATAACAAACGCATAACAACAGTCTTGGATATGATAAGAAGGTGTCCTTTCATATTCCACTATTCCAAGCCCGTCAAATTTCGCAGTGCCGATTTCTTCATGATAGCTCACCTTCGCATGTTCTAGATTTTTCTCCTCTTCCATAGCAACAACAACAAATTGTAAAATGCCAACATCGGTGGATCGAGTTACTACATGAAAGATCATTGTTTCTATCTTCACCCGTGCAAACACCGTGGTTTCCAAGACACTCATTCTTCACACTGCATGTTTTAAAAAAGCCTCCCGCAAGAACAAAGATTCATCTTTGATGATCGCTTCTTGGCAATGAGAATCAAAAACCAAGAAAATGTTTCAAATATATGTCATAATTTGTTCTAGAGTGTTGAGTAACTCTCAGAAGCTGAGTTTTCGCCATCATCTCACCCTGCATTCCATACAGGGGAAATGATGGTCATCTACAAGCTTCAGCCACATCAAGCGAGCTTCGAGCTACAACTCCGTCATTCCGTATCTGCAGTTGTATCCAGACACAAAAGTTTAAGTGAGCTTGAGCCACAACTTGTCGTTCCGATTCGTAGTTGTAGCCAAAGACACAAATGCCCATGAACATGCCTTTGGTTGGTAGTCACTCTTAAACCATCTATGTGAGGTTGAGTTTTTTCCTCTTCAAATAATTTAGACACTTCCTCGCGTAAGACTTAAGCTTTCTTGCCAGCTTTTGAGAGAGTTCCGTGAAATGCATCAAGTATTCCAAATTTTTTGGTCATCCTTAAACCATCGCAAAGTTGTAGACCTCCCTTCTTTCTAGTTGAAGATCTCCCCCTCTTCAAAACAATAGGAGCATCTCTCTAGCATAAGATCTCGCCTTTCTTGCCAAATTTGGAAGAGTTAGGAACTCGCACTAAGCATTCCGTGCTGTTGGTGGTCATCCTTAAACCACATCCTTATGCCAACATTCCGTGGAGCTCATTCAACCTAAGCAGCTGCCATGCATACTTTGCAAAATTTTGTATTACAACTCTCTTTCTTTGGACTCACACATACTGTCGGATTAAGGGGGGAATGTTGGACACCTAATCCCCAAGGGTTGGTGTGGAAGGCGAAGATTCAAAAGCATTCCAAGGGACTTCGGAATATGGAATCCAAGGTGACTCCATCGTATGACAAACATGTATCATCGTGGGTGGCTGTAGCATTCAATGTTTTATCTTTCGTCTTATGTTTACCATGCTTATGTTTAACACAAAATACTGGAATAGTTGTGGTAAAATACAAAATTTACTATAAGGTCTTTGAAAAACATAATAATACACTCTTAAACCTCTTTGATTTAGCCAACAAGTTGGTTAAATTGTCATAGTTTTTATACATTTGGATAAAATCACCTCGTAGGTCCAAGATTTATGCATGAAGTAACTAACCTTAATCAATTTTTACAATCAACAAGGTGTTTAGAAAGATAGAGGTGTTAGAAGGTCACCATGTAGGCCCAAGATTTTACGAAGGAAACTAACCTTAATCAAATTTTGTAATTCATGTGGTTCCCAAGGAAAGGAAAAGATGGTCAAAGAGAAAAATATTTTTGGTGCAAGGACAAATAACTATTTCATCAACCAATGAGTCGTCTATTAACATTTATAAGACTTTTGCATGTATGAATTGTAAATACCAAGTGAAATGGTAATGAATTTCATGAAAATATGTCACAAAGGGAGAATGATATATATTGGCATTTATCCCATCGAGTTTTGTAATGTTACAGAGTTTGCAACTCACTAGATACTAATGCACAATCTTTCTCACCCAAGGGCAATGGAAAAGTTATGCTTTCTAGGTTTCTCGTAGAGACAAACATTACGGTGTTTATGGATAAATAATTTTAAGTCACATGTATAAATTGAAGAAACTAGAACCAAGTGGTTATCAATGGTTATCTTTCTTTTTTTTAACTTCACTAGTGCTGTGACATTTGAGAAGCAATTAAGAATTCATTGGATAATGAAATATAAGTTTGGTGCCTAGCTCATCTTTCAACTAAGGTTTTCATTCATGCATCTCGAAAGCCACAATGATAATTTTGTTTAATTAGGTTATCCCATTCATCAACAAGGTTTGATTAGATATCATATAATAAATACAAGCTTTAAAAATAACTTAGATGTTATTTTTTTATAAATGATTTGTATGCAAATGCAATGCCATTTTTCTCAAAGGGAAACCTCACAGACTACCTAGTTTCAAAATATCCATATGAAGAATAGTTCAATCACTAATCATAACACTCATCGTAGTAATCCAACCTAAAACTTAGCTAGACTCGAACCTCAATGAGACAAAATAAATACCTCATAACAACCCTTCATCCCAAAACACTATAAATTAAACCAATTAAGCTAAAACCTAATAGGCTATTTTAATTCAACTCATATTATTAACAACATCAAAGCACAAATTTATAATCAAGGTAATGGAGAATTTATTTAATTAGGTTATCCCATTCATCAACAAGTTTTGATTGATAAGATAATAATAAAAAATATTTAAAATAACTTGGATGTTATTTTTAAAATAAATGAATTAAATGTCAATCTAACTTCATTTTTTTCCAAGGGAAACTTCATGTGATCACCTCTCTTCCCCCGAATATCCATAATGTAAGTGGCTCAATCACTAATCACAAGAGCAATGATTAACCCAACATGACTTAGCTAGACTCGAACCTCAATGAGATCTATAAATAACACTTCATAACAAGCTCCATCCCAAAACACTTTATTTAAACCAATTGAGCTAACCCATCGTGTTATGCAAATGTAACCTATATAAATTGATCTGATGAGATTAAGTGATGCAATAACAACATCCAAACACAAGTTTAGAATCAATGCAATGAAGTATATAGAACATGGAGTCATTTATCTTATATGGAGCCATATGATAACATCATCGAAATGACCTACCACATTCATTCATATTAGAAGTTATCGACTATTTAAAAAATGAACTGAACGCTTCATATTCCACCGAATACACTCCATTCCCCAAATTTATTTTTTAGGCCTCCAAAGAAACCTTCGCAGAGATTTCCTCTACTTCGAAACAAAATGCGAGCACAAGAAAGTTGGCCTCCTTTTGGTTCTCCGCTTTGTCCGCATAGCGACCCAACTTATTTCCAATCCCTTTTAGTGCATCGTGTCTCCCGAGAGATGTAGAGGAGGTGAGGAAGTCGAATTCACACTGACAAAAGTAATTTTAGAATTTGGATTGGAAATCCAGTAGTTCACGGGGAGATAAAGAGGCCTCTCGGTCCACATAAAACACGACCTTGATCTAAAATCAAATCTCTTTCCAAACTTATTCACAAATAGAAAAACATAAACCCCCGCCTACTACAAATAAATTTACTTGACCTTGAAGTCAGTTACATTGTTTGGTGATCCAAGATTCAACAACTTTTGGATTCGGCCATAAGCCCATAAACTTGCCAACCAATGCTTTTTATGAGAGGGCTAAGGCTCTATTGTATGGATTTGACGAAGAGAGTTCACATCCTAATCTCACGAATTTCCTCTCAAAAAATATTGGGGGGAAGAAGGCCCTTGTGATTTATGTGCATGCAACAGAGCCAATGCAACCACCTCCTCCATAATGAGCAAAGGAAAATCGATATGCAAGATCACATCCGAAAATCCTCCTTACGTAACATTAGTCAAATTTAATCTTGAAACTTTACTAGATAATGACTACATTTTCTTGGCTCTCTTTCACCCAAAGCTAATCTTTTCAGGGCCAAATCACAAAATGGTTCCATGATCAAGCGTGCAATCTCCTTCCTCGCATATCATATTTCCTGGTTAGGTCAATGTCATAGTTAGGAACCCTTAGCCGCCAAGAGTTAGGAGTCGCAAAACTCATTTTCCTCTTTTGCTTCGACTTATATTTATATTTCATGGTTATGGTCACATTACATTTATTATCGTCAGTACCTCTATATGCATTCCATATTATCCCCACTACATTACATAAGGGAAGAGTCAATTGGGTTTTCCTAAGGAATTAAGTATCAGGTAGAATTAAAAAAAATGAAATAAAAAGTATATTATGGGTGTAATTTACAAACGGATATAGATATGGAGGGAGGAAGAAAGTCATTAAGTTAGTTAAGCTTGGCTTGACCAAGCAAGTAATAATACTTTTAACACAAAGGAATGAGGAAGAAATGACTAGATTATAAAAAAGAAAGATGGATGATAATATTAATAATCTAATTTTAACGTCACATTCAAGGCAACACCAAATTGCAGACGAGGGCCCCCTTGTTTATGCAATGCAGCCCCTACCAATAATAACGATCTCACTATTAAAGCCACTAGAGTTGCACATACTCTACATTGTAGTATAATTGTTCAACCTTTACCTTTTTTTTGGGTATATTTTCTTCCACCAATTTCGCTCAAAATTCGGCAATGATTTGTGAGAATTACAAGTTTGAGTTGTGTAATATGTATAATCCAAGGCCTTGGGGTGTTTTTTTCCGTGGCATTGAATTCATTTATGCTTTAAAAAATGCAATTTAAAAAATGAAAAAATATAATCTCACCAAGAATTGTAATAGAAATTTCAATGAAAAGGGCAAAACACTTTGGATTTGAATTCCAGATTCTAAAGAGGGAACACGTTCTTAACTATTGGGCGAACTCAAATATTCTAAGTTTATCAAGAGATCAAGAGGCATTCTCTAGCCCACTATGGAAAAGATGTTGCAATGTCATGTAGTGCTTGTGATGTTAAACATTTTGACTTGGTAAAATTACATAAAACTAAAACTAAAAAATAAAAATAATAATTATTATTTATAATTATTAATAACATATATTTTGACTAGGTCAAATTACATAAAAATAGAAAATAAAATAAAATAAGAAACATAAGTAAATATTTATAATTATATTTAAACCAACCTACATTCATCTTAATTCTGAGATCTACCAAGTGTCCAAAGAGATCAAATTTCTATTTTCTCTAAAAAAAATGTTTGCACCTCAAGAGATTTGATCTTCTCTCCGTACTTGGTAGATTCAAAATTAAAAAGAAACTAGACAAAATTAATTAATAATTAATAAATTTATTTAATTTTTATTTTTAAAGAATTTCCCACTAACCCAAAATATTTTATTAATAATTATAATTATAATTGTTTATTTTTATTTTTATTTTTACAACATCTCTTCCATACTAGGTTAGAAAATACTTCTCAACCAAAAAAAAATTTAAAATATAAATATAATTCTTTTATATTTAAATATCTAATAAAAAATATGATTTTTAATTTTAAAATTGAACAAATGTAACAAAAAAAGAGTTACTTTAAAAGTGGACAAAGTTTTACTCTATTTATTTTTATTTGTTAATGCTCTAGTCTAAAACACTCACAAAATAATATTGCCATGGGGTTAAGTGGTGCTAAATTCATTTTCACCATCAAAAATGCAATTCAAACACTCTTATTACCTGATTTCTTGAAAAAAATCACTGAGACTCGTCGAGACTACTTGTTGTATCTGTAACAACTCTTAAAATATTAAATCATACGAGGACGGACATTAATGTGATATTTATTACGTGTCCCACTAAAACATTAAATAAATAATTTTAAAAAATTAAACCAATTTCAAGGTTTCTTCCCCTAGGATGTAATCTTCGATTAATTTAATATATCATTCATCATAGACAAGTTCGAGATCTTCACTCCATTTTAAGTATTTAATGTTTACACATTCCTAAAAGTAAACGCGATTTCAATGGGATAAACAATGCATCAAACACTACGAAATGATGAGAGTGTATTTCGTTGGGATAAACAATGCATCAAACGCTTCTCACTGTTGACTTAAGTGTTAAAGTTGAAATGTTGACTTTTGAGTCTAAATGTTGACATGTTTGAGGGAAATGGTACATTTATGAGCTGGTACATTAGGTGGGCCTAAAAGAATATTAGAGGATATTATTAGCTTTTTAGTCACACCAATTTATTTATTTATTTTAATTTTTAATAAGAATTTTTATTTATTTATTGATTATTATTATTAATGGTTGAATTATTATTTTTATAAAAATCACATTAAAATTTGTGTGTTTAAGTGTTTTAAATCATCTATTGTGGTTTATTGTGAAAGTTAAATGATTTATTATTATTTTAAAAAGAAAATCATATTATTTAAAATAATTTAATGGTAGTTTGGAAGAAGTGAAATTATCATTTTTACTAGTTTTTTAGGTTTTATTCTTTGAACTTTTTGGAAACAAATACTTAGCCAATCAAAAATAGTTTTAGATCATACTTTAAACCAAAAATACATTTCAATTTAGATATTATCCATAGTAAAATCCACCTATGACTTTCATTAAAGTTACTTACAATTAAATTATATGTTTTTTTCATTACATGTAACTCTCTATCTCATCTATCAAATCAACTACTATAATGCAAATAAAAAAAAAAATTATTATATTTAAATTCGTTGAAAATATCAGAGAAAAAAATTCACTTAATTATAAAAAGTGATTTAAAAAAAGATATAATTACATTTTTAGGAAGTTTCAAAATATATAATTTAATGATTGTTAAATATATTAAGAATATAGGTTCAAATCCATAGAGAGAGCATGTACATATTTATAAGCTTTAATAATTGAGGCCCTATGTCTCACAAATGTGTTGGTATATACCAAACCTAATGTCTAACTTGATAATGACTTTAAAATTAGATTATTACTATAAAAAAATAAGAAATTTAAAAAGTTATATTTTAGATATAATGTTTTTCCCCATTATTTGATTATGGAAAGCTTCTTCTTTTCATTTTGATGATAATATTTGAAATAAATCTTAAATTTTCAATGTACTAAACTAAAAATAACAACAAGACTTAAATTATTCTAATCATATTTTCATATTTTTTATAATCACTTAGCATTCTAAATGTAATATTAAGTTTTGTTGATGTGATTGGATTTTAATTGAAGGAGACTCTTCTTTCTTTCTTCTTCTTTCTTCTTCTTCTTCTTCTTCTTCTTTTAAAATGATGGATTCAATTGTTTGAATCATCTTTAGGTTGTTATGTGAATGAAGTAAAAATCATGCTTATTAGTGATCAAAAGAAGAATACCTCATAATTAACTGTAAATTAATGTGTGTGATCGTAAAGAAGAATACCTCATAATCAATCTATAACTAATGTGTGTGTGAGATCGATTTTAAAATGATTAGTCCACATTTAACTTATACAACATAATTCAAGGAACATGATAGAAGTGTAACACAAGTAAGTGGAAGTGCATTACAAGTAAGTGTAACACTAATGCTCATGGGACATATGAGCAGACAATAGGTGTGAGTAAGCTAGATGTTGACACTCCAAGAGTGTAGAGGAACACAATATGCAAAGAGTACAATAAAAAGTATGTTTGGTGAGAATGCCCATAAGGAATTCAAAATATATAAGAGCATATCATAAAAAGTTATGCAAAGAAGTTTGACAAGGTTGTCTTTATAGTTTTGGGATCCAGACATTTTGAGACCGGTGGCGAAGACAATGTGGTCTTGCAAAGACAATAGGTCTTTCTAGAGAGCAAGACAAACAACTTTAAATTAGATCAGTGTTCGTCATGTTCTTAATTCTTGCTTCTACCTTTGAAGGTTCATTAGGGGAATCATATTTGAGTGGGTGACTAGGAATAAGGTGTAGATGGTTGACTATGTGCCGGCCCTTTTAATGCCTTTTCTAACATGCCCATGGTTAAAAATGGCAATGTCCTCCAAAGAACTTGGCTGGGGCAAAATGAACTAAAAATCTAGGCTTAAGGAAATGTATCTCAGGAAGGAAAGATCATTGTTTTCCATTTAATAAATATGTGTTAGAGCCATGTTGGTTAATGAAAAGGTAGAGAACACTTTTCTTTATATTCAATCATGGTTTAGGTAGTAACCAAGGTTAGGTTTTCACATCTTCAATATGGGATAGTAACATTGTTAATTCCGTGATACATCATAAGTAGGTTGGGTGGTTCCTTTATTCGTGCAAGGCAAATCATATTCGACAAATTTCAATATGGAGAGGAATGGAGTATACTTTCTAATGATTTGGAGGTGGTGAATATGCCTTCCTTTGTTTTAAAGAGATAAGATAATATTTCACTCCTTATGATTGAGGAGCTAGATATTCAAGTGCATGTAACAAGGTTGCAACAGTTTTTTTCATGGAGTTGGTGTGTTTCCTGAATGTGTTTGGGAGTGCATGGGGATATGCAAGATGAATGGCACATGGAGAATATGAAATATGATGTAATAAATGTCTTCTCTATCACAAGTTGTGGAGGTTAAACAAAGCCATCCTTATAAGGGTCATTTATTTTGTTATCCAATGCATCATAAATCGTAGAGTCAAAGGGTTCATATACATCATCGGGTTCTTTTTAATTAAAAGTGAGAAGAATGGAAATTTAATGCTCGATACATGTTCAAAGTATGAGTATAGACATGATTCATATTGAAGGTAGTGGGAAGGGAGTTTCTTGGGTTCTAAGAGTTCTTAATGATTAAACACATTTTCAAAAAGTTATTTTTTTTATCAATAAAGTACTTGCCTTTTATTCTCAGATAAAAAATGACTCAAACATATATATTGGAAATATTTATAGAAAATCATTTTATATAACCTTTTTTTCGTATGTAAATAAATTTCTTCTAATAAATGTTGAAGTCCAACAAGAAATGCAAAGACCTGACAAGAGTGGTCAATAAACTTAGCATATGATTCATGTACCACTAGTGTACTGATAACTGGGAAACACTGCACATCAAGCAGTGGCTGGGGTTTAAGGCAAAGCATCCTTGATGGGATTTTTTTTCTTATTTAAAATAGCCAAGAAATGTATCTTATCTCATGATCACTTGTATTAGTTAATTGGGTGTGATAAACTCGCTTAGCCGCAACGTTGAGTTGAGGGTAGTTATGAGGCATGCAGTAGTAATTTAGTTGTAACAAAGTTCAAGTGCGCTTGGTGCATTAGTTAATGCATGAGAAATCGCTAACTTCATTATGTGAGCAGTTTGCTTGAGCTAGTTGTAAATCAAGAACAAGACTAGTGAGAGACCAAGAATTGAATTTTTTTAAGTCACAATGAGTGATATAACATGCAATCGATGATTTACTATTATTATTGCATGGAGTTGCTGCCTTGTGGAGACCCGAGACAAAGGTGAAAGGGATGTTAACTATCATTGTAGGATTATTGCACCATGAAAACCAAACACACATTGGATTGCCTGATGATCCTTCATGAAGCTTAGAAAGGCCAAAATTCCTAAAGAATAGGATTTAATTCATCGTGAACTACGCAAGCAAGGAAAGTTGTTTAGGAGGCCGAAAATTGGCTAAGTGTTGGTCGGGGCTTTTGTCCGAGCATATACATAATAGTCGAGTGTCAAGATACTATGGAAGAGAGGCATTGTATTTGTTTCATGTTTCCAAGGTCAATATACAATAGAAGATAGTGGGGTTTTTGAGCAACAAGCTTCCCGAGAAATTATCTCGTGTTGTGGTTTGATTTGATTCTTTCTTTTCGTCTTGCTATGATTGGTGATTGTGTTTAATTTTGTATCATCATGGAAGTGATTCAATATCTAGCTTTAGTACATTGTTAGATCTGATTAATCCATGATATACATATTTGCTTGTATACTTTCTACCCTGCATCGCAGCACAATAAATCACTATAGTGGAGGAGAAGTTGAGTTTGTGGTCGAATAGGAATTTGAATTTGCGTAAGACTTTCTTGGTGCTGTGTGATTTAGGATCGAAATGGTTTCTTAATGGCTTGATATCGGAGTATGCACTCAAGGGAAACTCGAATATATTGCTTTGAAAGACAGCACTGAGGCGCATCAAGGACTATGGGTTGAAAGAAATCATTGACAATGATGTTCCCAAACTCAACAGGATGATGTCAAGAAATATTGATGCCTTCCAAAAGAAGGTTGCAAAGGTGAGGAGGATCTTAATGGAGGGTAAAAGACCACATTGTCTCAAGCCTCCATGGAAATGTGACACCATATGCAATGGAAAGCTTTGACATATCTATTTCAGAAAGAAGAAGGATCATAGAAAATTGGCACTGAAGGATAAACTCGTGAAGATTAAAATGGAGAAGGTGACTCCATGCCAAAATATTTAAACAAAGTTTGTCCAATGTCGTGATGAGCATGGGAGCATATCGCATTATCGTCGATGATGACTTAGCAAGCTTCCAGTTTTCTAGGACTTCCCAAGAGTTACAGGATAGTTATCGTGGACTTGGCTACTTGAAGGGAAAAGTCACGATTGGGAACCACTTTGGTCGGATTTGGTGCAAGAAGAATCAAGAAAGGTATCAGGAAGATGAATCTTCATCTAAGAATGAAGATGAAGAAGATTGTGTTTAGTCATTAGCCTAAGAAGGGGAAAGGAAATAAATTTCATTCTAAATCTAAGTTCTGGTGAAAGATGGCAAGAAGCGCGGCACATGTCTAGAGTGCTATTTTCAATCGTCACGAGCATGGACATTATGCCACTAATTGTCCACAAAAGAAGAAGAACAAGAATGCAGCCAGATTCATACCGGTGAGGCTTTGGCCTCACAATTTGAGCTTGAGTTCAAGCCATTTCATGCATGGTGTCAAGTGCACGGGGATCGGTGTGGTACTTGGATAGCGGGTGTTTCCTTTCACATGACCGGAGACAAAGAAATTTTCGCAGCTTGAGGAGAAGGACCTCCAGATGTATATCAAAATGGGTGATGACTGGGCTGTGATAGTGTCATCGGATTGGTACCATTACCTTCCCGCAGACAACTGTGTAAAACCCTTTCAATTAAAATATGTAATGCATGTACCAATCTTTGGAAGAAAAATTTAGTCTCAGCTTGCAATGTTGGAGGATAAAGGCTATGATGTTGTTTTAAGTGAAGGAAAAGCTTTCCGCGACACAAAACAATAGGACAAGCCAAGAAGAATGGGGATTCGAGTTAAGAATCTCTATAAAATTGATGTAGATGGTTGTGCAACATTGATGGGTGGGCATGACAAAGTGGTGAGCCGAGATGAGGGTGAGTTATGGCATTGTGAGATTGGGCCATCTTCACCATGGAGCCTTAAAGGTCATGCAATATATTTCTACTTCGGTCTTCCCAAGGGCACACTTGCGTTGGTACGTACACACATGCAAGAGATGTACTATGGGAAGTATGCAAATGCCACTTTTCACGAGAAGGAGAACTGAGCCCCAAAGATCCTTGAGAGAGTTCACTCAAATGTGTGTGGACCATTCTCTATCGCTTCGATAGCAAAGCATACGTACTATGTCATATTTGTTGATGACTTTTCTCGAAAGTGCCGGATCTACTTCATGTAGAAGAAAGATCAAAAGTTCTCAAAGTTTCTTGAGTTCAAAGCACCGTGGAGAAAGACACGGAAGCATATGAAGGCTCTTAGAGCAACAATGGTGGTGACTACATCTCCAATGAATTCAAGAACTTCGCAACAAAGAAGCAATCTCGCAGAGACATTATTGCGCCTCATGTTTAATGAAGGCAGAAGAAAGAACAAAACAATTGTGGGTGCATCACCAGCAATGTTACATGATCGTAATGCATTTGCATCCGAGGGCGGAGGCATGCAACACAAGCAGGATTGCAAAATCGTTGTCCCTACTCTGATACTTGGCATGAGTACCGTAAGAGGCTTTTACTTCCGTAAGAAACCCGTCATGTCACATTTTAAGATTTTTGCCCATATGTTTATGTGCATGTGACTAAAGACGGAGGAAGAAGCCGGAACCAACAACTAAGATTGGGATATTTGTGGGCAACAATGAAACTCAAACAATAACTATCGTGTGTATTTTCCAAACAACGTAATGATCGTTGTACAACATGATATAAAATTCTGATGAGGAGAAAGGCATGCGATTGTCCCTTGAGAGGAGCCGTATTTGCATGCAGGAGTGGAACTCTGGTTCCAAAGGATGAGCCTCAAGATGTGGAGCAGCCACATGCGTAAGGATCATGGATCGCGTAAAACACCTGCGCATCCATCCGTTTGTGAAAATTGGTAGAAGGCGCACAACATAAGCCGATAGATTGAGACTTGATGCAACAAAGAATGTAGGAGCCCCTACCATCAAGGTAGGATGAGACAATCTCCACATGTGTTTATTGGGACACATGGCTCTATGAGCAAGTGTATTGTGATAGAACCATCTTCCTTTCAGAAGCAATGCAACAATCAATTTGGGTTGATGCTATGGTAGAGGAGTATGACTCCATCGTCAATAACAATGCATGGGAGATTTTTCCAAGGACTCATGGACAAATCAAAGGTTGGATCTGTATTGATCTACAAGCAAAGCAGCCGATGTGAGTGTGGAGAAGTAAAAGGCCAAATTTGTGGCCCGGGGATTCTCACAACAGATTTAGGGGATTGACTATGATGAGACTTTCGCACCAGTAGCTTGGTGGGTACCTTCCATTAGATCTATCCTTACACTCTCACGTTGGTATGGGTGGTGCATTCATTAGATGGACGTGAAAACTATGTTTCTCAATGGAGTTATTGAGGAATAAGTGTATAGAGAAGCTAGAAGGTTTCAAGATCTTTGGGATGTGCTGAGTCACAAGTGGTGTTAATTTAAGAGAGCACTCATGGGTTGAAGCAAGCACCTCTACTTGGTACAATTCTGATTGACAAATATTTCATTCCAAGTTGGGCTTCACCAAAAGTGAAGCTAATAAAACCTATATGTGATTGTGGTCGATGGTAAGTTTCCGATTATCGTACTTTATGTTGATGATCTAATTTTTGATAGGTGATGAGTAATCTATAAACTCATGCAAGGAGGATTCGCAAGGGAGTTCGAAATGAAGCGACATGGGACTCCTTCACTATTTCCTTGGTTTGGAAATATGGGAGTGATGGTGAACTTTTTGTTTCTCAAGGCAAAGTATGCCAAAGAGATACTGGCAAGTTTCACATGGAGAGTTGTAAACCCATGGACACTCCTCTTCCAGGAAATTGAGGAAAGAGGATGTTAATTCTAGAGAAGTAAAGGATGTTGTTGTCTACAAAAGTGCTAGTAGGTTCAATCGATGTACTTGGTAAACACTAGACCAAACATTTTCTAGAAGTAACCAACCGAGTCGAGCTATGGTTAAGCCGACTAAGCCCTTTGGAAGAAGCGCTGTTTGAGATATCTCGTGGGAACTACAGAGTATGGATTATGGTATAGACAATAGAGGGAGTGAAGCTTCGTTGCCTATACGTATATCATGTGAAGTCCATCAAACGTAAAGAGTACATCAGGAGAGATCTTCGCATAGGATCGACAACAGCTCGGTACAACGAGGCAAAGTACATGGCAAGAAGTCAAGTTGCATGTGAGGCCATCCGGATGAGAGAGATCCCGGTTGGTTTGTTCGTCTTTACGCTTTCCCAGTACAACAAGGAAGCGTGTGTAGAAATTAGTCAATAAATCAACTTATTCAATGGAGATTAACCTGATTACACATCAATTTCGAATTGCATGCATAATACATAATCTCATCTACAATTAATTGTCACATGCGGAAATAATAGAAGCGATCGCACATCAAATCAATCACACATTAACTCAGTATGTATGGGGAAAGCCTATAGCTGAAAACCCCACAGCTATTGTGTATATTATAATGGAGAAATCATGTAACCAAACAAGTACAATACTCCTCACAAGTACTCAGTACTTTCTCATAAAGTCACACACAATCTAGCTTAGTTTTGAACAAGTCATGGGTTCAAAACTCCCTGCCAATTGCCTTGCCTCTATTGCGCAATCATGGCCTGTATATGAAGAGATCCAAGGTTCGAATCCCCTTGGCTTGACTGCGCAATTGTCATGGAAAATTCCTCCAAGTGTAATGCAAATCCCATGCAAAACTGATCCTCCAACTGATAGCTATACTCACCCTTTCATCTACCTCTTCCACTGGTCTCCACTGAACTGATCATGCACTGTAGTGAATTGATGTGTTCTTGAGTTGACTAATGAGTTACTAATTAGTGAATTAAATAATATTTAATTCACTCCACTCATAACTAATTGATTAGCTAGTTAAACTAATCTCAACTATTTCAACTAAAATAAACAGAACACAACTCCACTATCTGTCTCATTAACTCCTCCAAAACTTCTGCCACTGAAGTCCAACTGAAGTCAACCATGCAAGATGCCATCAAACCCTAGGAACCATGTGATTCCTCTGTCAGTTGCATGAGCCACCTCCATGACTCGAACTGAAGTGCTCCAAGAGAGTAAATTGTTGTTTATAGTCAAAATATTATTAAGGGTAAATAATATTTGACTTCCATATTTTTAGGAGATGCAGTCTAAAAATAGCCTGGAACCTAAAAATAAGAGTCTCATCTATTTTTACCAACATGTCGCATGCTTCAAGAATCTCCAACTGGAATCTCTGAATTATGCTCCGTATGTCTAAAAATAGACATAGTCTAAAAATAGACTTTGCGCCAGAATTTGCCTGCGGGCCCAGTTAGTGAAGGCGACTTCATTTCACTAAGCTCCATCATCTTGCTGCATTCTCAACACTCCCTCTCAGCAAGATATGGATTATCTGCAATCCCTATCCTGCCTCCGTGGAATTCGAACTTGCTCCTGGTGAGCGCCTTCGTCAGGATGTCGGCATCCTGATCCTCCGTGGGAACATATGAAAGCATCATGATCCTCCGCTGAACACAATCTCCGATATGATGGTACCTGATGTCGATATGTTTGGACCTATCATGAAAAACTGGATTAGCCGAGAGCTTGATGCAGCTCTGGTTATCACAGTAGATCACTGTAGGCTCCAAATGCAACCTGAACAAACCTGCGAGGATCTTCTCATCCAAATAGGTACTTGATGTCGATATGTTTGGACCTATCATGAAATACTGGATTAGCCGAGAGCTTGATGCAGCTCTGGTTATCACAGTAGATCACTGTAGGCTCCAAATGCAACCTGAACAAACCTGCAAGGATCTTCCTCATCCAAATAGCCTAACATGCAGCCAAACTTGCGCCGTGTATAGCCTGCAGCACAGGCCCAGTGCCACGGATCTCTTGCTACTGTACCAAGCCGAAATGCTTGTGCTGCCCAATCATGAAAACTCCTCAGAAGTGCTCTTAGGTCCCGTTGGACTCCCTGCCCAATCTGCATCAGTGAAACCAGAAAGCTTCACTCCATCCTCCTGTCTGTACCATAGACCATATCCAGATGTGCCTCTGATATAGCGCAATACATGCTTGCCCGCCTTCCAAAAGAGCTTGGTAGGCTTAACCATAGCTTGCGAAAGCTGGTTAACTGCATAGCATATATCGGGTCGAGTATTGACCAGATACATCAACGACCCCACCAACTGTCGATAGACGGTGGCATCCACTACCTCCTCCGAAGTAGCATCTCCCTTCCTCCAACCTCCAGGAAGAGGGGTATCAACAGGCTTGCAGCCTTGCATGTTGAACCTCTCTAGAATCTCCCGGGCATACTTGCCCTGAGAAACAAACAGTCCTCCACTGCGCTGCCAAATCTCCAATCCCCGGAAATAATGAAGGATGCCCAGGTCCTTCATCTCAAACTCTCGTGCAAGATCCTCCTTGCATGAAAGTATCAACTGCTCGTCGCCAGTCAAAATCAGATCATCTACATACAGTACGATGATCAACAGCTTCCCCTCCACCACAATCTGGTACAGGTTTGGATTCGCCTCACTCTTGGAGAATCCAAGCCCGGTGAAGTAGCTGTCTATCCGAGTGTACCAAGCACGAGGTGCTTGCTTCAGCCCATACAGTGCTCTCTTGAGTCGGCACACATGCGACTCACTGCTGAAGATCTCAAAACCTTCAGGCTGCTCTATATACACCTCTTCCTCAATAACTCCATTGAGGAACGCAGTCTTCACATCCATCTGATGAATGTGCCACCCCATCTGCGCTGAGAGAGCAAGGATCGTCCGTATGGAAAAGTACCTTGCGACAGGTGCAAAAGTCTCCTCATAGTCAATCCCCTCGATCTGTGAGAAGCCACGGGCGACAAATCTCGCCTTGTACTTCTCCACACTCCCGTCAGCCGCCTGCTTCACCTTGTAGATCCATCGCGAACCTACAACTGATTTCCCAACCGGTCTTGGGACAATCTCCCATGCAATGTTCCTGATGATCGAATCATATTCTTCGATCATGGCATCAACCCATGCGGGTTCCTCCACAGCTTCCTCAAAAGAGGATGGATCTGTCACAACACATTGACTCATAAGAGCCATGTATCCAGTGTACCGATCCGGTGACTGTCTCTGTCTGCGCTGTGCTGTAGGTGGTCCTACAACCTTCTCTACATCCCGAGCCAGTCGCTCAGCTTCTGTAGTGCGCATGCGCCCTCTGATGGTTGGCGCTGCATGGGTGGTTTCTTCCACCTCTTGAACCTCCTCTTGTGGCTGATCCACATCCGGAAGCTCCTCCTTAGGAACTAACAGCTCCTTATCTGCATGCAAGTGTAGCTCCCTCTCAAGCGAACACTGCATGGCTTTCTCCTCCTGAAATTTTATATCCCGTCGCACAACAGTCTTGCGACTGTCTGGAACATACACCCGATAGTTATGAGGTGTATCAGTGTGCCCCACAAATATTCCAACCTCAGCAGTTGGATCCAGCTTCCTTCTCGCATCCTTCGTCACATGCATGTAGACAGGAGAACCAAAAATCCGCAAATGGGAAATATCAGGCCTCTTGCCAGAATAAGCCTCCTCCGGTGTACTCATGCCGAGAACCTTGTGAGGACAACGGTTCTGCACATACACTGCTATATTGCATGCCTCAGCCCATAAGTGAAGGGGTAGGCCCTGATCATGCAACATCGCCCATGCAGCACCCACGATCGTTCTGTTCTTCCGCTCAGCCACCCCGTTCTGCTGTGGGTTATGGGGTGCGATGAGCTCTCTCCGAATCCCTTCTGCGCTGCAGAACTCCTTGAATTCAGCCGAGATGAATTCACCACCGTTATCACTCCTTAGAGCCATCACCTTCTTCCCCGACTCCTTCTCGACCAGTGCTTTAAACTCACAGAACTTCGCGAATGTATCGCTCTTCTTCGACATGAAGAAGATCCAGCACTTTCGAGAGAAATCATCAACAAAGATCACATAATACTTGTGCTTTTCTGTCGAAGCAACTGAGAAAGGACCACACACGTCTGTGTGAACTCTCTCAAGGATCGTCGTGGCGCGACTATCCTTCTCGTGAATGGTGGCTTTCACATACTTCCCTAAAGTACACCCCTTGCACTGATCTGACTGCGCAAGGGTGCCCTTAGGAAGTCCAGTAGAAATCTGCTGCAGAATCTTCAAAGCTCCATGGTGAAGATGGCCCAATCTCCTGTGCCATAGTTCGCCCTCATCGTCCCGGCTCACCACTTCTCCCGCCTTGCATGCCATAGCTGCGCAGTCATCTACCTGCAACTGATAAAGGTTCTGAGTTCGAACCCCTATCTTCCGGGTCTCTCCAGTAGTCTTACTTCGCAGGAAGGCTTTTCCTTCGCTGAAGACCACATCATACCCCTTATCCTCCAACATCGCTACTGAAATCAGGTTCTTCTTCAATCCAGGTACATGCATGACATCCTTTAATACAAAGGGTTTACCAGACTCCCTCTGAAAGGATACGGTACCGATACCAGTCACACTGTATCTACCATCATCGCCCATCTCGATGTGCACACCCAAATCTTTGTTCTCCGGATCTGAGAACAACTCCCGATCTCCCGTCATATGAAATGACGCACCGCTGTCCAAGAACCACGCCGATCCCATCACACTTGAAACCAAGCATGCAATCAGTGAAAAGTCAAGCTCGAACTGTGAAGCCAAAGCTTCTCCATCTGCAGATCTTCCCGCTTGCTTGTTCTTCTTCTTCTTTGGACAATTAGTAGCATAATGTCCGTGATCATGGCAGTGAAAACACTTCACTTTCGCCATATCCTGCTTCTTGCCCTTAGCACCAGAATGAGAGGTTTTCTTACCCTTCCCCTTCTTTGCTTTGGACACCAACGCGCAGTTTTCTTCATCAGCTCCCTTTGATGAAGATCCATCTCGAGTAGTCCTCCTTATCTCCTCCTGCATGAGATCCGCCCAAAGGCGCTCCCATCCCGCCAGCTTCTCCCGACCATTGACACTATCTTGATATGAGTGCCAAGCCTTCGAAAGACCAAGGAGAGCTAGGTCGACCATGTCCTCGTCTTCGACAGTCACCCCCACACTTCCCAGCTCATCTCTGCACTAAGTGAACTTCGTGAGGTATTTGGCGATACTGTCGCCCTTCTCCATCTTGATGTTCCTGAGCTTATCTTTGAGCGCCAGCTTCCTTTGGTCACTCTTACTCTGGAATAGATCCGTCAAAGCTTTCCACATTAAATATGGAGTAACCTTTCCATGCAGGCTGGATACAATATGATCCTTGACGCCCTCCAACAGGATCCTTCGACATTTCGCGATCTTCTTTTGCCATGCATCGACCAAAGCTGCATCAGTGGGCTTTGGGACATCCGCATCCACGAACTCCTTCAGACCATTATCTTCTAACACTGCTTCCATACGATCCTTCCATGCAACATAATTCGAACTGCCTTCAAGAGCATATTCGAGTCGCAAACCGTTGAAAGACATTTTCAACACTGGCACCAAGAAAACAAAGCTGCTGCAAAATTCGAATTCCAAACTCCAAGCTCTTATCGCTTCCGATCTATACTTGAGAACAAATTATTTCCAAATCAGAGATTGACTGCAAGGGGCTTTTACCAGACCTTTCACTTTCCGAAGAAAGATGAATCCGGAGGCTTCCTGGCCCGTATGCAGACTCTGTCCGAGGAAATAAGTTTGCAATCACCGTAATAGATCTCGACAATTAATCTGCTCTGATACCATGTAGAAATTAGCTGAATAAATCACTTATTCAATGAAGATTAACCCGATCATACATCAATTTCGAATTGCATGCATAACACATAACCTTCTTCTACAATTAATTGTCACATGCGGAAATAATAGAGAAGCAATCTCACATCAAATCAATCACACATTAACTCAGTATGTATGGGGAAAGCCTATAGCTGAAAACCCCGCAGCTATTGTGTATATTATAATGGAGAAATCATGTAACAAAACAAGTACAATACTCCTCACAAGTACTGAGTACTTTCTCATAAAGTCACACACAATCTAGCTCAGTTTTGAACAGGTTACTAGTTCAAAACTCACTGCTAATTGCCTTGCCTCTATTGCGCAATCATGGCCTGTCTATGTAGAGATCCAAGTTCGAATCTCCTTGGCTTGACTGCGCAATTGTCATGGACAATTCCTCCAAGTGTGGTGCAAATCTCATGCACAACTGATCCTCCAACTGATAGCTATACTCACCCTTTCATCTACCTCTTTCACTGGTCTCCACTGAACTGATCATGCACTGTAGTGAATTGATGTGTTCTTGAGTTGACTAATGAGTTACTAATTAATGAATTAAATAATATTTAATTCACTCCACTCATAACTAATTGATTAGCTAGTTAAACTAATCTCAACTAGTTCAACTAAAATAAACGGAACACAACTCCACTAGCTGTCTCATTAACTCCACCAAACTTCTGCCACTGAAGTCCTAACTGAAGTCAACCATCCATGATGCCATCAAACCCTTGGGAATAGCGTAATTCCTCTGTCAGATGCATGAGCCACCTCCATGACTCGAACTGAAGTGCTCCAAGAGAGTAAACTGCTGTTTATAGTCAAAATATTATTAAGGGTAAATAATATTTGACTTCCATATTTTTAGGAGATACAGTCTAAAAATAGCCTAGGACCTAAAAATAAGAGTCTCATCTATTTTTACCAACATGTCGCATGCTTCAAGAATCTCCAACTGGAATCTCTGAATCATGCTTCGTATGTCTAAAAATAGACTTTGTGATCTGTGGCACTCAGTTCAACGGAGGCAGAGTACATGGCAGCAAGTCAATCTGCATGTGAGGCCATCTGGATGAGAAAGATCCTGGTTGGTTTGTTTGGTTCTCAGATGGATCCGACAGTGATACATTGTGATAACCAGAGTTGCATTAAACTCTCGGTTAATCATGTGTTTCAAGATAGGTCCAAGCACATAGACATCAGGTACCACCATCTTAGAGATTGTGTTCAGAGGCGCATAATGTTACTTCAGCACATTCCCATGGAAGATTAAGATGCATATATTCTGATGAAGGCGCTCACCTGGACCAAATTCGAATACCACAGAGGCAGGATCAGGGTGGTAGATAATCCCTTTCTTGTTGAGAGGGAGTGTTGAAGTCCAACAAGAAATTGAAGCACCTACACTAGTGTGGGACCAATAGGTCCTAGGAGCATGTACACTAGTGTGGGACCAATAGGTCTTAGCAGCACCTACATTGGTGTGGGCTAAATTTGGTGCAGTGTCTATTTTATTTTTCCCTTAATTAAAATGGACAATAAAATGTAATCTTATCTCATGATCCCTTGTAATAGTTAACTGAGTGTGATAAACTCAGTTAGCTCATGAATTTCAAGTTGAGGGTAGTTGGTGAGGCATGCAGAGTAATCCTAGTTGTAACAGAGTTCGAAGTGCAGTTGGTGCATTAGTTAATGCATGAGAAATCAGTTAACTCAATCCAGGTGAGTTAAAGTCAGTTGAGCTAGTTGTAACTGCTTGTTGCACTAGTGAGAGATCAAGTGAATTAAATATTATTTAATTCACAATCAATGATCTAAGATGCAACTGATGATTTACTATTATTAGCTGCATGGATGTCAGTTCCAGTGGATACCCAATTGAGACAAAGGTGAAAGGGATGTTAACTATCAGTTATAGGATTATTGGATTGCACCCATGCAACCAAACACACATTGGATTGCCCATGATCCTTGCACAGTTTAGGAAGGCCAAAATTCCTAACAAATAGGGATTGCATTCATCAGGAATTGCGCAAGCAAGGCAGGCTGTTTAGAGGTTGAGAATTGGCTAAGAGTTGGTCAGTTTTGTCCAGGACAGTGTGAGACAATTAGCTGAGTGCTGGAGACTCTTGTGAGGAGAGTGCATTGTAATTGTTTCATGTTTCCATGCTGAATATACAATAGAAGACAGTGGAGTTTTGAGCAGCAAGCTTTCCCCGGGAAATTATCTGTGTTGTGGTTTGATTTGATTCTTTCTTTGCTTCATGTGATTGGCGATTGTGTTTAATTTTCGCAATTGATTTGTAGAAGCGATTCAGTATCTAGCTCTAGTACATTGTTAGATCAGATTGAATCAATGATATACATATTGTTTGTATAATTTCTACAATAAATTGATATGATATTATATAATATCAAAATATTTTTGCTTTGATTTAGGAACATAACTATATATTTATTTAGATAGAGTGGTAAATTCCAAGTGAAATAAAAAACCATAAATTAACTAAAACCATTAAGAAGATGTGCAAATATTATTAGTGATTGAAATCATCAAATTAAATAGAAGTCATGAGAGGTTGGCCTCCCTCCTTCCCTCTTTTCAATATTCTTTTGTCCAACAAAATATCTTTATATAACTTATTAATACAAATGAATCTACTTATATTAAAAATTTTCAAAATCATATATTTAAAAATATTAATAATAACTAATTAAAATAATCTTTCTTTTCAATATATATATATATATATATATATAATTAATAATAAATTAAAATAAATATAATCAACCTCAGCACACTATAAGTTACAGTATGTACCTAATTTATGCATAAAGTTCCCTAGTTGACATCACATTGTGCCTTCACCTAAAATAACTAGGAACAAAATGTAAAGTGAATCCAACTTCCATTTGATTTATCCTTACAATAAGTAAGTAAATATTTGATTATTTCTCATGATTATTTATATTTTTGGACAAAATATCTTTATATAATTTATTAATACAAATTAACTTATTTATTTTAAATTTTTTATTTTTTTTAATAATAACTAATTAAAATAATTTTTATTTTCAAACGTATACTTTTATTTATTTATTATTTATTTATAATAAATTAAAATAAATATAATCCACCTTAACACACCATAAATACCTAACTTATTCCTATCTTACATATCTTACCCATTCATAAAGTTCATGAGTTGACATCACATTGGGCCTTCACCTAAGGTAACGAGGAACAAAATGTTAAAGTGGATCCTACTTCCATTTGATTTATCCTTACAATAAGTAAGTAAATATTTGATTCTTTCTCAGGATTATGATTATAATGTTGAGCTTTATATGAGCAAGTATTCACGGGGCATTATATTTTTGTTTTTCATAGAAATTTAAAGGTGTATATTTCAGCTATTGTCGAGTTGATATGAGTTGATATTTAATCATTATCGAAGTTTGTTATTATCATTATTTTTTTTAATATATATAATTTATCAAGTTTATTAGGATTATTAAAAAAAACAAAATTTTAATATTAAAAATTTGGTTTCTGTGATTCATAATATGTATATAATTTTTTTTGGTGATAATCACATGTGAGTATAATTTGTGGACACTTTTTGAACTAGTGTGATTCATCATCAAAATAAGACAAGAAATCAGATCAAAGACCAGTTTAAATAGATTAAAAGACGTTGCAATTGTAAATAACGATTAGTTTAACTACAACCATAAATTAAGAAATTTAATTATTTTAATTTAAAAATGAATTAATTACTAATTATATAATATATAATTTTAATTTAATAATATAATTTTACCTCTTAAACTAAATCCTATTCTTTTTAATTAAAATAACAATACTAAATACATTATTTATAGAGAATAGTTTTAAATATTATAATTATTAAGCATTATAGATTAAATTAATTTTAATCTATTAAAAATCTCCCAAGGCCAAAGAGAGCGAGGACAAGAGGACAAGAGGAAGAGAAAGGGGGTTAAGAGGAAGAGAAATGACAAGAGGGAAAATCGGGGTAGAAGAAAAAACACCATCTAAGAGTGAAGGGCACCAATCCAACATGTGATAACACTCCACCCATCATCCCTGTTAAGGTGCTCCTCTGCCTTAACAAAGCATGTTGGAAAGACAAAGCATCACATTTACATTGAAGATGCTAAGGTTATTGCGAGGATTGATTTCCATCACCGTAAGTTAAAGAAAGCCTTAGAAATTGAAAAAAGGCCAGTTAACCTTAACAGGAATGATGGGTGGAGTGTTAGCAAGTATTGGCCCTTCACTCTTAGATGGTGTTTTCTCTTCCGTTCCAATTTTCCCTCTTGTCCTTTCTAGTCCTCTTAACCCCCTCCTCTTCCTTTTGTCCTAACTCTCTTTCACCTTTAGAGATTTTTAATAGATTAAAATTAATTTAATTTATAATAATTAAATCTATAATACTTAATAATTATAATATTTAAAATATTCTCTGTAAATAATGTATTTAGTATTATTATTTTAATTTAAAAAAATAAGATTTAGTTTAAATATTAAAATTATATTATTAAATTAAAATATATGTTATAAAAATATATAAAAATTATATATTATATAACTAATAATTAATTCATTTTAAAATTAAAATAATTAAATTTCTTAATTTCTCTTTTTAGTTATTTATAACGGTTAGTTGGAATGTCTCTTTATTTATTTAAATTAGTCTTAGATTTCTCATCTTTTTTTTTTACAAGAACGGGTATGGGTTTATATTAGAACTGTGGCTAAAATGCCTTTCACCGGTTACAATAATTCGGGCAAAGCCCATGAATTTTCTTCCACCAGATGATTAGAGGCCCCAAGATTTGGGAGCCAATGTTTCTTACTCGGAACTAGAGAATCTATCTCCGTTATTTTCGCTATCTTATGGATACAAACAAACTGATTTAGTCTAATGTAGTTAAACATGAAACAATTTTATGGAATGGAGTCCCACTCCTCGACCCCATCTCTCAAGAGAGAGCTAGCTGCAAGAGGCACCGCTCTGTTGGCTTTCGAGTCAGCATCCTTATTGTTCTCCCTCAATACATGAAAGAAATTAGCAGTCTGAAGAGATTTCACCAAAAGTCTGATTCTTGAAACCACTCTTGCTAGTCTAATATCAGCAGGAGAAGAATTCTCCATTATGAATTTAATAATGGATTGAGAATCTCTGATAACGTTTACCTCTGTTAAACCAAGGGCCTTGACTTGCTTGAGACCTTGAAGAAGTGCCAAGGCTTCAGCTTGGATACTTGTGGAGTACCCTATTCCCCAAGCAAAATTAGTCACAATTCTGCCTTCCTTGTACTTTATAACTCCTCCTGCCCCAGCCATACCGGGTTTCCTTTCGCTGCCCCATCAAAGAACAAGGTATGTCTGGATTGCCTGGTGAGCAATTCTGATAGTTCATTCTCCTTCCCTCTGAATTGCCATTCTTTTTTATCCTTGTGGTGTCTTATTTCTCCAGAGAAATGGAGATCCAACGAAGCGCCCCAATCTAAGTCCTGCTGGCTTAGGTTCGAATCCGACAAATGCTCACCCAGGCTTTCTTTCCATAGAATTTTTATCTTAATAATGATGAATTTCGGATTTTGGCCTTCATCTTTGAAAACTCTTCTATTTCTCTAAAGCCAATTTTGCCAGCAAATAAATTTTGGCAAGGAGAGCCAAGCAGCTTTAAAGCATTCATTTTTTGGAAGTGTTTCTAGATAAAAATTTCACCAGTTTGCAAATAAATCAGAGATAGAAATTGGCAAGATGAACACTCTTTTCCAATGACTCAAGAGATTCTACCAGATTTCTGTTGAGTATTTGCAATCCAACATTAAATGCTGGGTGTTCTCTTCGCTGTCACAACACAATTGGCATCGTGAGGGTCCATGGAATCCTTTCTTCTTTAACCTGTCCTCTGTAAGTATTCCTTTGTGGCATAACAACCAACAGAAAAAAATCCACCTTTGGCATGGTCTTGAAACTCCAAAGACGCTTCCACACAGCAGGATCTGGTGGTACGTGTGGGCGCTCCTGCAATAATCTATACCCCTGCGCTACTGTATATGAACCTGGCTTAGCACCCCAGCCATGGGCATCCTTCTTCCCAGCGCGCAGTGGAGCCTTCCCATTCAACAACGTGAGAAGGATGTCACGATCATGGGTCAACTCTGCTGGAATGGGCGGCAGGTTCCAACGCAACCAGGTGTTGCCAGAACATATCGAGGCATCCCAAAGAGTAAAGAGCCCAGTGCCATCCAACCACAAACGCAGCGTTTGAAGGGAGCTGTTGCTCGATAGGGGAGGGTGCATCATGATACTGTCATCCCAGAGATTAATTTCTCTTCCATTGTCGGTATCCAAAATGCGCTATTTTTAATTAGAGGAATTGCTTTGTAACAGAGTTTTAACAATTGAGATCTAGTGGTGGACAAGAAATTGTCCAAGCATCTTTTTCTCTTATTGTGATGATAAACCACAATAGCTAGTAGACAAATTATACTTATATATGATTATCACCTAAAATTTTTATATACATAAAATTTTAATATAAAATAAAATTAGAAATGATTAATTATATTAAATTAAAAAATTAATTTTTTTTTAAAGTAGAATATAAAACAATTAGTAAAATTGTAATTTTTTGTTATTTATTTATTTAAAATTTAATTTTAAATCCATAAATAGATTTTATACTTTAATTTTTTTAATATTTGAACTTTATCAATTAAATAACTTAAATTTATGATTCTTATTTTTTAAACTTAAATTAAGAATAAAAAATAATAAAAAATAAATTATTAAACTAAAAAATAATAAATAAATAATCAGGTGGATAATATACATTAATGGCAATGTATTACGATATTGACCTGTATAAATGCTTCCATGTGGCATTTATGGCTTAATTTTTGCACAATTTGATTTCATTTGTTGTGTAAGTTGGTACTGCCTTTTCGGTATTTGCAGAAAAGGTGGTCACAGTTTTGAAATTTGACGCCTCCTCTCCATAATTTTGAGATTATATATTATATTATATATATTATTTACCAATTATATATATATATATGCAAGTACGAGAAAAATTTATTTGTTAGGTAGACAGGCGGTAGTGAGAAATATTTATTTGTGGAATAGACAGTCGGGAGTATTTTACACGGTGAGAATCACCGCGGTTTAGTGAGCTTATCTACCGCCACTTTAGAAAAATTTTCGTCAACCGCGCTTAATTTCAGTTCTGGGAGTCCGCAGTCGAATCGGTCATGTAACCATCACATCACCGACTCAGAAAAGAATCCAACCCTCAAATTGATGCTGAATGAATGCCCATTCTGCTCCAATCATTGTTCGTATTGTTCATATTGATAACTGGAGAGGAGCCATTGTCATGAAATAAACTACTGTAATCCATGTCCAAGATAACACAGGAAGGTTACCCCAGAAATCCTAGGAAAAACTTGATGTCAACCAAATAAATATAAAACAGCAGTAGTAGGACCAGCTCTGCTGTTTGCAGGTCTAGAAACCTGACAAATAAAACAAAGTACTCTTCCTGTCAACTGTCTGTGAGAAGAAGAAGAAGAAGAACAATGAAGGAAGGAGAAGTGGTAAAAGAGAAGGAGAATTTTCTCTTGGGCAAAGGGAGGTATAAATTCTGGGCATTGGCCATAATCACCCTTTTGGCATTCTGGTCCATGCTCTCAGGCAGTGCAAGCCTCAAATGGTCTGCTGGAAACCTCATGCTCTTTAGTGACGAGCTTGACAAAAGATTGCTGGATGACTTTGATGTTTTGGTAAGTTACAGTTGCTTTATTTTCCATATTTATTCACAGATCTATGCTCAAGCCAAGTTTAGTCTCATGGATCTTGAGCTTTCAAGCACTCGTGTATGTCTGTAACAAAATTCATACAGTTGGGTATGAGTGGTAACATGATTGCGATTATTGGGTTTTGCTGTAAAACAAGTCTTGGTGGAGTTTAGCCACATGGGTTTATTGATAATGAGTACAACAGCGTATAAATGATAAATCCCGTTAAACCTCATCGTAGTTACAGGTTTTGGTGCTTTTGTCATACAAATTTAAGCACAATGTACTTGAGTTTGGTAGTAAAATTGATATGAGATTTGGGTGTGATGGGGGTGGCAGGAGATAGAGTCCAGGGAGAAGGTAGTTCGTCATATGTGGGATATATACATACACAACCCTCGTCTGAAACTGAGCAGTTTCTGGCAAGAAGCATTTCAGGCTGCATATGAAGAACTGGAGAGCGAAGCTCCAGGAGTCAGGGACCATGCCTTTTCAGAGATCGCCAAGATGTCTCTCAGATTGGTTGAGAAGGACCCAGTGCCCCCGAAGATGGTATGTTTTTCAATCACCTAGTCAGGCTTTTTGTACTCTGATTCAATGCTTTCTGTTCATGGATATTTCCTTTTTTTTTGGGTGATAGAGATGTTTGTTAGGGCATCTCTCCATACATTGTAAGATTAATAAGATTAATCGGGAAGTTAACATTGGTATGCTGAGTTGATGACCTGATGCAATGCGACTAAGTCACTGTGAGAACATGGATGCCCTTTACAAGCACGGAATTATGTTTGAGCCCTGAGCTTTGCCAGGGCAAAATTGGAAAAAAAGGAAATAAAAAACGAAAAAACACTACCTACCCAAATTTAGCAGAACTCGGTTTATAGGAAGTGGCCCTTAGAGTGGTCAATGTTGACATGGTATTTTTCAGTAATGCTATATCCATGCTTTCTTGACTCTTCTATCTATTTCTGTGCATCGTTGCTACTCTTTGTCATTCACCGTGCACATCTCGAAGGCAAACTGTGTAGTATTCAAGGCAATCCCTAAGTGTTCAATCTGGTTGTTGGTAAAGATGGTAATATATTATCACTTGGACCTTGCGTGGGGACTTCTTACGGACCCTTGCATGCTATGCCCCATCGTGTTTTCATTTGCGATTATTCAACAAGGCCATGGTTTCTTCAGCCTTTTTGGGGCAGTTTCTCTCTATTTGGCCTGCGGCTGCAGGGATCTTTCTTTATCTCGTTTAAACTTTATACCGAAGTGTTTTCAGAGAATTCACAAGACCGGTTTCTACAGCAAAAATTTGTTCAAACCTGTAATTTCTTTATAAGTCTTTGACAAATTCAGAGGATTTATCTTTTGTTCATTTCAATGTATGTGATATACATACTGCTTCTTTTGCTGCGGCTGGTTATGAAGGATCTGGTTGAAGTTTTTTTTTTAAAGTGTTTTAAGCTTCTCTCTTTTCAATGATGCATGTATACTTTCTAAAATGGAAAATTTTATTCTTCAAATGTCTGTATCAATTGATCAACGAGTTTTAAATTTTTACAGCTACTGCTGTCTGATATAGTCACGAGGCAGAAGGTATAAATGTTACGAATCAATGTTTTTCTAATCAAGAGATTACGATAATGCTTCATTGCCCCATGTAATATAGGTTGCTGTATCTACTCTAAGAACATGATGACAATGTGAATATAACTAATAGGTACTTTGGAGAGAAGGCTGTTGTTGTTGGATGGGCGACCTTTGAGAAGTAGAGCTGATGTGTGGTTCAAGATGCTTTAGAATGAAATTTTCGTAGTTAGTTGTATTCACTGCAGAGTGAGATGGAGGTACAGTAGTATTATGATGTATGGCCTCTTAGAAGGAGTGGGTTAATGTGATGTACATGGTATCCTAGTAGTTCATTGATATTTTTTTCCATTTACATGATCCTCTTATTCAAATGTAAGATTGGTAAGCAGGGCTAACAAGCTCTTGAAGGTCAATAGATTTGCTTATGGCATCCTTTAAGTTATCGATCGTATTTTTCAATTGGTGTTCTCCTCTCAATTGGGAATGTAGGTTAGATTGATATGGAGGATGAAAGAAACTTTGGAGGTAAAATAAACTTCCCCATTTAAAGATTTTTTGTTTAGTGAGAGTAATGTGAAAAGGTCTTGACAATTATCTAGTTATTTAGCCAAGGTTTCTCTTTTTCACGGCCTTTATAATTTTTTTTTTTTACTACATTTTCTTTCTTTTCTTATTGTTTGTAAAGAAACAGTACCAAGGGCTTCACAAGTATCTTTGAATATCACTAGTGACCATCGAGTACAATTGATAGCATATTACCATAGGATAGGCACACAACTAAAATACTATCAAACTATTGGTGGACTATAGTGAGGTAAACACATTAAAATAATGAATAGATGTTAGACATGGTAATAAGATAAGATAATTTAAAATAAGTGGCCACAAAAGTAGGTTAGTGGGACTAAGACAATACATCTAGAGTAGCTACAAAGTGGGAGTACACAATCATCTCTTACATCAAAGCATAAAAACATGAAGATCTAAGTCCATATCTAGAAACTAAGTGCTAAATGTGTGGCTAAGAGAGAATATAGGATAATGTGTAGGTATAATAAATATTCTAGGGTTTGAAATTGATGCAGCCACAAGGCCGCAAATACCCACATACACAGAATCTAGACTATGTCTGTTCGTTCCCAGGATTTCATTCTTCATTAAAATTTATTATACGAAAGTATTTAACTTACCCGCAATACATCGCCATTAACACAGGCTTTGTTTGTGGTACCCCGGTTTAATTCCTCAACCATTATTATAAACGCTTTAACCATAAAAGGCTTTAATCCTCAATCTCCACTTTAGTCTATTAGAAAACCTTTATTATAGAATTATGCTGTAAACAGTCAGGAACACATATAAAACATTTAGACTTACTCTTCCGTCTTTTGCATGTGACTGCATGCTTACCAAGATTCTACACATTTACGGAGGCTCTTCCCTGCGCAATCTCGCATCGCAAACCTCCATCACACTTTTTTAGAACTTATCTCAAGTTCGCTGATTTGTCCACTTCACAAATCGCAAAACTTACCATTTCACAATTCAGCAAACTTATCATTTCGCAAGTCACCGCAGTGTCTTATTGCATGCGATGTGCGATCTTTATCGTATCGCAAGATCTCAAACTTATCGCACTTCGCATATTTAAGTTTACACCGTTAACCGTTAAACCATATTGCATGTGATGTACGATATGCGCTAAGCTGCTCCACCCGACACGTGGCTCTTAATTGCATTACTTACCTTGCGATGTCTTAACATGTAAATAAAAGAATCGTCGATTGTGATGTGCGCTACTATCTTATGGCCAATGCGATGTGATCTGGTCCATCTGCCTTCACTTCAGATCTGCGACGTAATCCTTGTCGTCTGATCTCTTTTCTGGAATCTTTTAAGGGTTTTCTGCCTTAATCGATTTTCTGTTTCTGACTGTCACTGCGTTGCAACACTATCTCATCCACGCTACTCCCTCCTGAGCTTTCTCTTCTGGTTTTCACTTAGATCTATAGCTTTCACGCTCGTTGCACGCTTTGCACACTGTTTCCAATCCAGAATACCATTGCGTATTCACTACATCCAGAATTCACATTTGTTTCTCCTTCTCAGTCTGCAGACACATTTACTTGCTCCAGACTAGAATCACATAGATTCTACCTAGCCATTCAATCTTCTATCACTTAGAAAAGACTTATGCATTCATCAGAATTCATTCAACAATGAAATATCACATAGAATCAGATTTGTCCTTTTACAAATCACTCAACACATAAAAGAAACAAAAACACAGTCACAATGAACTCAATTCCTTATTAAGCAAATAAATTGTGCACATACAATAAAAACCTGTTTACATTCTGTCTTTAGCCTGATGTGCCTTTACGTGGCCCTTTTCTCTTCAACAAAACCTTCTCTGTTCTTGGCTCTCTCCTCTTTACTCTACTTTTCTAAGAATATTAATGGTTTTTTTATGCCTTTGAGGCTTTACAAATATATACAAAAGGTTCTGTAACCAATTCTGGTTCAGATCCTCAATCTTCTCAACTAAATCATAAGAATCCTCTAAATTTACAAAATCATCAACTAATTCCTAAGTCTAGGATTCACAATCCCTTTGAAATCTCAACTGGCCTAAATCTCTCATGTTCTCCTACATTCGAGAAAATTTACAAATATGCCTCAATATTTAATTAAATCCTATTCTAAATGTCTCACATAAAATCACTCAAAACATTGAAAATTGTATTAATCCAATACTTAGGAAACCAACTCCCTTGAAAAACACAAGACTCCCTAGATTCTACTAAATGTACAAATTTTGGAACCATGATGCTCCTGCATTAGACTCCTAAGTTAGAAAACATTCATGATCTCCAGATCATGTGTTTTCAATGCTGATGGAATTCCTCCTGGATCCCAAACTTTGTTCTGTAGTTTGTCTTTGGTTGATGCTATTGTTGTTTGTTGCTGTTCTCTAGGTTTCCATACTTTACGCTGCATTGTCCCACTGGCTATACTCTCACAGTTGGTTGTTGTCTTTCTCTCGCTGTTGCTGCTTTGCTTTCTTGCTATTATTTTCTTCCGAGATACTTTCATCATCGACCTTCTTATCCTTTCAATCTCCATGTTCAGTTCATTTTCTGACTGGTACTCACTCTGCCAATTGTTGCCGCACTCTGTCCATTCATCTTCAAATTGTTGTTTGTTACGTTCACTTTGGAGTTATTGGATTCTTACTACCATCCTTACCCTCTTGTTGCTTCTGAACTTTTATCTCATCTCCAAACAACCTCTGTTCAATATCTTTGATAAAAACATCATACTTAGATGCTTCCTCCAAACAGTTCAACAATTCACTTTTTACCTGATTCCTTTCGAACACCTCATCACTAGGTTGCTTATCAATTCCAGCATAACTCTCCTCCTTTTCCTTGACAACAACCCATAGCTGTCCTTCAGCTCCTTGACTAATCCTCGTAGTTAGTTCAGTCTCCTTCAGTTCTAAGATTGATTCTTCTTTAGCATGAGACATATCTGCCCCATCTACCTCTTCATTACTATTCTTCTCTTTGTCATTGATATGTGACACTTCCATTTGTCCTTCTGGGCTGACTAAATCTTCCTTACTCATATATCTATCTATGCATCCCTCAAGAAACCTCATTTTTTCATCAAGATTACTAAAACTTAAATCATTTACCTGAGGTCTCAATCCATGGCTTGACTCAGACTCCCTTAACAGATTTTCCAACAATAAAATCTCCCTGTTAGCTTCCTCAACTGTTAAATTTGTATGCTTGACATCTTTCTTCACTTCTGCTTGCTTTTGGCTACCCATATAAGCCAAACTTCCTCTGCTTACAACTCTGGCAGTATGCTGAAAATCAATATCTTCCTCCAACTGTGTATGATCTTCCTTATGAGACCTAACTGTCTCATCCTTCTTCCGTAAAACATAATTCAAATTGTTTCTCTCTGCTTCCTCTTCTTTGACAATACCCAAAGATTGTCCATCGTCATGTATTACACCTGCAAACATACACAAATTATCGGTTTTAAGAACATAAGACCTCATACTCCCACTTGATGCTTCAACCTTCAGGTCTTCTTGCTGCTCTGAACCTTTCATATGATTTAGATCCTCTGCAAGATTTTCCTCTTCTTTTACCTTTGTCTACATTTCTTCATGCTGCCTTGAATTATCACAATAGTTCATAATATCTTTTGCAGATCTCCAGCCTTCATCTTCACTTAGAACTCCCCCCTGTTCTACTTCACAAATGGAAACTTCCATTTTCAACTCAACTTCTCCGAGTTCCTCCGATTTCAATTGAACATCCATTATCTGCTCAAGCTTTCTAAGCTCTTCTATTATGTAGCATATTCACTTGTTGCTTTCTCTTCTCTTGTAGCCTATGCCATTTCACTTTCTTTCTCATAGTCCAACCATACCTTTGGTCTAACTTATTTCTCTGCAACATATCCATCAATAATCCAAGATAGAAATTTATCTCAGCTTTCTCTCTATCAATCTCTTCTTGACTTATCTTCTCTATGCCATTTACCTTGGCATATTTCTCCACTCTTCTTCTGCTGTGGCTTCTCTTTGAACCTCTGCTATGACTATCAATAGTCATTCTTCTGTCTCAACAAGTCTTCATACTTGTTGCAAGTACCTCACCAAGCCTTCTCTCCTTTGAGTTCGATCTTTCGGTAACACTGGTTTTCTATTTCTGGAACCTCTATTGAGCAACTCCTTGGCTTCTGCGATTCTACTTTCTTTTGAGAACACTCTTGTCCTCTTTGTCCAACCTTCAGCTGGAACATTTAGGTTCTTTGCCACTTTTCTTCAGAGTATCCACTTTACTTTGCCTTTAAGAACACAACTGGTTCTTCTTTTCTTTACAGCTCCTCTTGCTGTCTTTGCTGAGATATTCCTCCTTTGTCTGCAACCTGCAAAACTCAAATCGGAGTTAATATAAAACACTATCTGTATGATTTCACAAGGCAGTTTGCTTCCACTTTTCAACACTCGAATGGATCTCCATTTTCCATAAGAAATCAACCATCACTTTGTCAGATTTTACTGTCTGACTTTTCTTTCTGCACTTGTCTCCACCTTTTCAGATTTATAATTTGACTTCTTCTCCTCTGTTCCACAATCACGCTTGCACTCTCCTTTCATTTTATGCAAAATCTTATTCTGCTCTACTACCAAATGTCTTTTGCATAGTTTAGCTTTGCAATCTTCATTTATAACAATTATTTTTTCATTTACTTGCTCTGATACCAAATGATGCAGCCATAAGGCCACATATACCCACATACGCATAATCTAGACTATGTCTGCTCGTTCCCAGGATTTCATTCTTCATTAAAATTTATTTTACGTAAGTATTCAACTTACCCACAATACATCACAATTAACACAGGCTTTGTGGTACCTTGGTTTAATTCCTCAACCATTATTATAAACGCTTTGACCATAAAAGGCTTTAAGCCTCAATCCCCACTTTAGTGTATTATAAAACCTTTGTTATAGAATTATGCCGTAAACCATCAGGAACACATATAAAACCTTTAAACTAACCCTTCTGTCTTTTGCACGTGACTCTGCACGCTTACCAATTTTCTACACATTTACCGAGGCTCTTCCTTGTGCAATCTCACATCGCAAACCTCCATCGCACTTTTCATAACTTATCGCAAGTTCGCTGATTTGTCCACTTCGCAAGTCGCAAAACTTGCCATTTCGCAATTCGGAAAACTTAACATTTCGCAGGTCACCGCAATGTCTTATGACATGCGACGTGCGATTTTTATCGCATCGCATGATCTGGATTTATGCAGGAACGCAACAGAATAAACATATAACCATAAATACAGAGATGCAGCGAAAATAACACTTCATTTCATTAATATCAAAGAACTGAAATTTGCTTACAGACAGAATGGAAATAAAACTAGCTAGGGCGCTGGTAGCTATCTCTGAGAAGAGATGTGGCGGCTACAGGCCTCTGAATTGAGTTACAATGAGGCTCGAGGGCCTATTTATTATTGAGAAACAATGGAGAACCCTAAACATCCAAAAACCTAACCCCTAGGAGATGACGCGCCAAAACTATGGGCCCCGTTTGGGTAAATTGGTGTTTCAACTTCCCAGGGACATAACTTTGGCCTACTATCTTCGTTTGATGCACATGATACATCATTAGAAAGCTCTGTCCGAGGACCACAACTTTCGGGGCAAATTTCATTCCATGAAATTCGCTAGTAAAACGATGCCCAAAAAACGTCGTTTAGGGCCTCAAAACGGCTCCGGAAGTTCAGGACCCGAAAAACTGTTAAAAATAGTAAGTTATGCCGAAACTGAAAAACTGAAAGAGACAATGGTGGGGGCCCAAGTGGAATAGGCGGGTGGCCACCAATATCCACCTGGATCATTCCTCCCCCCTTAGGAAGCAATGGTCCCCATTGCGTTAAGTTCCTCCTTGAGATGAGGAAATTTCTGCTGAACTTGGTCCCTGGTGAACCACTTTCCTTGGTGCAGGAGTTGGCCAGCTTTGACAACCCGATACAGTTGGATCTTCTGTTGGTGAGTGTTCTTGATTTGCATGTCCATGATATAATCTGTGGTGGCCTGTTCCATGCAGTCTGGGTTTAACTCTGTTGGTGTGAGTTGTTCTGCAATGTCCGAGGTGTCCAGTAGAGGTGGGAAGTAAGGACGAAGGCGATCCACATTGAAGATTGGGTGCAGACCAAGGAATGGTGGAATACTGAGCTCGAAGGCATTGTTCCCTATAGCCTTGGTGATGGTGTATGGCCCGTATCGGAGCGGGCGAAGCTTGCGGTGGGGTCCAGTGAGGCGCTCCTTCTGCAAATGTAGCCATACTTTGTCGCCCACCCGGAAGTTGTGTGGCACCCGGTGTTGATCATGGCGTTGCTTGTACTTGGCATTGGCTCTGTCCAATATATCATGAACCTGTTGGCGGATGTGTTGAATGCGCTCAATGAAGCTACTTGCTTTGTCAACTTCAGACTGGACATGAGCTGAATTGGCCTGAGCAGCTACAAATGGCATGGCTACGTCAATGGGACATAGTGGCTGGAATCCCAAGCCCACCTGAAAGGGGCTATGGCCGATTGAACTGTGGAGAGCCCTATTATAACTATGTTGTACATAAGGGAGGCTCTCGTCCCATGTGCGTGGATGCTTTGAATTGTACATGCGCAGAATGTGTACAATCATTCTGTTGACGACCTCTGTCTGGCCATATGTTTGGGGATGGAAAGCTGTGGAATTGGTGAGCTTTGTGTCCAACATTGACCAGAGGCTAGACCAAAATGTGTTGAGGAACCTGCTATCTTGATCTGATATGATAGACCGTGGGATCCCAAAGTGCACCCACACTCGTTCAAAGAAGAGTTTAGCAGTGGCTTCTGCTGTGATATTCTTCTTACAGGCCGCCATAATGGCCATCTTCGAGAATCTATCAACGACCACGAAAACACAGTTATTTCCATTCTTAGTAGAAGGCAGGCCCGACATGTAATCCATGGAGATGGATTCCCAAGGTCGACTAGGGGTAGGTAGTGGAGTATATAGGCCTTGCTTCTTGATGGTCGGTTTGGCAATGGCACAAGCAATGCAGGATCTGATGTGCTTCTCGACATCCTTTCGAAGGTTCGGCCAATAGAAATACTTCTGTAGTATTGCTACTGTTTTCTCGACCCCGAAATGCCCATCGACTCGACTGTAGTGTGCTTCCCATATCATCTTGGCACGCTCGCTTGAAGGAACACAAAGGTGTCCCAGGTGACATAAAAGTGCATCTTGGAGGTGAAAATTTGGAACTTGCGTACCCCCCAAGAGTGCCTTGCAAGTGTGGCCGAATTCTGGGTCACTCTCATAGAGAAGCGGCCAATCAGAAGTCTCGTGCCCACAAGAGTTGAGCACGGTGGTGAGCGCCACGATCGGTGGTCGGCTGAGGCAGTCTGCAACATTATTGGTGCTACCCTTCTTGTACTTGATATTCAAATGAAACTGTTGCAGATATGTGGACCACTTCTGATGGCGATCATTCTGCAACTTCCCTTGTGTCTGTATGAACTGCAGGGGCCGGTGGTCTGTGTGGATGATTGTTTCCTTCCCCAAAATGCAATGCTTCCATTGTCGACAGGCTTGCACAATGGAATACATTTCTTTGTCATAGGTGGGATACTTGCGAACTGTCTCAGACAATGTCTCATTGTGATATGCCACTGGATGTCCCTGTTGAGTAAGAACTACCCCAATAGCATAGTCAGAGGCATCTGTCTCGATCTCAAATGGCTGCTGCAAGTCTGGTAAGGTGAGCACTGGGGCAGAACAGAGGCGATTTTTCAATTCTTTGAATGCCTTCTGTTGAGGTTCCGAACAAAAGAATTTTGCTCTCGCTCCTCCTTTGGTGACTTGACTCAAGGGTCAAGTGATATGAGAGAATCCCAACACGAATCTACGGTAGAAATTAGCAAGACCCAGAAAGCTGCGAAGCTCTGTTATAGTAGTCGGGGCTGGCCAATCCCGAATGACTTGGATCTTGGCTGGATCCACATGCACCCCCTTTCATCAATAATGTATCCCAGATATTGAACCTGGGTCATGCCAAACGTGCACTTCTCCAAATTGGCACACAACTTGTGTTGCCGCAGTGTTTGGAGGACTTGTCGGATGTGATGAAGGTGCTCTTCCCAAGTCTTGCTGAAGATCAGAATGTCATCCAAGTACACCACTACGAATGAGTTGGTGAATGGCCGCAAGATGCCGTCCATCATCCTCATGAAGGTTGCGGGAGCATTCGTCAACCCGAAAGGCATGACCAGCCATTCAAAAAGGCCTTCCTTAGCTTTGAAGGCAGTCTTCCACACATCCGAGGGTTCAATTGGTACCTGGTGATACCCAGACTTCAGGTCGATCTTACTGAAATATTTTGCACCTTGGAGTTGGTCCAGAAGGTCATCAATCCGTGGGATTGGGTACCTATTCCGGACAGTGATCTTGTTCATCGCCCGATAGTCAATACAGAGTCTCCACGTCCCATCCTTCTTCTGTACCAACACGATCGGGCTCCCACAGGGCGATGAACTTGGTTTGATGTGACCTTTCTGCAACAGCTCCTGAATCTGCCTCTTGATTTCATCATTTTCCAGAACAGAGCGCCGATAGATCGGTCCATTAGGTAGCGGCGCACCGGGGGTCAGATCAATCGGGTGCTTGACCTGACAGTGCAGAGGAACCCCCGTGGGTGAGGTGAATATGTCCCCGTACTCCTCCACAACCTTATCCATTTGTTGTTGTTGTGCAGAGGAGCCCTGTCTGGAGGTCGTGGCCACAGTCTTCTTCTTTCCCTGGGGGCGGATCATCAGGAAAACGAATTTCCTGGTTTGGGAAATGAGCTTAATGCATTGTTTTGCAGTAACCAAAGAGATAGCGGCAGGAGGTGGTACCTCTGGTATCCTGTACAACTTATTTCCCAAAGTAACAATAACAGCACGAGGTCGAGACTCATACACAGCATGACGCTTCCACAAGTATGGTTGTCCTAATAATACATCACAAACATCAATAGGAGCAACGTCACATAATACCTCATCCGTGAAGGGCTTGATGCTATAGGGAAGGCGACACTGCCGGCTGACGCGGAGATCTCGTCCTTGGTGAAGCCACCCGATGGTGTATGGATGTGGATGAGCTATGGTCGGCAAGCCCAACCGCTTCACGGCGTCTGCTGAAATGAGGTTCTTTTGGCTCCCATTGTCGACAATGAACTGTACCGGGGAGCCCTTTACCCACATCCGGGAGTGGAAGAGACGTTCCTCCTCCTCTGGATCTTCCGGTTCCTCCTTTTGGATCTTTGTAGTGGCAACAATGGCATTGGGCTCCGCATCAATAATCTGTTTCCCTTTTTCATTCGCCTTTTCAGGTTCTGATTCGGAGTCAGAGCATGCATCTGACTCAGAAGCCCTCATCTCGGCCACTAGCGACTGCTTGGCCCGACACTCACTTGTGTTGTGAGTGGAGCTCTTATGGAACTCACATCACTTTCCCGTGTCCTTCTTTGGCTTTGCAGTGCTGTTCTTTTCTTGTGGCTTTGACGGGTTGTCTTTAGTCGTCATGCCTTGGCTCTGTCCTTTGTTCTGCGGTTTGGAAGCACCTTTCCTTTGCTTTTGATTCGCAGATCCAAAGTCTCGCTTCTTCTGTTTGAATTTCTGCTCAATCTTGGCAGCATACCGGTATGCCGTACCAAGCGAGGAGATGTCGAGGAACTCCATTTCCTCATGAATGTATCTGTGCAGACAGCTGCGATACTTTAGCACCAAATGTTTCTCTGAATCTTTGATACCCAACTTTGTGCGCAGGGTATGGAACAGATTCGTCAGCTCGTGCACATCTTGATCCCTCTGTTGTCGCAGCGTGGTCCATTGTATGTACTTGTCCTCATAGCTCCCCACGGGATAGTACTGTTCCTTGACGACGTCTCGGAAAGAATTCCAAGTTGGTACGGCCGAGAACAGAGAGGGTTCTGTCTGGTCCTTGTTCTCACAGTAGGTTTCCCACCAGTCCTTATCATGGGGGGTAGCTTTGAGGAGTGCAAAAATAATCTTCTCCCGGTCTGAAAAGTCATGAACAGAGAAATATCCTTCTAATAGATTCAACCATCTATCTACGGCATCCGCGTCTATTTGACCCTCAAATATGGGAATGTCAAAATTTACTTGTACCTTAAAGGGAGTCGCAACTCCAGAGTGGCTACTGGATGCAGATGCGCCGCCGGTGGGCAGCCGTTGAAGGATCTGAGCAAAGCTATCCATCATCGCGTTCTTTTGTTTTTCGAGGGCCTCCTCGAGCAATATTTTGATAGGATCTCCTGCTCCCTCATCTTTCTTTTCGTCCCCCATGGGCGTCCGTCGAGGTTTGCGAGGTTGATCTTGCAAAGGTTCCACCAGATCAAGCCCTAGCTCCTTATACCCCGACCTTGTTGGGGACATGCAAAGAAGGATCGAGAAAAAGCAGACCGCTCTGATACCACTGATCCGGATTTATGCAGGAACGCAACAGAATAAACACATAACCATAAATACAGAGATGCAGCGGAAATAACACTTCATTTCATTAATATCAAAGAACTCAAATTTGCTTACAGACAATGGAAATAAAACTAGCTAGGGTACTGGTAGCTATCTCTGAGAAGAGATGTGGTGGCTACAGACCTCTGAACTGCTTTACAATGAGGCGCGAGGGCCTATTTATTATTGAGAAACAGTGGAGAACCCTAAACATCCCAAAAACCTAACCCTAGGAGATGAAGCGCCAAAACTATGGGCCCCGTTTGGGTAAATTGGTGTTTCAACTTCCCAGGGACGTAACTTTGGCATACTATCTCCATTTGACGCACATGATACATCATTAGAAAGCTCTATCCAAGGACTACAACTTTCGCCATGAATATCATTCTGAAACGAAATGATATTCGCTGGAGGTGCGATGCCCAAAAAACGTCGTTTAGGGCCTCAATACGGCTCCGGAAGTTCAGGACCCGAAAAACTGCTAAAAATAGTAAGTTATGCCGAAACTGAAAAACTGAAAGAGACAATGGTGGGGGCCCAAGTGGAATAGGCGAGTGGCCACCAATATCCACTTGGATCATCGCAAGATCTCAAACTTATCACATTTTGCATATTTAAGTTTACACTGTTAACCGTTAAACCATATCGCATGTGATGTGCGATATGCGCTGAGCTGCTCCACCCGACGCGTGGCTCTTAATCGCATCGCAACTTAAATTACTTACCTTGCGATGTCTTAACATGTAAATAAAAGAATCGCCGATTGCGATGTGTGCTACTATCTTATGGCCAATGCGATGTGATCTGGTCCGTCCGTCTTCAATTCAGATCTGCGACTTAATCCTTGTTGTCCGATCTCTTTTCTGGAATCTTTCAAGGGTTTTCTGCCTTAATCGATTTTCTATTTCTGACTGTCACTGCTTTGCAACTCTGTCTCATCCACGCTAATCCCTCTTGAGCTTTCTCTTCTAGTTTTCACTCAGATCTATAGCTTTCACGCTTGTTGCACGCTTTGCACACTATTTCCAATCTAGAATACCATTGCGTATTCACTACAACAAGAATTCACATTTGTTTCTCCTTCTCGGTCTGCATACACATTTACTTGCTCCAGACTGGAATCACACAGATTCTACCCAGCCATTAAGTCTTCTATCACTCAGAAAAGACATACGCATTCATCATAATTCATTCAACAATGAAATATCACATAGAATCAGATTTGCCCTTTTACGGATCACTCGGCACATAAAAGAAACAAAAACACAGTCGCAATGAACTCAATTCCTCATTAAGCAAATAAATTGTGCATATACA
This sequence comes from Pinus albicaulis, assembly GCA_034641835.2. Taxonomy (NCBI): domain Eukaryota; kingdom Viridiplantae; phylum Streptophyta; class Pinopsida; order Pinales; family Pinaceae; genus Pinus; species Pinus albicaulis. The sequence goes on along the minus strand of CM076575.1, from coordinate 341,710,659 downwards.
ATAAAAACCTGTTTACATTTTGTCTTTGCCCTAATGCTTCTTTACGTGGCCCTTTTCTCTTCAACAGAACCCTCTCTGTTCTCGACTCTCTCCTCTTTACTCTACTTTTCTAAGAATATTAATGGTTTTTTTATGCCTTTGAGGCTTTACAATTATATACAAAAGGTTTTGCAACCAATTCTGGTTCAGATCCTCAATCTTCTCGACTAAATCCTAAGAATCCTCTAAATCCACAAAATCATAAACTAATTCCTAAGTCTAGGATTCACAATCCCTTTGAAATCTCAACTAGCTTAAATCTCTCATGTTCTCCTACATTCGAGAACATTTACAAATATGCCTCACAATATTTAATTAAATCCTATTCTAAATGTCTCACATAAAATCACTTAAAACATTGAAAATTGCATTAATTCAATACTTAGGAAACTGACTCCCTTGAAAAACACAAGACTCCGTAGATTCTACTAAATGTACAAATTTTGGAACCATGATGCTCCTGCATCAGAAATCTTAGTGTTGAGCAAAGGAGAGGACGTCAAGGCTTGTTGGAGATGGTTGCCGAGAACGATTGGAAGGGCCGCAGGCGCAAAGTAGGCTTGTCATTAGAGTCATCAAGCACTATGGAAAGGTTGATGTATTGGTAGATGATATGCTTCAAGGAGTGACCTAGGTTGAGGGGGCTTGACTGTATGATCCTAGGGGAGCACAAGAGCGAGGAAGAGCAACTCTCCTAACATCAGAGGCATGTAGCTACCACATCTCTTCCCAGAGATAAGCTACCATCGCCCGAGCTAGTTATTTCCATTTTTTGTATGTAAGCATATTACAATTCTTTGATATTAATGAAATGGGATTTTATTTCTGCTGCCTGTGTTTATGTCTATTTTTGTATTATGTTGTGTTCTTGCATAAGTCCAAATCATCTCCTCTTGCATATTTTGAATGTCTGAAATTTTAGATTTAGTGTGGGGGAGTAGTCGAGGGTTTTGGATGTGTAAACTTTATTGTCTTTTCATTTCGATGACCAATTGTTTGAAATCAATATTTATAATTCCACTTTTGTGATGGTGTTTGCGAGATCATGGACATTTGGGTGCTTCATTCTTGATAACAAGGTTTTGATATAGGTCGGCTAGTATGAAAAGTTTGGAGAAGTATAGGTCGGCATTTTCTACTAGTATGGTGACAATGGGGCTGTAGACCATAGTATTTGTAGTTACGATCTCCTTTTTCTTTGTTTCCTCTGCCATGCACACTTGAGGATGTTGCTAGGGAAAACAAGGGTTCCTTAAAATTGCTGTTGTAAAGGAGAAGCTTATGTGCTAGGGTTGGTGATGGGAAAACAATGGATGAAGTGTTGTAAGAGTGAAGGGGGGTTGGGATGTTTTGTGACATGATGGGGGTGAAGAGGAGGCTAGGGAAAATGGGGAGGGCACAAAGTTTGGGAGTGATGAGGGTATTAGGCTCATCGAGGATGAGGGTGTGGAAGGTGATTGGGAAGGCATTGCTAGGAAGGAGGGTGGGGTGGCTGGGAAGAGTGAGGAAATTGTAGGAGAAGAAGTTGCACTATCTAGGAATAGTGAGGATATAGTTAGGGAGGTTAGGAGGGATGCGGAGATCAGGCCTGTTGAGGATAAGCATGTGTAAGGTGATTGGGAGGGCATCATTAGGGTGGAGGGTGCAGTGGATGGGAGCGGTGAGGAAATTATTGGGGAAGAAGTAGTGCTACATAGGAGTAGTGGGGAAATAGTTAGGGAGGTCGAGATGGATGGAGGGAAAATAGTTGGGGGGGAAACCAATAGGGAGGGAGATGGGGAAGATGGGGATGATAGAGGGTTTACACAGGAGGGGTCCGGAAGAGTGAATGAGAAGCTAGAGAGGAGGTTGGGGAAGGGAAATGGCTTCGTGGAGGGGCTACCATTTTCAGTTGGGGGGCCAAATTCATGGGAGAAGCTCACCATAATTGCAATCGTTGTTGAAATTATCAGTAATGTAAGTTATGCTTTTAGGAGCTATTTTATGTTTTGAGTATAAAATTGTAAAGGAAGATTGGCTATGTGATAGAACCAAGAACTGAGTCATGTAGTGTTGGCTATGTGCTGTCATGTTAGGCAGTCAAATGTTGAAATGAAGAAGATGATTGATCTGATGTGTTAGTGTTATGTTATGCATCATATCTGTTGTTTGGGATGTTGTTTCTTAAATTGGATCCATCCGGGGCTTTTCTAGGATTCCATCCCATGTGAAATACCTAAAAGGGTAAAAATAAAAATTAAGAACACTCAAAACATAAAAAAACTCCTAAATGACTAAACAAAAAATATTTTGAAGAAAGAGAACAGTTTTCACAATTAGATGGATCAGCAAAAGAGTTTTCCATTAGCTATAGTTTTATTTCAGAACTTGTAGCAGGAGGATATTGTGGCTTTTTCAGTTGTTGTATAATATGGAGCGTTTTTCCAAGAGGAGTGATTTCTGACCAAGATGTATTTTGCTGAGCAAGGATGTGATGATGTTTCTCTATTTTATGTTATCTTTTTCAACTATATATTTATATTTATTTATATCCACAAGTATTTTTATATATCATATAAAAAATCTAAAATCTATGTATTCATATTTTTCTTCATATCAATTTTATTGTCACTTAGGTGATCTCTCTTTACCATTATGAGAGGAAATAGGCTTAATAGTAAATCTGTGTTACCAGGGTTGAGTGGACTCAAACTGGGGATGACCATGTCTATGATGGGTGCAGAACCACATCCCTTTGACAGCTTGGGAATGCACCCTGTATCCTCAAGGTCGAACCTAGGTGTCCCAATGTCTCTTGACTGTAAGACCCTGAAATAAAAAAAAATTGATACTGTAATTAAAATATTGACGCTCTAAGACAAATTTCTGAAACTCAAATGGGGAATTTAACAGGTATAACTAACATTGCCTTCAATTACTACTTCTCTGCAACATCCATGCACAAATTTATCAAATTAACTCTTAAATACTAACTTGGTTTGGTTGTTGAAGATGACTCTTCTCTGCTGTGACTCTCACTCCTGCTCCCGTTCTCGTTACCAAACAACCAAAAACCACCCAGTCAACTGAATACAGCTTTAATACTTAGCTCCAAAGTACTCAGATTGAGATACTTTGGCCGCCATGCCCAAAATTTCAGAACAATTGAACTCAGTATCTCCTATTCTCTCAACACAGCTTGTCCTTCAATCTCTCAACACACAGCTCGTCCCTTCTCAGTTCAGAATTCTCTTCCTCCTTCCAATTTTTTGTTTCCATGGATAAATAGGCCTTCTGAGGCGGTTGCCGCCTCATCCACCGTTTTCTTAGGTTTTATTTGCTTATTCAGGAGTATACGTCTAACCTCCAAATGAGATTCCGTACCTTGAAAGCAGTTGTTATGTTTATGACTTTAATTTTTAATTTCTTTGATTTATATTATTTAAATATAATGAATTAATAAATATTTATATACAGACATATATATATATATATATATATATATATATATATATATATAAGACATACGGCATATGCATATGTAGCTATCACAAGCATATATCATATGCTTACTAATACCTTTTGTTCAGAATTCAAAATGGGTCATTACATTGACTCTTTTAGGGATATGGTATCAACCTCTGATTTATGTTGGGTCAGTTGTCTATAAGATTTCCTGTTTATTTTATATTACAGCAGGGTGTTGAGATGAGCTCTATTTTGTTTAAAGTTCCTCTATGCAAGCTTTTAGTAGCTTGTTGAATTGAATAGGGTTGATAACTCATTTAGATATCAAAATGAAATGCATACTTGGATAGAAATTAAGAATGCAGACTTGAATCAGTTTTTAACTAAAAATACAGTAGACAAAACTGAGGGTTGTGCTTTGAAGGCTGATGCAGTGTAGATGAATAAAGGTAGAGTAATAGAGTATGTCAGTGGCAAAATTTGTCTTTGTTTTAGTTGACAATATTATGGAGTACGTGCACAGCCTGCTGCATTAATCTGGATGAGTTCCAGTGATGCTTTCAAAATTCTTATAACCTCGTAATCAACTCTACAATAATTTGGTTTTCAAGAATTCAATATTTATGTGAGGTACAATCTAGTTGATTATAAGTTACATGAATACGTTTGGGTTCCAGCATGAGCACATAACCAATGAAAAGGAATTGATATAAAGAATCTTCTGTTATATAGTGCATTAAGATGATATGATGCCTTTGTAATTGGAGGTAATTTGATTGTCGTTTGTGATTTTGTTGTCATTTTATTGGGCATTATTTGAATGCAAATCAGTTGAGGGTTGTCTTAAATACTCGTTTATGATTTCTGAGTACTTTCTTTTTAATTTTACTTATTTCCTACTTTTGTTTTTGTCTGAAACACACTTGTGGACCTCAACAAAGTTACAAACCCAGATTCAAAAATGCCATTTTTGTACTGCGCTCACACCTACACTTGGACCAACAAACCTTGGCAACATAGTAGTAAACATTGATTCCATTGCCCACATGTATTTGTTGTTTGATGTTCACAGTTACTCACTATTAAGATGAGTTGATAAGGGTAGGGTGATTACTATCGACCAATTGTGTGTAGATTGGTGACCTCTTCATGGTATTTCACAATTAAGTAGCCTTCATGTCACCAAAGACGACTTTGATGTTGGTTGAATCTTGATCTAGTGGATTATGGGCACAATAGAAAGAGGAAATGGGTAGACACTGATGGCATAATCTGTATAAAGGCAACCTTATAAATCAAGTCTATTTCAGATGGCAATGCAAGAGGAGACCAATGGTTTGGGGTAGGGAGGAAAGTTGTATAAAGCTACTACTTGTTGGACATTTTATCCACCATTCGGCATAAAGGTTTCATATATAAAACCTTTATGGAATTTGATAAACAGGATGCTGTCGTCCATCCTGTAGATTATGTGATAGGAGGTTATATATAGAAGGATGGTTGCATAATCTATTGAATTTGAAGGCACTCGTACAACCTAAGTCACAGGGTTCGCCAAACCTGAAGGTTTAGGTTCAAAATTTGGTGAACTCAAATTTTTTTTTAGGTTTGTCAAACCTCAAGTCGAACTGAATTGAATCAAATCACAAATTTAATCAGAAAAAAAATCAGGATTGACTTCAGGTTTGATTTAGGGTTTTTAAAATTTGTGAAAAAAATTATAAGAAATGAGACCCACGGCACGGTTATCAAATTTTGGCATGTTGAAATCCTTTCTGCAAGTGCATTTCTCCCTCATGCTTGTTGGCTGTGTGTCAGTGTAACCATTTCTTCATATATAATTTATATATACTATATAGTAGTCAAAATTCCTATTCACGTGTGTTTATTGATGTGATTTCTTATTTTATATGTTATAATTTATTCTAAATTACATATATACATATATTTGAAAAATATATATAGCCGAACCTCATCCGAAACTTATCAGAAAATTCAAAATTGAACTTAATCATTGCTGAACCTGATCTCGAACCCAAACCCAAACCGTGTGACTTAGCAATAGCATACAACAGAGGCTTCACAACTTCTGTGTGCATTTCTTGAACCTTCTGCAGAATGCAACTTGTGATCGGCATTGATTTTGTGGGTGTTGGCCTAGGTCGACATGGTCATCTTGGTTTTATGCAGCCTGCAATCCTGCTCTATAATCTGATCATGATTGCAAAACACAGTGTGGCATTATATTTCCAGAGTACGGGATTGAATTAAACAAGGAACTTTGTTCTCTATGGCAAGGTACTGTGAGAGGATCTCTGTACTGCCGTTGTTGTTGTTGTGTAAATTATTATAGCTTCAATGAGTGGCTTCTTCTTCCTCCTATACCAGATAATCATATAAAAGATGGTCAGGCTCTTCAAGAGGGAATTCTACAGTTTCTAGATGTTCTTGATTGGAATATGGGGACATGAATATGGTGCTTCAGAGTATGCTATGACTTTGAAATCTGATGTTTATAGTTTTGGAAATTTCCTCAAATAGATGATCTTTTGTTACAATGTTGGTATCTGATGCGTGGTTTGTATCAAGCTCTTGCTGTTGCCACAATGTGTGTCCTGGAGCAATCTGCCACTTTCTCTCATATTGGTGATATTGTGACTTCAATCCTGCTCTATAATCTGATCATGATTGCAAAACACAGTGTGGCATTATATTTCCAGAGTGCGGGATTGAATTAAACAAGGAACTTTGTTCTCTATGGCAAGGTACTGTGAGAGGATCTCTGTACTGCCATTGTTGTTGTTGTGTAAATTATTATAGCTTCAATGAGTGGCTTCTTCTTCCTCCTATACCAGATAATCATATAAAAGATGGTCAGACCCTTTAAGAGGGAATTCTACAGTTTCTAGATGTTCTTGATTGGAATATGGGGACATGAATATGGTGCTTCAGAGTATGCTATGACTTTGAAATCTGATGTTTATAGTTTTGGAAATTTCCTCAAATAGATGATCTTTTGTTACAACGTTGGTATCTGATGCGTGGTTTGTATCAAGCTCTTGCTGTTGCCACAATGTGTGTCCTGGAGCAATCTGCCACTTTCTCAAATATTGGTGATGTTGTGACTGCTCTCACTTATCTGGCTTCTTAAACATATGATCCTGGGAAGCATTTTGTGCAGATCACTGTCGATGAGGACTGTGAAGACATTAGAAAAAGAGAGCATCAGGGGTTCACGTGGTCAGGCTCGAAATATTGGCAATATTTCTAAAGCTGATACGATAGAGAGAACACACTATCAGATTTTGAAGGCTGTAAGGTGCCTGCTTCAGGTCAATGGAGCGCTCCTAGCTTGAGAACATAGTGAATTGATATAATAGATGGCTTGACATATATATATATATGTGTGTGTGTGTGTGTGTGTGTGTATATATATATATATATATATATATCTGTTAGATGCTTGATGGACTGACCTCAAGTGCATCTATAGTTTAGGGGCCCGGCCAACCTTGTTTGAGCTGTATTTGGTTCACTTTTTTACCTTGAAGAAAAAATGGGTTGTCTTATTGATGATGTCTGTTGCTATTATGGGGGGCTGATGTGTCTGCATTATGAGGCTCTTGCAAGCTTGGCATGACATATTTGGAGGAGCTTATTATTTCCATGTTCACTTGGAACCCTCACATCCACTGTTGAAGGAAGACTTGGGATTTCTTCTTGCATAATGGGTAGAAGAGATCCACCACTTGGGGATTTCAGAGGCCAAGCATGCACCTTTGGAGCCCACTTGCCCACTTTGGAGGACACTTGGAGAATGTACTTGCTGATTTCGTGGAGGAAAGAGGCCCTTGGTCTTTGGAGGCCATATATGGCATCTTGAAGCCCCCTCTTTCCAACATTTGTTAATGTGTCCTTCTTTGGGATGTGGATCATTGTACGTGTGGCTTGTATAAGCCCGTCCTTTTGTATTATAAAATTGATTAATTGGAGAAGAGGGATTTTTGCGCATAAACTAGATTAGGGGATTTTAATATGTTAAGTTTTAATTGTAAAGCAAGTTGAGAATCTCCTATAGAGATGCACCTTCTCATCATTTTCTCATGGTTGGATTGGGGGAGAAATCTCTTTTCAAATTTGGAAAATTCTAAAATTTTGTTAGATTTCTCGTCTTGGATTTGGTGCTATGATGAGTATCGGGACACTAATGCAAATCATTGAGGAGGTATTTTGTGATGAATTTTGTAGTTTCTTGATGATTCATGGCTAGGGTTTATGCACGAGCAATAATTTCTTGAGTAAGTGGACTATCTAAGTCTTGTGGATTTATTTGTTGGATGTATTAAGTGCAAATATGCATCTATAGTGGTGAGGGTGCATTTTCTTTGTATTGTTCTTGGATAAGATCCTATATTGTAAGCCCTAGGAAGAGTTCTTGTGGAGAACCTTCCCTTGAAGTTATTTTAGAGCTTGTAAAAACATTAGGAGGTTCCACTAGTGTTAGTGGTGGACAACTCTAGTCACCACCCTTCTCAAGGATATATATATATATGAAAAGAGACTAGTCTCTTATCCTTTCATCAACTTTCATACCCTAAAATTTGTCCAAAACCATTTTACCAGGTTTACTTTTCATATCACCTTGAAATTCTTTGCTTAAAACCCTAGCAATCTTGACGCAGGGAAACCCCTTTTGAGCCAAAGGAGAGTTGGCCTAATGTGTGAAGAGGGTTGGTGAGGTCACAATGACCCTTTTTGAGGTACACTTGGATCACACTTGAACTTTAAAACTTTATCTCAGGAAGTGCGTGTTTGTGTGATAATATCACAGACTAAAAGGGGAGAAGAGTGGATTGTGAATCAGCTTTTTATATATTTTGATGTATAAACTAGTAGTAGATTCCTATATGAAGAAGATTTGGGTTTGCATGAAATAAAAGTAAATAAAGACATCACAACCTTGGGTTGGAGATACATCATCAAGGCAACCACCTTTTCTCAAATTTTTATGGTACAAGTGAACTAGCATATCACTGCGTTCAAAAGTTGGATTTCATAATGGAAAATCACGGGTGAAGACAAAATTAAGGAAAGGTTGTTTTCAACCTTATTAGGAGTAGGAATCTGTTGGTAATGGTACATTGTCACATAAAATCCCTCATTGAATTAGTTACAAAAAGTTATGTGGGATAGATTATGGATATCAGAGGATACCTTGCCCATTTCATCAACACCAACAAGTGATATGGTAATTGCTTGATGGGTTGGTACAAACTACACTGGATGTAAATATTTTTTTAAAAGAAATGGTCACTATCGTATTGTAAAGTTGGTTCCAACCGAACTGTCCAACAATTTAACACAAAATTAAAAGGTGACTCTATCTTGAAGACTTGAGAGCTCTTCAGGATTTAACAAAAATGCTTCCAGTATGTACTATTCTTAAAGTTTATCAGTACAATTGACTGTGTGGTTTGTATATAGCCTTACATGTTGTCCTAACAAAAATACTAACTCTCAAAACATGAGAAAAATTGAATGATTTTTAGGCCCATACCCCCGGGTGGTATTTTGCTTGCTGCCTACCATTGTGAGAGGGTTGTCAGAGGATTGCTTTCCTGCTTGCTCAATGGTTTGCTGTACACTGACTTCTATAATTTCCATCTGGCCCTAGTCAAGAGAGCCTACTGAGAGAGTTGGAGTCCTTGATTATTTTAACTCTTGATAAACTTGTTGTTGCTCTAGTTCTAGTTTTAGTACTCAATCTTTCATACTTGAACTTTCCCCTCATCTTTCTCCAATCTATCACTATTGCTTTGTTTTGTTATGTCTAGCGTTATGGTGATCACTTACCTTGGTATGACCTTCATCTCTTTAGAATTTTAATGCTCCTAGTCCTTTTTAACTCCCAATGCTTCATAAATAATTCCGCTTGCCAAAGAGCCAATGTTTTGGCTTTATGTTTGGTGGTCTTGTCTATTCCCTAAACAAAAATTATTTGTTGATTTCCTCTGGGGTGCAGGATGACACTTCTACACCTGCCACCCTTTGGTTACCTTATGGTGCCCCATTGAAGAATATAATGTATTGCTGCGTGTCTAATATCCACCTATGCAAATCTTCTTTGACCATTCTTAATTTCATGCTACATAATTTTTGGGCCTAATTGCTTGAATTTTGAGAGGTTTTGCCCTATCAAGTGCATGTCCTTCAACCAAGGCATCTCCTTGGCTTCTAAAGCAATTCTGTTTTGCTTTATTTAGTTGTAGCAAATTGCCTCAGAGAGGAGGCCACGAGCTTGTGATGGCACTTTCCTCGGGTATTTGGTTCCTGTTAAAAGATCATCTCTTTCTAGACAATCAAACCTTCCAAGACTCTTTAGATCTGCAAGAGAGTAGTTGCATTCAAGACTCTCTTAGAAGCTTATTCTAAAAGGTTTTTGGATAAAATTTGTTCCAATTTGGAACACATCCTTCTAGTTTTGAGGCATGGCCACTTCTGTAGATCTGCAAGAACACTGCTCGACACTTTCCTAGTAAATTCACATACCATGAAAATATGGAGATGGTGAGGATTCTTCATTTTATACAAAGACAACACAAAGAGGGACCATGTATTCCTCTTTTTAATAGATTTTCATTTGTTAATATCTTCCCATACCTCAATTTTTGGAAGACTATTTCCATCCCAAATCACCTTCCAAATTGCTGATCTTTAGGAGTCAATTCCTTTCTTGTATCCAGGTGTTGTATCCTTCTTTGACAGTGTGTTGGCCCCAACCTTTGTTGTCTGGAATGTTTTTGCTCAGCGACAATGCTCCCTTAAGATAATACATCATAGTGTCCTATTGACCTTTTAATTGGTCTGCATAATTAAATAGAGGTTTTATTTCTCCATCCATTCTCTCCATCAATCTCCTGGATTTGATTTAGAGGTGGTTGTCAAGACTTTTGTCCTCCTATAAGCCTATTTGCTGGTCATTTCTAAGAACACGAGAGTCATTGTTGAATCAGATGGGCTGAGGCTTTGTGCAGTTTCTATATTGTGGATCCTCTCACCTTTGAAGTTGCTTATCTAGGCTTCTTAGATGGGTGGCATGCAAGTATCTTTTATGGATTACTAATTTCCACAATGGCTTTTACCTTGACACTACTAGTCATGAGATTCTTGTGCCCATAGCCAAATTCATCATCTACAAGTTTTTGAGAACGATGCTTCCTTGATCTAGTTGAGTTGAAATGGTACTCTAATTTAAAAGGTGTTTCTTTTTCTCATTTTTGGTTTTGGCCCCGTTACCCACCACTTCGTGGGTGATATCCCTAGGAGAAATTTTTCTCCATGATGGAGCTCAGCCGACAACCAACAACCCCTTGTAGCCTTATTTTAGCTCGTTGTGCCATTTCTCCGCCACCTGAGCTAGCCATGTGGTCCCTCACCCATCTGTATTGTTTGTATGTTAGAAGATAGACCTCCTGAATCTAACGTCTTGTCATTTGGTAGTTGAGTATTGGGTTTACTTACCATGGATACTTCTGGTCATGGATTGATGAGGGGATTTGGCAGAAAGAGTGGGCTTAGTTTGTGTCCCTGTCCCCTTGATCTCTTTTGGGTGTTGCCCTTGCTTCTTAGTCCCATGGGATCTCCTTTATTGACCATTTGGTCCTAGGGTGGTACTACTTGGGAAACCTTGACTTAGGGTGCTTGGTCCCACTTTTTTATCCTTATATATTACTCCCCTTCCACTCATTATACGCCCATTCATCATTTCTTCCACTTGGGTCCACATAGCCTCCATGGGTCCACATAGGGTCAACCACCCTATCCCCTTGCCCCCACCTTGGGTCAGGCCTGGAATGATGTCCCGGAGGTTGAAGTAGCTAAAAGAAAAAGAAAAAGCATAATTGGGCACACTTAACAGGAAATTGTGCCACAAAATGCAAAAGATGGTCAAGACAAAAATAATTAGCTCGTGGGCAAAAGCCAATACATGAGCTCTGCCCTCTACCCATGGCCATCACTCTGGTTCCATAGGCCCTAGATGAGCCTCCTTTGTCATTTAGGAACCCATGATTGTCCCAATCCCTGGAGAGCAATGAACCACCCTACCTTAAGGGGGTAATCACTGCTATATTTGACACATCATGCTCTTATCCTTGAGCCCTGAGCAGTTAATGAAAGAAAATTTATAAAATGTAAAAGGCATATAAAGAAGGGAGGAAAAATCAAGGCCGGGGCACTTCATGTACTACGATTGCTCCCTCCCACACATTATATACCCTGGTGTGGGCTTCCCCTTATCTGGCTGCTCCTATGGGCCCAGGATTGCCCTTCTTATCCCCTACTCCATTTCACTTATTCCTCACTTGCCACCCCCATTGGAGGGATGTACCTTGGACATACTATCCCCTTTAAGGGCTGAAACCACTTGATAAGGTACTTGGATAACCCCCTTTGGAGCATGGAGACACTAGCACATGCCAAAGCCCACTACAGAAGGGCGTGCCATTGTGAAGTGTCGACTTTGTTATCCATGATTTGTAAGCTCTTTTACCCGATTACTCTAATAATTGGTTGCACTGGAATTCTAGGGGACGCATTGGATCTTATACAAGATTGCAGGTGGTTTACATTTGGGTTTGGTCTCCCTATACAAGGTCCTAACCCCAGAGGGCTACATTGGCACATATGGGGTGTGTGTAGAGAGCCATGGGCCTCCACAGCAGCAGACAACACTGCACAGATCCCCATTGATGTTCAAAGACTACTAGCGATCCACTTTTGGGATGATGATGATGATGTGCTTGGTACACTATGCCCAATAGGCCCCACTGGAGCCCCACACCCTTGGTAGGTGTACCAAGACTTGTACGATATCATGGCAGTGTTCATTCCATCATTCGAGCCCTTGCAAAGGATCTATAGGCATCTTTGAATCATATGGAGACCCATGGGGTCATTTATGTGCCCCACACCCACAGGGAGCACCACAGGTCTACTACTTGGAGAACAAGGGCCACCCCCTTGTCCATCATATTTTGAGGAGTTTATTCATTATTATGGCACTTCTGGATATTATTAGGCCTTTGGAGGGCTCCACGACATGTACATATTATTATTTGACCTCCTAAGAGGCTTATTTTTCCATTTGTGAGCTAGTTTGGTGGGATTGTCACCAATAGGGGTTTTATTTGCACATTATTTTATTAGTAGTGGCTAATGTAGGCTCTTAAGCGAAGTATCATCACTTCAGTTGGGATCTCTCTATTCTTATAGAATTTTGCATTTCTTCTTGGAGGATTATTGGACAAATGGGTGAATTTTAATGGATTTGGGCCATTTTTATCTCGGAGCTTCATTTTTTTGCAAATGTGATGCTGGTTGGATATACTCTCTAACACTGTAAGTAAATTTTAATGATATATTCTTGTTGCTGCATACTGTTGAACTTCGCTATAATTAGGGCTAGTTGCTGCATCATTGGAATGTGGAATTGAGTATCTATTTAGCTTGTTTAATGTATGAGCCATTGTTAGATGAATGAAATGTCCTAGAGTTTGTTTTATCTCGATACGCTTGCACTATTTGCATGAAGTATAAATGCTTGAAGGTCACTTCTCTACATTGGACGAAGTTGACTTTCTGAGCCTTCTTGATTAAGAAGCCGAGTTCTCAATCATTATCATCCTTGATTCCATATCCCCAAGGGAAATAGACACTGGTCCCTCAAAAGGGTGGTCATTTTCCCCAGATCCAGCCCTGATACGTCACCTAGGGAATCAATTTCCCGAGAATCCACCCACAGGAAAAATTTAATCTCTTGGAGGCTACTGCGTTGGTGGGTCCCCTCCCTCACATCCGAATTTGAGGCAATTGCCACAGTGGAATCTTCGGGAATCCGAAGCCCTAGCTTTAAGACCAAGTTTTGCCTAGGCATCCCCAAGGCTAGACCCTAGTAGGATCAATTTGACCTTGTGAAGCAAAATCTATCGTTTAATCATTTCCCCTCACCTTGTCTAGGGTAGGAACATGATTGGTTGCTATATTCCGTCCTCGAACCTATGCTGGGTCCACTTGGTCCCGTTTCCTATCAAAGACAAATCATCAAGGGTTATTTGGGAAACCAAGTTCATATAGGATTTTAGGGATCGGGAAGTACCCCTTCAAGTTGTACCCCCTCTCCCTTATCTTCACCCCCTCTTCCTTGGAAAGCAAGTCCCTTGCTTAAAGAGCAATCAAGTACCATTCTTCACCTCCTCCTTAGGAAAGAGTTTCTGGGATCACTTCATCTCTATTCATTGACATATCCTTTATAAGTGGCTTCCCAAAACATCGAGACTCTTCCCATCGGTGAAAGTTTGTAAAGAGTAGCGAGTCTTATCCGTGGTGACAGTGGGCTAAGCCTCCACCGTTGCCCTTCGTCTAGAAATTGCCCTATTAGGAACCCCTTTAGGTCCCCCACTGGTTTGAGTGGTAACTGACCCCTTGCCATAAAAACTTTTGGACAACTTTTCCAATGAGTTGCACAATACTTGTTGGGCTATCATGATTGAGCCATGGAATAGAGGAAAAGTAGATAGCACCAATTTGATTAGTACCACTCTCCCTTATTCCGTCCTCGAACCTGTGCTGGGTCAACTTGGTCCCGTTTCCTATTAAAGACAAATCATTAAGGGCTATTTGGGAAACCAAGTTCATATAGGATTTTAGGGATCGGGAAGTACCCCTTCAAGTTGTACCCCCTCTCCCTTATCCTCACCCCCTCTTCCTTGGAAGGCAAGTCCCTTGCTTAAAGAGCAAGCATGTACCATTCTTCACCTCCTCCTTGGGAAAGAATTTCTGGGTTCACTTCATCGCTATTCATTGACACATCCGTTATAAGTGGCTTCCCAAAACATCGAGACTCTTCCCATCGGTGAAAGTTCATAAAGAGCAGTGAGTCTTATCTGTGGTGACAGTGGGCTAAGCCTCCACTGTTGCCCTTTGTCTAGCAGTTTCCCTATTAGGAACCCCTTTAGGTCCCCTACTGGTTTGAGTGGTAACCGACCCCTTGCCATAAAAACTTTTGGACAACTTTTCCAATGAGTTGCAAAATACTTGTTGGGCTATCATGATTGAGCCTTGCAATAAAGGAAAAGTAGATAGCACCAATTTTATTAGTACCACTCTTCTTGTTGGATTGAGCCAGTAGCCCCCCACTGTTGCATTTTCTTCTGGAACTTTTGGATGATTGAGAGGCAGTCTTTTGCCTTTGAATATCTTGAAATGATTAGAATACAAAAGTATTTTAATGATTTAAGTATTGAGGGGTTTTCGCAGTGCATTATATATTAGATATCATTTTTTGGGATTCAACTGCGTTAAGTAAGCCATTCATCTATGACCATTTCCATGAGAGGTAGTCGTAACTGACTAATTTCTCATGAGTTTTTGAATAGTCCTCTTAGCACTCATTGCATTGGGTGATGCTCACTGGGGTGAAGAAGTGGGATTGAAACTAGTGAAATGAGTCACATAGCGTCAATCATCACTTTTGGGGCTTGCACCCGGTAACTAGGACTTCTCCGGAGGTCACCCATCCTAGATCGCCTCTAGCTCAAGTGCGCTTAACTGTGGAGTTTTCTCCACAATCAAGCCCACTTAGCTTGCTACCCCATTTGCAAAACCTTAGCAAGTGTTGTGGTTCATGAACCATTCAAGTAGAGCTCCCTTCACTCTTTATATTTAAGTATTGAGGGGTTTTCACAGTGCATTATATTAGATATCATTTTTTGGGATTTAGTTGCGTTAAGTAAGTCATTCATCTATGACCATTTCCATGAGAGGCAGTTGTAACTGACTAATTTCTCATGGTTTTTTTGAATAGTCCACTTAGCACTCATTGCATTGGGTGATGCTCACAGGGGTGAAGAAGTGGGATTGAAACTGAATTACATAGCATCAATCATCACATCCAGGGCTTGCACCCAATAACCAGGACTTCCTCGGAGGTCAGCCATCCCAGATCGCCTCTGGCTCAAGTGCGCTTAACTGTGGAATTTTCCCCACAATCAAGCCCACTAGCTTGCTACCCCATTTGCAAAACCTTAGCAAGTATTGTGTCTCATGAACCATTCAAGTGGAGCTCCCTTCACTCTTTGTATTTAAGTATTGAGGGGTTTTCGCAGTGCATTATATTAGATATCATTTTTCGGGATTCAACTGCGTTAAGAAAGTCATTCATCTATGACCATTTCCATGAGAGGGAGTCGTAATTGACTAATTTCTCATGATTTTTTGAATAGTCCACTTAGCACTCATTGCAACCGGTGATGCTCACAGGGGTGAAGAAGTGGGATTAAAACTAGTGAAATGAATCACATAGATGATAGCGTCAATCATCACTTCTGGGGCTTGCACTCGGTAATCAAGTCTTCCTTGGAAGTCACCCATCCCATATCGCCTTTGGCTCAAGCGCGCTTAACTGTGGAGTTTTCCCCACAATCAAGCCCACTTAGCTTGCTACGCCATTTGCAAAACCTTAGCAAGTATTGTGCCTCACGAACCATTCAAGTAGAGCTCCCTTCACTCTTTGTATTTAAGTATTAAGGGGTTTTTGCAGTGCATTATACTAGATATCAGTTTTTGGGATTCAACTGTGTTAAGTAAGTCATTCATCTATGGCCATTTCCATGAGAGGTAGTCGTAACTGACTAATTTCTCTTGAGTTTTTGAATAGTCCACTTAGCACTCATTGCATCGAAGACAGGGGTGGAGAAGTGGGATTGAAACTAGTGAAATGAATCACATAGCGTCAATCATCACTTTCGGGCTTGCAAATCCATCTAACCCAAGTGCCTTGTCAGGTTCCAACCCCCATATGGCAGCTATATCTTCCTCCTCAATCTCACTTTTAAGATCCCATTCTTCGAAGGCATATGCAAGGCATGGGATTCCCTAGAGCATGGAGTTTATGGATTCTGATGCTAGTTCTTCCTCCTCTGAATATAACTCTTTGAAGTGCATAAATGCTTTTTTTTTTTAATGTCTGTGAAGTTATTACTTTATATTCATTCTCTTTCTATATTCTGTTTAGATTATTCCTTGTGGAAAAATGAGGTATTGCTTGTTGATTTTTGGGTAGTATCGGATGTGCTCTAGCTTCGAAACTTTGTGGAGGGGCTAGAACATGAGATCTCAAAGACCCATAAATCGTTTGGAGAAATTCCACTTAGAGCCTAAGTTATTCAAATAATTAATTATTTTAATGGAGACCCTAAGTCTAACTTAGAGAAACTAAATAATTAAAGTGAATTAACTTAGACATGTGGGTGAGAATGTTCCAAGTGACGAGTCTCAAGTCTTTTCTAATATTAGTTGTTGATTGGAGATTAGATCACGGTCGTTGAATGTTCAATAGGAAAAGTATTAAAGGAAGGCTTGGGGTCAGTTGGAGAACACATGCATAGCGGTAACACTTGAGCTAAGTCGAAATTCTGGGGTGCGGTTTCTTGAGAATTTTCGAGTGAGTTTGCAGTGCAGCGAGGGTCATATCTACAAAGGGATTTCAGATCCGAGGGCGAGAATACATAGGCAGAGAGGCAGAATTGTACCAGAGGAGCAACATAGCCCAGCAGGGGTGATGCAGAGGCAGTGTAGGCCCAACAGGGGTGACGTAGACCTAGCCAGGCTCACACAGAGCCAGCGCAGAGGTCGACGTAGTCACAAAAGGGTGACACAGGCCAGGAGCGGTTGACGCAGAGCCGGGAAGGGCAATGCTGGGGTTTCAGTTGGCCAAAAAGGTCTCGTATTTAGCAGATTCAGGAGGAGTGACGTAGCCACACTGAAGGGTGACGCAGTGACTGCGTAGGCACCTATTGGGTTCTTCATCCTCAACTGAATCAACCATATTTTCTGTCTCTATAGATAGTGGTACATCTGTCGGGATTTTCTTTGTTGAGTAAACCACTACTGGTACCCTAGATTATATTCAGAATTCTGCATAATAATAAAACCCTCAAGAGCTGTTGCACCGGTTTTCTCGCATTGGGTTTTCCGAGGACATTTGTCCGAAAAATCTTGTGTGTCCTTTGTCATATGTGCTTAATTCTTTAGTACTTGATCTGTATGTATTTGTAGATATGTAGTGTATTTTCTTCTCTATTTTCTGAATAATTCTGAAAATAACTTGTAAATTTAAAAACACAAGTAGGAGAAGTAAACCTAATTTCTGCAGTATAATTTTCTATTAAGTAGATTAAAATTTTTTCACATTGCTATCTCCTACGTTTAATGGTTTAATCACAAACTTCTAGAGTTGATTCTCTAGTGTTCCTACTCTCGCCTGAATGCATGATGCCATTTCCTATATAGATTTCTTTCCTCATGAAGATGCTATTGCATCACTTCTTACTGTTCTAGATTAGGTAACTGTTGTTGAATCACTTTTCTCTTTGTCATTGGATCTTGAATGTGCTTGCTTGTCGATGCTTTTAGTGCTAGCTTAGTTGCCTTTAATTTTGATTCCCATATAAAGCATGGAACCCTTCCATCTTGAGTATCTAGGTTTCTGCTATTAGATTAGATACTGTTTGATCTTCAAGCTAGAGGGGATTAAACCAAAATGGCAATGATCCATAGTTTGGTCCTTGGAGCATTGTGTGTGAGGTTGGTCTACAGTTTGAGGCCACTAAGGGATTGATGTTGGAAATGATTTCCAAAATTTTAAACAGGAATCCTGAATGAATTAGAAATTTGCTCAGCCTAGTAGGAAGGTAGCCTGGTCCAGTCTTTTGTTTGTCCAAGTGAACTTTCCCCTTTTTGGCTTGATATCTACTAGATCCTAGTCTAGAATGATATCTTCAACCTTTTCTTTGAAGCAATCTTGGATGATGCATCCCCTTTCTTTCTTCTTTTGTGATAGAACTAGGTTTTAATCTCCTGCCAATATACTATTTTCTACAGAGATTGAATCTCTCATTCACGCAAAGATTGCCAACATTCTATTTTTTTCTCTGTAATGAACATGAGAATATATATTGAGTACCATTAAATGTTTTCTTGAGTTCCTGCATACTAGATTTGAGTAGATTCGATGTTGAGTGCTTTTGATTTGATTCAACACAAAAAGGGAATTGATCCAGAGAGTGAATATCCCATCTGAAGCTCCTCTAGTGCTAATTTCTATTCCATTGCTTCCTTTCCATTGGTTGCACGTTTTTTCAACATTTCTTTGCCATTGAGTTTTGTCCCCTGGATTAAAAGGATGTTAGGATTCTTAGATTTTTGTAAGATCTTACATAGCTTCTATTTTTGTTTTACTTCTTAACACTCGACAATTCTAGGAGACGACTTTCATTATTTAACCAAGGGGGTTTTTTTGTTGCCACCTGAGGGCATTTCTAATGATCCTTCCATTTTGGGGCTTTTAAGGATAAGAGGCTTGTTGCTTGCCTCATTCAACTCTCTATGGATGATTAAAGACCTAGACTTTTTTCCTTATTGGATTTTTCTTCTCACTTTTCTTTGGTGATTTCCTTCTTGTCTTCCTTGGCAATTTCTCTTCTTTCGATTCTTGTTCTTCCAGTGGTTGTTCCCTTTTCCTTGTTAGTAGATCATTTGGTTGAGAATAGGTTTTTCAAGGATTTTCTCACTGTTTATTTTCCTTTTTAGAGGGCATTGCTTTTGATTGTGATAGCAAGGATTCTAGATGGGGATTAGATAAAATAAGAGGAATGAAGCTTGAGGGGATGGATATAGGCTGAGCGATAGATATCATTGATTGGACAGGGGTTGCTTGCTTCAGCGGGGGTTGAAGTGGATTTGTTCTTCTTCTTAACAGTTTTCCATTGATCTTCTTTTTAAGAGGAGATTGGGTGAGAGTTGCCTTTTCGCAAGCTTTAGTGAAATGCAGAGTTTGCATTTGATTTAAATTTTGAAGCTACTTTTGGTTCTAGGCTGGAATGTATTTCTTCATGTAGACCCCTTTCTAGATTATCCTTGACACATATTCTTGCCCATGCCAATAAACCTAATTTTGGCTTAGATTTGTTATATTTTCCTAGGGTATTACCTGTTGCCTTTAAGGACTCTTCATTCCAGCAATGCAAAATCTAGATGAGGTAGTCTTAACTCATATTGGCATTGTTAATGGCACATCAATTTCTGGGTTCAAGGTTGGAGTCCATTTGTTTAGATACATAACTCTTGTTCTCATGAAATATGGTCTATTCTTCAGGATTAGATCTTGATCGTCATTAAGCTAAAAAGAAAAGGCATAAAAGCCTCGACCATAGAAGTAAAAAGAAAGCTTGAATTTTATCAATACCTTTTGTTTTTTTTTAATCTAGGAATCCATTGTCTCTAGAGATTTCCAAATTTTAGTGAGTTGCCTAATGAGGCTTCTTTCAACAAGAGCCAAGGCTTTATGGTGAGGAATTGAGGTTGGTAGTTTGACATCAATAATTTAATTTGCCTTCTTAACAAAATGGGAGAATTGAGCCTTGGGTGGGGTGGGGGTAGGAGCTCCCCTCTCGTATCCATCTTCAGGAGGGCCTACAGGTAGAATAAAGCAAGAGGGAGTGCAACTATAGTGGAGTACCATGGCTAGGGCTAAGGCAAAGTGTGGTTGTTGATGGATGAATGTATGTATTTATTGTTGAGATGGCCCCCTTAAACTTTGCTTTTGGATTGCTAACTTTTAGTATTTTTATAGGATTACTTTCTCAAGTGCAAGTTGTAATATAGGGTGAATATGAATGCTACTGCCAACAACAAACATGTCCAAGAACTTAGCATGAAGGTTGTAGATCAATTACTAATCTAGCAAGTAATTCCAACATCATAATGGCATTGGTTGTAAAGTTGTAAAAGAAAGAAAGGATTTTTAAAGTCCACGAGGCTAATAATAGCCTATGGGACAGCTTCCTTCTCTATCTGACTCTTGTATTCGGCCCTTTTCCTGTGAAGTTTTACAATGACCACTCCCAGCTTATCGACCAACTCTTCGCTGAATAAATTATCCCAAGAATTAGCTGCCAGAATACCTGCATAGTTTTCCCTGATGTCTTTGAAGGCCTCACATTCTAGAATGAAATGCTTTTCTGTTTCCACTTTTCCGGAGGAGCAAAAAATACATACTCTTTCTTCCCACATTTCTTTTGGCCTTTTCCAGCGCCCTGTTTCACAACGGAGTTGATGAGAATTAGTCCTTAATTGAGCAATAATAATTTTAGATCTCCAAGAAATATTAGCCCCTATGTACGCCTTTTGTTGATGGTTATGCGTGGGGTTAAACTCTTCAATGTAGTACTTCTTCTTTCTCTCTAGCTCTTTCATCCAAGTATGTTTGTGGAATTTATCCATAACAAAAGTTTTAATCTCTTTACTGTTTGTAGGACACATGCTCAAGCAAATACCCCATTTACTAAACCATTTGTTATTTTGCCGCATCCAAGTCTTCTGTCTTTTACACAATCTATCACTAATCACAACCTTAGGCCATCTACCTTCTTCCATTTGCTCAATTTTTTTCAGATACCTTATGACTCGCACCATAGCAATTGCTTCAATAGGAGCAGCCCCTGTTTCACTTAGCAGGATAGCATAAGGAACTGCACTTTTAATTTTGAATTTGTTTGTAATCAAATGTTTCTGAATTTTCTCAATTTGTTTCCACTGCATCTTGGTTGTGCTACTGGCCCACAGTTCACAACCGTAGAGAATCACCGGAATCACTAGAAGCCCAAAAAGAGTTAGAATGGTTTTCCAGTCCCACAGCTCTGCCTCTCTACACCTGTTTTGAAGAGCATAAAATGCTTTCCAACCCCCTAAAGTTCTTTTCTTTCTACAACCATCCCAACTTAAATTTATGTTGAAGTCAATTCCGAGGTATTTGTATTTTGCAACTTCTTCCAGAATGCTGCCTTCAAAATAGAACTTATGTTGGTTATGGTTTCTTTTGTTAGAGAAAACCACTACTTTCGTTTTGCTAATATTGACTTGCATCCCAACCCTTCTACAAAAATGCTCAAGGGAACGTAAATGCTCTTGCAAACCAAGAGCTGATTTAGCAATCAATATAAGGTCATCTGCGTACAAAAGAAGCCTGATAACGAACTTGCCCAAATGGATACTGTCACCCCCTTGCGAATTTAGCCACTCTTCAAGCTTGTCAATATATAACCCAAAAAGGGTAGGAGATAATGGGCAACCTTGCTTGACCCCGATATCGCTTCTAAAACTTTCAGAAATGCTAGCTGAAGTTCTGATTTTGACTTTCACCTCTTCATACAACCTATGCACAGCTGCTCTGAAATGCTTGGGAACCCCGAGTTCCTCCATTCTGCCCCAAAGCTTATCCCTAGGAACCGTTTCAAAGGCTTTTCTGAAATCAACAAAGCAACAGAAAACTTCTTCCTTTTTTTCCCAAACTTTTTCGATGATGTGCCTTAAAGTTATACAATGATCAACTTTGGAATGTTTAGGTCTAAAACTCGCTTGCCCTTTAGCACGTTTATCTCTTTCTTCTGCCCACTTGCTGATTTTCTTTTCTAACATGCTTCCAAATAACTTTGCAAACAAGGGGTTTATCATTATGGTTCTATAGTTGGAGGGATTATTGACGTCACCGCTCTTGAAAAGAGGTATTGCCATACTAATGAGCCCAATACACAATAAAGCATGATAAACTTGCATACACAATGTAAATTGAATATGCACATGGAGCACCACTTCAAAAATGTATATATGTTGAGTTACACAACAACTCATGTATTAGGGAAAAGCTTCAAATAACCTAGATACATCCCAATACAATAATAATAGGCCAGTGTGTATAATAATAACCCAATTGACCTTAAAGATATATGCCCATTTTCACTAATTTCTCACGTAGGTTGACACCTAGGTCGAAGTATTATTCACATATACATTGTGGAGGCGGCGTGGTGGGTGGGTGGATGGTGAGGGTTGGTGTAGTGAGGAATTGAGGTTTGCCTACATGAGGTCTACAGGTAGCAGAAAGCAAGAGGGAGCACAACTATGGTGGAGTAGCATGGCTAGGGCTAAGGAAAAGTGTGGCGGTTGATGGATGAATATAAATCTTTATCATTGAGATGGGACCTTTAACTTTGCCTTTGGATTGTTGAGTTTTAGGATTTGTCTAGGATTACGTTCTCATATGCAAGATGCAATATAGGTTGAATATGAATGCTATCACCAACAATGAATGTTCAACAACCTGGCATGAAGGTTGTAGATCAATTGTTGATCTAGTAAGCAACTCTAATATTATAATGGCATTGGGTGTAAAATTGTAAATCAACAAACAAAATAATTGAGAAGATTGTTTTGTAGTAATGAGCCTAATACACAATAAAGCATGATAAACTTGCATACACACAATGTTTACCAAATATGCATGTGCAACACTTCTAAAAAGTATTATTGTTATGAGTTCCACAATAACTCATTATTAGGAAAAAACTTCAAATAACCTAGATACATCCCAATACAATAATCATAGGCCAATGTGTACAATAATGACCTAATTGACCTCTGTATATAACCATTTTCACTAATTGCTCATGTAGTTTGACAACTAGGTCGATGTATTATTCACATATACATGTGACTCGTCATACAAAATATCGCCATACATACTTTTGAAATTCCTGTAAAATCAAACTAGAAAACTTGAAAAATGCAATGCAGGTCATAGACAAAATGTGGTTCCCAAAATGCATTGCATGATGAGAAATATAATATGAACATGCAAATGTGGTAGTAATGACACCTTAATTGTGGTTTGTCATTTATGAGGTTGAGATTTGTTACCGCAAAATCTAGCACGTTAGTGCAAAGCTTCACTAAGAAATCTAGATTGAGAGAAAAACTGGGATAGTTACCCCTATCACCTCAACAACTACTCCCCTCGTTTATGTGGTTGGATACAATCCCCACAATGGAGGATTTACCATAGATCTTAGGGATCAAGTAACCCAAGTATTATTTAAACTAAATACCCCCTAAGGTTTCTACAACAAGATTCAATGATTCGGGTTTCAGAGGATTTAAGGTATAATTTCAAGAGAGTGAGTTCAAAGGTCCCTATGACTAAATTTAGAGGGCTTAGTTTGACCAATAGCAGCTCAACTAGGTTCCCAAACACATGCAATCAAGAAATTACACTTAGCTGTTATAAACTAGGGTTTCAATATTAAATAAGCAATTTACAATGTGCAAATATTTATAACAAGAAAGCAACCTTAAAATCTATGATAAGTGTAAAATTAGGGATGATCAATGAGTAAATAAGAGAATAAATTATAACAATTTTCAGTGGCTGAAAACACATAACAATAATATAAGCCTTAGACGTCAACCCTAATTTATGGTTGAAAAGTGCATGTAAAATGATATATTTACCTTTCCAAATGAATATTTGCGAAGTCTAACCCTAGGACAATAAGGCCCATGACAAATAATGTTGAAAAATGATGATTTTGCTATAGCCTAACCCTAATTTACCCTAGAAAACATAAAATGTGAAAATTTAGGGTTTTATTTTATTTATTTATGGGATTGGCACAAGAGATAAGACTAGTGCCTTTCTTATTCAAGGGATAATGGAGTCTAGGGATACAAATCTATGGAAGAAAATTGATGGAAGTGATTTCAAGGAGAATCAAGAAGATGAACTTGTGTTCCTCACACCCTTAAAACCCTAGCTTCCTTCGATGTTCTTTGGATATTTAAATGGAGGAAGCTAAACCTAGGTTCGTCAAGAGAGACTTGATGAAAATCTTATGAAAGGAGGTTTCATAGCCATAAAACATCAACTAAATTTTATTGAATATTTCATTAAACTGTAATTCATCAACAAGTACAAGTTGAAAGAAGATAATTTATATGAGAAACAACACAACATTAAAGAATCACCAATAATCATCTAAGAGAGAGAATCATCCAACAATTATCCTGCACAAGAAGTTCGCTCCACTAGTGATCCATAGTGCACAAGAGAGAAAACAAGTAGCTAGTATATATGATCTCCAAGTTTGACCATGATTCTAAGAATATTGACCTCCCTTTACTTATATGAGGGCATCCAAGTTGAATATTTATAATTTTAGCCTAAAAGCCCTAATATAATATTAAATTGTAATTACAAGTTGGATAGGTCACAAATCTCTGCGCCAAAGATAGCAAAATATTTGATAAACATAAAAATGAGCCTCAATTAGCCCACACGTGTGAGTTAAAATCCCTCCAAGGGTGACATCATCCTCAAAAAGGTGTGTCTCTCCATTAAAGTGAAATGAATGGCTCCAAGGGGTGCTTCTTGTCCTCAAAGGTTACATCTCCTTATCAAATAGTGCTAAAACATCAAGCAAAGCCTCATCAACTCCAATGCCCTCCACTAGCATGCCCATGTCATCAATCCAAGCATCATGAAGGGGGTGTCATAGTGCTAGGGCATGACATCATCTTGGAGAAGTGTGCCATCCCCTCTAGAAGGGTTCCATGTCATGATCATCATCATCAAATGTCCTAAAAAATAGGGCAACGTCTGTCAAGTGCAAGTGCAATGCCAATCTAGGTGTACATAATCTCTCATGGTAACACCTTGGCTCTTTAGGGCAATGTTCACGGCCTTAGAGGTAGGTGATGGTCTCATAAATTGTGCTCAAGCATCCCAACGCCAATGCTCATCAATAGGTGTCCAATGTCCTCTATCAAAGTGCCCAATTCAGTGATCAAGTGGGCAGGACGTCCTCTTTGAAGTGTTGGAGAGGCATCATGAAATCCCTTAAGGGATGGCATCGGTACTTGGGAGAAAAAGATCTAACACATACTCACATAATCAAGTGAGATCAACATCATGTGAAAATTCCACTATTGGAATCCTTCTACAACAACTGGTTAAGTTTCTTCTATTTTATTATATAACTGAACAAAATTATTTACTGTTTGCTACGGTAAATAACGAAATTAACACACTGCAGTCTTCACAAATATAAAAATGTTGCGGAAACAAAATACAAAGCATGAAGAAATAACACACATTCAACACTGTTATTTTTGGACAATGTCCCCGGAAAAACCTAATGCGGGAAAACCGGTGCAGCAACTGAGGGTTTGTACTATTATGCAAAAGTTTTTGAATACAATCTTGAATGCCTTGCTAACTATTTGATACTGAGAAAATCACTGGTGAGAAAGTTAGTGAGATAACCTCACACTGGTACGGGAAGATAAGGTACCGATCTGACTGAAGATGAGACCTTTGCGTAGCTCTGCGTCACACCTACGCAGTTATCGCGTCACTGCTGCAAGGACTCCGTCACACCTCCTGCCTGATCTTTTGCTGGATGGAAACGCGATCCTCTGACCTCCTGGTCTCACACCTTGACTTTCGATATTGGATCTCAAAAGCTCCTTAGCAAAACTTTGAACCTCCTCTGAAGCTCTGCGTTGCTTGTGCGTGGCTCTATGCTGCCCAGCATAGCTCTGCGCTGCCTCTTCTGCACATATCTCTGCCTCCTCTGCGTTATATTCGTCGGATCACGAATACTTCCACCGACAGACTATCTCTGCCCCTCACTACAAGTCGGATTAGGAATACTTCCACCGAAAAACTATCTCTGCCCCTCATTGCAAGAAATCTCTCGATCACTTCTCCGACAACTTCTGCGCTGCTCTCTTGAGAAATCGATCTCTAGATAATCGATGTGTCTTCCAAGTGCCCATCGAGCCTCTTCTTATAATCTTGTCGTTGAACATTCAACGACCCAGATTAATTCCGGATCAATGTCTGAGATCATCTTGACTCGATCTCCGTATTTTTCTAGAAGATTCACACCTAGTTTCATAAATACCCATTAATTATTTTATTTTACTAAGTTTAGATGTAGACATCTATTAAAAGTAATTAATCATTTTAATAAAACTGTCTCCGGGTGGAATTTCCCAAAACTATTTCTGGGTCTTAGAGGATGCACGTGTTCTAGCCTCCCTGCAAATTTTGAGGCTTAGAGCACATTCGATGCTACCAGAAATCAACACTCCCTCTTAGCAAGGAATGTGCTCTAGTAATGAAACCTGCTGAAGCATCACCCTAAGTCTGTATCATCTCCCTCTACGCTGTTGATGTTTGATATCACTGCCCACCAACTACTGCGCAAATGATGCATTTGCATGTTGTTGCTGACTTTGCATATTGCTGCCAACTGCATCTGCACTGCGACTCTGCTGCTGTTGCAACAAAAAAACATCCAAAATACTGAACCAACGGTATTCAATATGATGCATCTGTCATTGGAGATTTGACTCCTGCTAGTCTCTGCGCTGACCATCTAAAGCCTCTGCGCTGCTGCTGACTCTGCACAGTGCCAACTGCACTATTTCCAACTCTGCTCTGCGCTGCTAAGTCTCTGGCGCTCCTAGCCACTGCAACTGTCACTTTGGCACTCCTCTGCACCAACTAACACTGGTCCATCCTGCTACTGTTATGTGAGCTCTCGTAGCAAGGTATTGATCCAAGAGGTGGACTCCTCGAAGATCCTGCCCAACTGCAGTGCTCTCAAACTATAGTACTAGATCATCCCACCTCTCCTTTGGAGGTATGTGGGAAATCATGACAAACTCCTCCTTGATCCTTGCAGTTGTAGCTTGCTGATCATGTTTATCTTCCTCGTCCTTCTTTTTGAGAGGACACTGCATAGCATATTGACCAGGTTCACCACACCTGAAACATTTGATCTTCTAGACATCCTTCTTCCGCCTCTGTTGCTTGTGCTACCCCTTTGATGCAAGGGATGAATTTTCCTCCTCCTTGGGCTTCGTCCTACTACTGCTGTTGACATCAAGTTTTCACTTTACTAAGTTTCGCCTCATCTCTTCTTGTTGAAGAGAAACCCACATCCCTTCCCAATCTGACAATCTTTCTCTGCCCAAGATACTCTGGATGAGGACTTGCCATTCTTCTGAGACAAAATTTAGGGCCAATGTCACCATCTTCGTAGCCTGAGGCGTTGACCCTACAACTGCCAGTTGATCCCGAACTTCCTGAAGCTTCGAAAGTAATGGATCTATGCGCTCCCCCTTCCACATCCTTGTGGATCTCATCTTCTCCTGCAAGAACATCTTCCGCTGATTGGAAGATCCCTCATATAGCGTAGCCAAGGCATCCCACATCTCTTTGGGCTGTCCCTTTGTCAGATATGTGAGAAGCAATGTGATCCCTCACTCCGTCGAGGATCAACCTCTTGGCTTTTGCCATATCCTTCTTGTAGGCCTTCAATGGATCTGGATTTGCGGGGACAACTACCACATTGTCGATAAAGGCCTTGAGATCGTGCTCATCTCGAAGGAAGGAGATCCTTGCCTTCCAGATCACATAGTCGGAGGCACCCTCCAAGCGATCTTGATCTCTCAGCCCGGTTGTTGCCATCACACCCAACAAATGTCGAAGTCTGCCTCTAACCCTCTGTGCAATTGCTGATTGTCTCTACGCACTCCTTGCTGGAGTGAGCAAAAATTCTCTCGGCTACTGCTACTTCTGCGTGGGAAATTAGAATTTATGGGCAAGAAATTCTCTGAGGTCATAATTCCCTCAGTGTGCTCTACTTCTCATATGACTCTTTTCTGTACTAGCAACTGTTGCAGAAAATCTGCGTACCAGCTGAAGATTTGGTCTGCACTGAAGCTGCTGTCCTAATCCCTCTGCTGTTGACAAATATCGATCTAGAAAATCTTCCTCTCTGTCGACTCACTCAGAGAGATTTTTCCACGAAAATCTTGCCCTCCTGGACTGGATTGCACAAGACTTCAGGGAATTTGATCTGCTGCCTACGCAGCTCTTCGAGCTCCCTCTTCAGCTTTGCTTTTGAGCTCTTCTCTACTTCACCTGCGCTCTGATACCATGTGAAAATTCCACTATTGGAATCCTTCTACAACAACTGGTTAAGTTTATTCTATTTTGTTATATAAATGAACAAAATTATTTATTGTTTGCTATGATAAATAACGAAACTAACACACTGCAGTTTTCACAAATATAAAAATGCCGCGGAAACAAAATACAGCGCAGGAAAGAAATAACACACATTCGACACTGTTATTTTTGGACAATGTCCCCGGAAAAAACCCAATGCGGGAAAGTCGATGCAACAACTAAGGGTTTGTATTATTATGTAGAAGTTTCTGAATACAATCTTGGATGCCTTACTGGCTATTCGATACAAAGAAAATCACTGGCGAGAAAGTTACTGAGATAACCGCACATTGTTACGGGAAGATCCAGTACTAATCTGATTGAAGATGAGACCTTTGCGCTGTCTCTTCGCAGTCTCTGTGTCACACCTATGCAGTTACTAAGTCACTACTGCAAGGACTGCGTAACACCTCCCGAATGATCTTTTGCTGGCTGGAAACTCAATCCTTTGACCTCCCGGCCTCACACCCCGACTTCTAGTACTGGATCTTAGTTGCTCCTCAACAAAACTTCAAACTCTCTCTGAACCTCTGCACTGCCTCTACGTGGCTCTATGTTGCCCAGCGTAGCTTTGCGCTGCCTCTTCTGCACCTCTCTCTACCTCCTCTGGGTTGTATTTGCCGGATCAGGAATACTTCCACCGGCAAACTATGTCTGCCCCTCACTGCAAGAAATATCTCGATCACTTCTCCGACAACTGCTGCGTTGCTCTCTTGAGAAATTGATCTCTAGATCTCCAAATCGATGTGTCTTCCAAGTGCCCATCGTGCATCTTCTTATAATCTTCTCGTTGAACATTCAACGACCTAGATTAATTCCTAATCAATGGCTCAGATCATCTTGACTCGATCTATATGCCTTTTTCTAGAAGATTCACACCTAGTTTCATTAATACCCTTTAATTATTTTAATTTCCTAAGTTTAGACTTAGGCATCCATTAAAAATAATTAATTATTTTAATAAATTTGTCTCCAGGTGGAATTTCCCAAAACGATTTCTAGGTTTTGGAGGATGCATGTGTTCTAGCCTCCCTGCAAATTTTGAGGCTTAGAGCACATCGATGCTACCAGAAATCAACACATCACAGGTGCAAGAACCATACAAGTATCAAAGTGGGTCATATTCAATGAAAAAGATCATCAAAGTACTTTACACAAGCATCATCCTCAAATATCTTTTCAACTTATGATCTGTAAACAAGTTACCTTGCTTAGATATGGGAGGGGTATCAAAAGGCCTTATTAGGTGCTACCAACCCCAAGGGGAGGAATAGTTCCTAGTTGACCCTTTTAGAAGATCGGTGTGAAAATGTGTCATGAATTGGGATTTACTTCGTGGATGATGCCACTGCTTTGTATTGGGCTATGAATTTCACAACATCCTTGAGCGTTGTAATGTGAAGAGGGAGAAATTGTGGGACTTCAGTTACCCCTTTCCTCAACCTATTTTTACCACCCCTCTTGTGTGCCTTTTTCATCATTATTTTGCATATATATGGCTTCAGTTACAAGCTTTCATTCATTATTGACCCCTTAAAGATGAAATGGTTCCTTGTTCATTAGGGTTCAGATAATCAAAGTTCCTGTCATTTAAATAGCTCACGCATTATCCAGGAACTTGGTGAGGGGGGTAGATCTCAGGCTAGGCTTTTGTACATGCACTTTCTTTTATCCTTGCCACTTTTTAGCATTTTAAGATTTGGCACATGCTTTTTCTTCTCTTTTTGCAACATCAACCTCTTAAGGCAAAGTTTCTAGGTCACTACTCAAAGGATGAGGAAAACAAGCAACCAATAGTAGCAATAGAAATCAATCAACCCGAAGATGGGATGTGGATACAATGGGGAAGATGGAAAGCATTAAGAATGGAAACCATGGAATGCTACCATCATCAAAGTCTTCTTTTTGTTCCCCTCCTAGACAGTGAATGAAAGGCCTCAAGAAAGGTGATAACCACCAAGGTGAAGCAAGGGAACAAATGTACAATCAAAATCGATCTATCATGCAATTCAACATGTGGTCCATACCATAATGCCCTTAAACATTAAATGAAAGCACTTGAAAACAAAAATGGTTAATGTATCTTATAATAGATGAACCGCCTTCATTGGATGAGAAGGCTAGATGAAAGAAAGCACTAACCCTAAAGTGGATGAGAATCATATGAGGTTGGCTTTCTATGGATCGTGATAGAGATGTTGGCTAGCAAGCTGAAACAATAGGGGAAAATTATCTCCCAGGTTTCCCATGTGGGTGAGTAACAAGACCTACAATATGAAGAATTATGCGTTGAATTTAAAAGATGATTGATATTGTAATGGATGAAGTGAAAAGTCGTAGGGCAGATACAATCAAGGACCAAGGAAAAGATAAAAATTGTGGTATGCTATGAACTATTTTCTGTAGTTTTTGCCATTTGGCATTTCCTTTAGATGGGTTTCTATTGTGAACATGAAACAATAGAGGGGAGGATGAATCTTGAATGTGGACCTCAAGATCATGAATTGGAAAATGTTGGGTGTGTTATATTCTTTGTACGATTAGCCCCACAGCCCCACACGCTTTTGCGTTTGTTTTCGTTTGGTAGCTACGATTGTATTCTAATCCAGGGTTATTGGATTGGAGGTTTATAAATTGTTATGACATGTATATAATGTATTGTAACATTGTCAAGGAGAAAAATGAAAAATCAATCTGGTTTTCTTGGTTTTGGGTTCCAGGAGAAAAATATCTGTGTATATTTTCTGTGATCCCATTGTATCTTTTCAGTTAGTTTTAAGAATTTGTTTTGCATGTATTATGTGTACAGGGTTAAAAACTTAAAACCTACAGAAAGCTTCCCACAAGATTCCAAAAGTAAATTGCAAAGAACAAATCTGGTCATAGTCATTCCATATAGGGGAGTTCAACATGTTTTTCTTCTTGTTCATTGTGCAAAATTGTAGACTTGAAGTTGAAACTTGAAAAGTTGTAGGAAATATCAGTGTTCCACGAGGACATGTTCTCAGGGTGGATACTTGGGGAAACATTTCCCCATGTCCCCCTTTTGGGGAGATGTGGGGAGACGCAGGGGGAAACATTTCCCTAGCGTGGGGGATGCATTTCCCCAAGAGGGGTGCTTGTGGGCATCCCCCCTCGGAAAGGGCTAGGCGTCCCCCTTAATTTTGCTTGAAAACAATAATTTATGAGTAGGGAAGTTTAATATTCAACCCTAGGGCCCTATGTAATTAATGATAATGTTAAATAAGTAGAAGAATGCAAATGAAAGATAAAGTAGAATGCCACTTTTTTTTAATTAAATTTTTAACATTACCATTAATTGACTCAGGATGTTTGAACGTGGTTTTGACCTCTTTGTGTTTCATATGGAGAAAAGAAAGTTTTAGATCCCACTCAAAATCCACTAGACTTAACAGTTTTTCAGGATTGGGGGGATTGGGGGGATTGCAATGTTTCCATTGCATTCTCTCATGTACCCATCTGGAACTAGCATTTAATAAAGAACTCCATGTCTAGAAGCACACCTTTTGAGGGGGGATGTGTCCCCTTCAATATTGCCTAATAACCCTTGAAATTTTGAATTTTTTTAATTAAAAAAAAGAAAAGAAAAAAGAAAAATACATAACAAATATCTGAACCTAATGTAATTTACAATCCCTAACTCACTCATTCTACTTACCAAGCTTACCTCTACTCGCCTTACCCTGCAGTGCTATCCGACTTATCAGTTAACTGTTTCCTGTCCTCCCCCACGACGCTCCTGCAATGCTCATTAACCATTTTTAATTTTTAGTTTTAACTTTTGAGTTTTGACTTTAGATATCGATGACCTTAGACCGATTCTTTGACTCGTCACTCTTAACTGTAGTCTATTTTTGAGTTTAAGTTATATCAATTTACTATTCCAGTTTCCAGATCTCAGTTTCTACTATAGCCTATTTTGCTTAGTACTAATTAGATTATAGAATGATGAATTCAAATTTTAAATCAATTTAGAATCTAGGATGATGATTTTAACTTTTAAATCAATGTAAATTTTAGAATGATGAATATGGATCAATGTATTTCATTATAGAATCTTGTGGTGCATGGATGAATGATGTATGTATCAGTATGAATGATGAGTATGGATCAGTGTATTTCATTATTTAATTTCCCTAAAATTTGAGGGTACTCCCACACGTCCCCCCCTTCCAGAGTCTTGGTGGAACATTGGGAAATATATCTTGCATTGAAGAATTTTCACTTGTGATTGGAAATCTGTTTTTAGCAACTGAACATCTTTATACATGAAGCAACAGAAGAGAAATTGTTGAGAGATCTAGGAGTTTTTTTTTTGTTAGGTAGTTGAATGTGGTTCACGGACACCGGAGATCAGTGCAGATCCACATGAAGGGATCACTTTTAATCCCGCCGGGTTATTTGACTCGCCTAACCCCAAGAGCGTCGAGGAGAATTGACGCTGTGGCCTCCTATTAGCGAGATGCTTATGCTTATATGATGGGGCTCAACCAACTGAGATAACTCTTGGGGCTAAGAGATCTAAGTGCTTAAGTTGCTAAGTAAGGAAAATGAGGAACCTCTTTATTGTTATGAGGGAGGAAATAACAGCAGTCATGACGTTTGCTTTTCTGTAGTTGGGATGTGTTTCATTATGGCATTGTTTACACTACCATTTTCACATTCTGTCGCTAACTATGGATAATTTTTCCATGTCCATACTGTTTTCATTTTCTTACGACCTTTCACTTGCTTGTTCATATAAAACATCTTCCTTGACAACTTTTTTTTGTTTCTGATTACTGCCTTGATTCCAATGGTTGGTGTGCTAGAACAGATCTTAAACTTATTGCTACTACAGTGAGCCTGTGCTTGATTGAGTATTTTCTTTCATATTTTTAGTGATCTAACGGAAAGATAGAACACACATGGATATTTTAACTACCGTGAAATGAAGACAGTGCTACAATAGCAAAGACACACGATGGAATACCAGGCACACAAATTTTACCTCGGAGAAAATTTATGTTTTTAAATAACTATGCCTTTTCTCCTAATCGATAGAGAGTACAAGTCAATAAAGAGATCTTTAAGCTTGCTGCAGAGCTATTAGACACTATTGTCTGCTAACCTATAGAAGGTTCTCTCTTCTCTGCTCTGCTAGCTCTCTTCCTCCTTTTGGCTGTGCTCTGCTATGGAACATGAAATTGTTATGTAGGAGCTGAATCCCTTTCCCTCCTTTCAGCTAGGGTTTCAACACTTTCTTGGCGGCTAAGGCAATGCTTTTGGAATCTTGTGATGTTGTAGAAGTCTCTGGTGAATCCCATATGTTACTAACTCTGCACGTGAGAATCATGGTGAGCTGATGTTGCTTCCACATGGACCTGTGGGCAATAATTC
Organism: Pinus albicaulis; assembly: GCA_034641835.2. Taxonomy (NCBI): domain Eukaryota; kingdom Viridiplantae; phylum Streptophyta; class Pinopsida; order Pinales; family Pinaceae; genus Pinus; species Pinus albicaulis. The sequence continues at coordinate 341,676,800 of CM076575.1, read as the reverse complement.
GATGGCTACCTTTGCTTGGGGCATAACTTTTATGGACTCCATTTGAGGAAATGAGCTTCCATCTGAGAGGACCTCCAAGACATATGTCTGCAAGGTCAGAGATCCCAAAATTTTACTGTTAAGACTCTGAACTGGAGGGTTTTTAGTTCTGGTCCAGCAGTGTGCTTTTCAGGATCTGACCCAAGTGCTCCATTAGTGCCCTTAAAACAACAGTACCTATGTAGATTCATCCTGGATAGCCCTTTTCTGGTCTTGTCTTTCAAATTTCTCTGTTGGCAAGAATGAATAAAGCTTTCTGCTTATTTCCTTGTTGGCCCTCACTGTATCTTGTAATTTTGCTGCTGATTTTATCGTGTTTGGGATCACAGTGTGACCTCTTTGCTGCTTTATGCTTTTCAAGAAATCATGCATGAAATTATTAGCCATTAGCATTTTATTTTTAGATTTTTAGAGAGTTTATATCTTTTCAGCTGCTCACTAGAGATGAACATTTGCAATTTCTAACTTTTATCTTCAATTTATGTACTGTGCTAATGCATTTCAGAAAGCGGACAATGGAAAGCAGAATAGTGGCAAGCAGAAAAGTCAAAACATATCAGTATCCAAGAACAAATAAAGTGGGCTGATAATTCTTCCTAAAAAAGTTGGTCTCTGCCAATCTTGCTGAATATCCCGGTCATTTGTAACTACTTGTATCATCAAGTGAACTTTGGGCTTCAAATCCAAAATCAGCTTATAGTTATTTTGTTTTATCTATATTGCTCTCCAAGTGAAAAAATTCACTCAAATGGTGCAAATGTCCATTTTTGTTCAATATCAATAGCAACATTCTATCCTTTCTGCTATTCTGTCTATAAATGAGAAAGCAATTCTCAATTAAATATTTATTAAATTTTAGGTAAGTCGTGATCACATTCTCGATTGAATTATATATATATGAGTATTGGTGTTTTGAGTAGGGATGAAGATGTTCATTACCTTTAAGGAAGGCCCCCTGGCAATAAAACTGGATTGTCTGGGTATACCCAAAAGATATGATATGGAGTTTCCGTTGCTTGCCAAAAACATGCAGGCAACGATTTGTATTTCATTCTCAGTTTCCAATACCACATAATTTTCTTAATTCTGATTTTACCTTCGGATAAGAGGATCCTGTTTTGATTTCTCTCGTATGAATTGAGATTCTTAGATTAGTCTTCTTACGGACCAACGACAAACATAATTTGAAGTTGCAAATGTCTAAGATAAATTGTGAGGAATATACATGCATTTCTGTTTTGGGATTAGTATTTGGGTACCTAATCAAGAGCTGATTCTTCCCGAGAGCTTCACTGGTTGGGTACCTACAAAGAGAGCATCTTTCTTAGCTGGAAATTTATTGAAAACAATTGTTCAATTGGTGCATGCTACATTTTGAGATGATTTTTCATCTTGCGAGGAAGGATGACACAAAAACAATGTCTAAGGGTTGGGTCAGGAAAAATATATTTCAGTTTTGAAGTCCATGTATTCACTTAGAAACAAACTCAATTTTATTTTTAAATTGTAGAAACTACCATAGCGCAACTACAAATTAAGAAGTTACCGCCAAAATGTGAAACCAACTTAACTGACTAGTATTCTTTCTTTTGAGCGTGATCTATCTGCATCATAAACAAATTGAAAGGTTCCAACTAATATAGGATGGGGAATTAATGATTTAATTGTTCTTATTTGACTATATATTTTTTTAAGCGTTAAACTTCAATCAGGATTATATTCATAGTTCTAGCTTTGTAATGTTAAAATATTCCTATTTTCGTTTCCGAATGTTAAAATATTTCTTTGTTAAAAATTTTCTTTTAATAATTTTTATCCTGGATCCCTCTCTCTTCCCTAGATTATATGAATGGAGGGCCGCTCAACTGGCAGGCATAATAGCAGTTTGAACTCTGAGGGACCACCATATCTAATCCTATGTCCTTTAGGGCTCCTTGTCAGCAACATGCCTTGGGTGGATGGTTCAACAGATTTCAGGATTTTCTCTGTTCAATTTAGAGGCCAGCTTCTGTCAATTGTCTTGCTTAATTTGTTGTAATATTTTAACTGCTGTTTTAATTGTGGTTAGTTGCAAGCCTTGTAAATAGATATGAGATTCATTCATCTCATAATATGAATTGGAAAGATCTGTGTATATCATAAGAAGAATTAAGTAGGTTCTGCATTTGCTTCCTTTATTCCAAGCATGTGACGACAAGTTGTTTAAGGATCTTCAATGGTTTCATCATCGTTTGCTTTAGTTTTATGAAAAGTAGGTTCTGCATTTGCTTCCATTATTTCAGGCATTTGAAACCAGGTTGTCCATGGATCTTCAATGGTTTCATTAGTTTTATGAAATGATTGGGTTTTACATCTCTATTTACAAGGCCTGCAACTAATATTGATCTTTCGTAATCTTAGGCTGAATAAAAGTTTGAATCCCTGTGTGTGACATCGAGTTCATTGTAGAACTTTTAAGTTTCGGTATTTAAAAATGCATAGATATGCTCTTCAATTTTTTAGGAGACCTGAGTTTGGATTCGTCTGTATTAGAAGCTACAAAAAGAAGCTTCAAGTACCATTTGTGAAATTAATCAGATAAAACTATTTGCATTCAATGCCGTTGCATGTGTGCAAGTTTATCCATAAATAAGATCATTGTAGATAATTGGAAGTCCAAGTTCTAATAGGCCTTGAAACCATATGAAATCTCTTTGATCATGTGTGATACTTGACATTTGAAGGATAAAATTGTTGTGATTTTTGTTGGAGGTTGATGACCTGTAATATAGCTGCATTGTTAAAGGCTTCTTCAAAATAGAATCACATGGCCAACGTTTATATGGGTAAAAACTCACTAATGTCTCAAGCTTTAAATCACATGGGCAACGTTTATATTGATAAAAACTCACTAGTGTCTCAAGCTTTGAATCACATGGCCAACATTTATATGGATAGAAACTCACTAGTGTCTCGAGCAATGTTGGAAATAGTGAAGTTTGGCCAAGGTGGTCGTATTTTATCACTACAACTAGAGAAGGGAAGCAACAAGACTGGTCTATTGTTGTTATTTTTCAATACTCAGAGCTATAGGGATTCCCAATACTCTTGACACCCCTAGTTGGTTTAGAGATTTTGAATGTTGTAGCCTGGCCCAGGTGATCTTGTTTATTTGTTACAATTAGATAAGGGCAGTGATAAGGATGGACTATTGATGCTGTTATCCAATGCTGTTAGCGAGATTCTACATGGGGGATTTCGAATGATGAGGTTTGGTCCAGTGGCCCAGTTCATTTGTTACAACTAGATCGAACTAGCAATAAGGCGGGACTATTGATGCTATTGCTCAATGCTGTTCACAATAAGGGCTTCGACATTCTATATGCTTTTTGAAGTGTCATTGTAGTTTGTTTAGGGTTGCTCCAAAATCTCAGTTCCTTGAATTTGCCCCCCCTTTTTTTTTGGTCACCTTTTAGTTTTTCATTCGTCCCCTTTGTTGACTTTTTTGGGAAATGGGTTTTATGTAAATTTGAAAGTTTCACCTCAAACTTGAGGTTTCCTATGAGCTTTCAATCTTAGGGTTGAATCTAAAATATAAATTCTAGTAGCATATATTTCACTTTTGTTTAGTGAAATACGAAAGGAAACAAGTGTACTTCAAGGTCAAGAGTTTTCTAACCTTGCGTCCTAATTCCTAACATGACAACTTTGAAATTACTTTTACAACAAATTTATTACGATCATAAATCTGTCCATTTAGATTTTATATGTTTACTAAAACACTTAGCATAATTTGTTTGCTAGTATGTGAGATAAACATGGATAACCAAGCTTAGAAATTATTCAATCTTCATGAGGATATAAGCTGAAGATTAGATCAACACATACACATTTTGGACAACAAATCAATTTTCATATATACATAAGATGATGCAAGTACAAGATGCTTGCACAAGATACATATATACATGAAATAAAATACATAAAATACTTGTACACTTTAGGGCTTTACAAACCCATCCATGGTATTCTTAATAAGGGCTTTACAAACCTCATATAGGGTATTCTTAGTAAGGTAGAATCACATCAACTATCAAAACATGGTTACCAACTCATGCTAGCTAGGAATCAATCATTGCTATAGTTGGTCGTCCCACCAAATATTTACAACTAGTAAGTAGTCACATCGACGAGTTCTCTCTGGCATACACACTTGTACTCAAGTGCGCAATAGAATACAAATCCACATCAAGCACTCTAGTCTTATGGTTCATATGCCACAAGACCTTAGTGTTTTTCTCACACAAGAACCGCAAAACACTGTTACCGATGAAATAGGTAATCTCATCTCAAAACGGGAACTATAGCTCAAAAAGACTCAAAAAACATGAAAAAACACCCAAAAAACAAAAAGTGTGTATTCCAAAACGCACTTGGTTTTTTTTGAAGGTCAAATTTCAACATTTTATAAAATTATGCTAAAAACAAAATTGTTTCTTGAAAAAAAGATTGAAAAAACACTCTCAAAATAAAACCAATTGATGCTGGAATAACAAAATAAAATAAAATTGTATCATATTTTTGATATTTTTAAAAATAGAAGTAATATTTTTAAATTTTTAAAATTCAAATATTAATAAAAACATTTTAAAGCTTAAGATTTACAAATATATAGAGATGAAAAAATAAAAATAAAAACAAAATAAAAATTTTAATTCAAACATTAAAAAAAAACCTAAAATTTAAGAAAAAAAATAAAAAATAAAAAAAAATTTTAAAGATTAAAATTTAAAAATATATAGAAATAAAAAAATAAAAACAAAAACAAAATAAAAATATTAAATTAAGAAAAAAAAGAAAAAAAAACAGAAAAAAAAGGAAATTATAAAAAATTAAATATAGAAATTAAATTTAAAAAAAAAAGAAATTGTTTATTAAATTAAAAAAAAAAATCAAATTTTAAAATAAAAAATTAAATTTAAGGAAATATATTAAATTTTAATAAATTTAAAACTTAAAAAAAAAATTAAAAAAAAAATTATTTAAATTAAAATTAAAAAAACGAAAAATTAATAAAAAATAAAAAATGAAAAATAAAATACAATAAAAATATTTAATTTAAAAATATATATATTAAGAAAACAAATAAATTTTAAAAAATAACTTAAATTTAAATTATAAAAAATAAAATATATATATATATATATATATATGAACTTAAATTAAAAACATATATTAGATTTTATTAAATTAAAAAAAATGTTAATATTAAAATAACAAATTAAATTTAAAAACAAAAATATTAAATTTTAATAAATAAATGAATAAACAAATACATTTTGAAATAAAAAATAAATTTTAAATATAAAAAAAAAGAAAAAAATCCATTGGTACAATAAAAAGTTAAAAAACTTTAAAAATCAATTAAAAATGGAAAATTGAAAAAAAAAAAAAAATTGAAAAAAATTAATTTTAATTAAAAAAAAAATCTAATTTTAAATACACAATTTTTTTTTTTTTTAAACTGAAACGGTTGTATCTTTATTTATTTTGGGAGGAATTTGGACTTACGCCACTGCTGCCATCATTACATTGCATCCTAATCTGTTCCATATTACATACAGGATAATCCTCATGGATTGCAAAGATGAGTGGAGCTATCCCCGTTTATGAGTATCTGGCCTTTCCCAAGAGTGCAGCCCTTGTTTGCCAAAAGATCAGCTTCACTGTTCAGATTTATGAGAATGTGGAAACATTTGAAGGATTCAAAGTCAAGGAGTACATCCTTTAATCTGCTCAGGGTTTTGTTGAGGCTTGCATTGGTGAATAAGTTCTCCGAATTTAACTTATTAATTAAGATCTCAGAGTCTCCGAAGATTTGGATTTCTTTATCCCCTCTGTCTCTAGCTATTTGGCAGGCTTTGAGGAGGCTTAAAATCTCAGCTTGATTATTTGATTTCAGCCCAATGCCCCAGGAGAAGCTGTCCCTTCTGGCGCCATCAGGAGCGAAGATGACCCCACCTGCTCCAGCGACCCCGGGGTTGCCTTTTGAGGCACCATCAAAGAAGATCGTAGCAATGTTTTGTTTTTTCCACCACTCTTGAAAGATCTCTTCAGATTCCCTTATTCTCCAAACAGGTCTCACCGAATGAGGAGCAGAAAGCAGCCTCCGGGGATAAGGGGTGAGAGGCCTCAGCCATCTTTCTTCTTCAGGGCGAAGCAAGGGATCTGCAGAGAAGTACTGCTGTTGGGAAGCTTCCAGGAGGAGTGATTTCGCTTTGACAGCTACAGCAAAAGGAGTGTGTTCCTTTCCATTGAAAATCAGGTCATTCCGGGCCAACCAAGTCTACCAGCAAGTGAATTTGGGTATGGCATTCCAGACTTTCCTCCAAAAAGATTTGCTGGGGATTTCGTGTGTATAGCTTTGGTTCCAGGAGTCGAAAAGATCAGCTACAGAGTTGTGCTCAGGGACAGTGATATGAAACTCCTGTAGAATGAGACTCCACACCTCTTTGGCAAACTTGCAGTCCAAGAAGAGGTGTTTGGCAGTTTTTGCACTGGTTCTGCAGAGTGCGCATCTGTGTGGGCCAGATATGCCTCTTTTCATCAGATTGTCTCCGGTTAACAATTTGTTGTGTGCCAGCGTCCAAAAGAAGAAGTTGACTTTTGGTAACGCTAGAGGCTCCCAGACTTTCTTCCAGAAATCCGGATTTCTGGTGCTATTCTTGTTGGGTTGAAGAGCTTTGAACGCTGCAGCTGCTGTGTAGGTGCCGGATAGCCCCCACCCCCACCTGTCCTTCGCCCTTCTGCTCACTAGGGCTGCGTCCTCCAGCCTCTCTTCGAGCGCTCCGATCTGGTGGAACAAGCGAGGAGGGATGCCATGGAAATCCCAACCTTTCCATGCTCCACGACTGTCCCATATGGAGAGATCGAATACGCTGTTGATACCAGCACGCTCCAGCCAATTTCTTATGTCAGCGATCTCTTCGTCTTCTGAGAGAGGGGCTCTGTTCATTATTCGATCGAGCCACAACTTAGTGTGTTTTCCATTACCTGGTATTTTGTACACTCCATCTTTAAAGAATTTCAGACTTTTGCTGCATAATTTCCAAACCTGGGAGACGTTGGTTGATTGAGGCGCCTGGAGATTTCGAAGTGGAACATCGTGAGCATACTTTGCTTTCAGAGTTTCACTCACAGGATGCGTGGGATTCTTATGAAGATTCCAGAGGATTTTTCCTCCCATCACTAGATTAACCGTGACAGGGTCCCGGATTTGCAGTCCTCCCTCTGCAAAGGGGCGTTTGACCTGCTCCCATTTTACCAGATGCGTTTTGTGGGCATTGCCCTTCCCACCTTGCCAAAGGAAGTCTCGAATCAGCTTGGAGATATGCTCTGTCACCTGTTTTGGCGCGAGGAGGAAGGCAGCTTGGTAGATTGGAAGTGCTGAGAGCACAGACTTGATCAAGATGACCTTTCCTCCGTGGGTGAGCCAATATCCTCCCCAATTAGTGATCTTTAACTTGATTTTACTGATGATTTCGGACCACAACCCTCTCTTGTTACAGCCATTTATAATAGGGAGTCCAAGATATTTTATCTTCTCCCAATGGGCTTGACTATTGAAGCCAAGGAGGGAAGAGATATTAGAAAGCTCCTGTTGCTCGATGTTCCAGCCATATACTTCACTTTTCCCTTCGTTTATGGAGGCTCCCGTGACCCTGCAATAAGACTTTAAAACATCGTCAAAGGCTTTGGCAATTCTGGAGGAGGCGCCTCCAAGCAGGAGTGAGTCATCTGCGAATAGAGCATGGTTCTGGGCAGGAGAGTGAATGGAAGGTTTAAGACCAGGGAGAGAGCCTGCAGCTTTTTCAGCAGTGAGTTTTCTGCTAAGAGTGTCAGCCAACAGAATGTATAGGAAGGGAGATAGAGGGCAACCCTGCCTGAGACCTCTCTGGGCTTGGAAAAAGGTGGAGGGGCGGCCATTGACGAGGGGGGCAATCCAAGGATTATCAGTGCAGGCTTTGATGAGGGAAACAAAGAGAGGGGAGAACCCAAAAGCGAGGAGGACTTTGTGCAGGAAGGCCCGATTGACTCGATCAAAGGCATTGGCCATGTCTAGTTTGATCAGCATCCCTTTTTCTTTTCGATTCTGGCTTGAATGAATGATCTCCTGGACTTGGATGACATTGTCCAGAATGTGTCTACCCTCCACGAAACCTCCTTGATTACTGGAGATAAGTTTGTTGAGGAGGGGCTTGATCCTGTTTGCTAGTAGCTTTGCCAAGATTTTGTAGGAGGCGTTACACAACGATATGGGCCTGAATCTAGCAAAGGTTTCAGGGTTAGTTTCTTTAGGTATGAGGGCCAGGTATGTGGAGTTGGTGCCTCCCCCTACCTTGGCTTTATTTCTGAAACCTTTAATCATCTTTAAGAGATCAGTCTTAATGATGTCCCAGCACATCTTGTAGAAGTGGATGGTAAAACCATCAGGTCCAGGGGCCTTGTCTGAGTCCATAGACCAGATCACTTTTATGACTTCTTCTTCCGTGAAGGGTCTGTTGAGGTCAGAGTTATCTTCCGGACTGACCAGAAGAGGAATGTTGGAGAGGAAGTCAACAGTGTCCTCCTCATTTGCTTGGTTTCCTGCAGTAAAACGCTGTTTGTAGTGGTTTACCGCTGCCTCTTTAATCTGGCTGAATCCTTTGCAGATCTGCCCATCTGCAGTTGTGATTTCAGAGATGTGATTTCTACAAAGTCTTGCTCGGTATTGGCGGTGGAAGAAGGTAGTATTCCTGCCTTCAGCCACAAACTTCTGGATTTGATCCTCCAGTACTCCTCCTCTCGCCGGAAGGATTGGAATGAAGAACATTGGGTTTTTACTTCTTTATCCAGCAAGGTTGGGGTGATATCTCTGTTTTCCATGTCCATTTGCAGCTCCTCTAGGGTCTGCACAATTTCTTTTCGTTGACTAGTTGGATTTGGGGCTGGGTTTCTGATCCACTCCTTCAGGGCCTGCTTTGTAGCTTTGAGCTTTTGCTCCCATACGAAGCTAGGAGACCCTGAAAAGGATTTGTTCCAAGCTGATTTCACTGTGTCAAAAAAGTCTTCTCTTTCGGTCCAGAGAGGGCTGAAACGAAATGGGATAGGACCCAAGTCTTCTTCATCTTCAAGAGAGAGCTGGACAGGCTTGTGATCTGAGGTCAGTTTGGGAAGAATTTTGGTGGTGATGATCTTGTTGGTTGTCATTAGAGCACCCTGGACCAAAAATCGATCTAACCGGGCAGAGATGTGTTCCCCTCCCACTCTGTTGTTGGACCAAGTGAAGATTCCTTTTGCCGGGATGAAATCGACAAGGTCCCAATCCTGAATGATGCCCTCAACTAAAGGGAGGAAAGGGTCTCTACTGATATTGCCTCCCCTTTTTTCCTTGTGTTTCAAAACAATATTTAAGTCCCCAGCCAGAATGATGTTTTTGGGGGAGTGCTGCTCAAGGAAGGCTATGAGAGAAGTCCAGCAGTCTCTTTTTTCTGAATATATAACAGGAACATAAAGATTGAAGAGGGAGAAATTTAGCTTACTTGGGATGTGCAATAATTCCGTATAGATCCAGTGTTGTGTTTCATGAGTGTTTTTTAGCTGGAAGAGATCTTCTGACCAGAGAGTTGCAAGTCCTCCAGAAGAGCCTCTTGAGCTGACAGCTTTTCCTACATTTTTTCTCCATTTCTTCTTGCTGATGTCTAGGAGGGCGCTCCCCTCTATCTTTGTCTCTTGAAGCATGAGGATATCTGAGGGTTCCATTTTGAGCAGGTCTTTGATCGCTTCAGCTTTCGTGGGATTGCCCAGACCTCTGCAGTTCCAAGAGACGAGGCGCATTATTTACCCGGGAGGTGGAGAGAGCCTCCCTTGGGAGGCCTGGTCCTGGTATTTCTCCCAATAGACATCTCGATAGTGGGCTGGCTTCCTTGGGTTTTGAGCCTTTCAGCCTCCTCTTCCCTTTCTTCTCTGCGCGATTTCCTGCCAACTTTCTTTGAGGGTTGTTCGAAGGTTTCATCCTCCGAGGATTCGGAACTGTCTATAGGCTTTTTCCTTGTGACATCTGCATATGAGGGGTTTGAAGGGCTTCCTTGGGTGGCCTCAGGGAGAGGCTTAACCCCGCCATCTTGAGGAGTGCTGGGGGGTCCAGGCTGGGCCTGGGATTTCTGATTTACTGTGGCTGCCTTGTTCTGACTGTTTTCTTTGCCGTTTGAGTTTTTACCCTGAATGTGATTGGAGCTGCTCGGAGCCTCTTTCAGGGGATCTTTCCCGATGCCCTTTTTTTGATGAGAGGGTTTTTGGACTAGAGTCCATTGCTCTCCATTTTGGTTTTCAGGATGATCTTCTGCCTTTTTCTTACAGTGTTTGGCAAAGTGCCCATAGCCATGGCAGTGTCTGCATTTGAATGGGAGCTGTTCATAATCCAACTCTTGGACATGCGTCCACCCTGCGACTGTTAGGTTGATGGCTTCTGGTAAACCCTCCTCCAGATCTACTTCGACGCAGATGCGAGCACAAGAGTATTGGTCTTTCCTTGGGGCTTGATCAATGTATTTGCCTAGGGTGTTGCCTATGATCTGAAGAGACTTAGGGTTCCAGCAGTGGAGGGGGAGATGGGGAAGCCGCACCCACACCGGAACGGCCGATGGAACGTCCTGGGTTGGATCAAAATCAGGCGTCCATTTGTTAAGGTAAAGTCCTTGCGGCCCCATGAAGTAAGGACCGTTCCTGAAGATCAAGCTTCTGTCATCTGCACTGTCGAAGACAAAGACGAAGAAGCCTTTGCCAACAAAGTAACTTTTAACTCCTTCTTTGGTGAGCGGTTTCCAGTTCCTTTGAGTCCAATCCTCCACCGACTTGGGGGAGGGCCAGAGGCCCGTGAACTGACCTATTAAGCCACGATCTGCCAGGTTCAGAGCTGCTTTGCAGGTTTCTTCCTCGGGGAGGGCTACAGTGGGGATGGAATCCATCTTCTTAACGAATTTCTGCTGACTCACAGAGGGAGGGCGCTTGGTACCTTGGGCGATCATTTCTTTGAAGGCTAAAACCTCCGGGGGAGGAGGCAGAGCCGTACCCCCGGAGGGCTCCATGGCAGGAAGCGGCAGAGTCAAAACAAAAGAGAGAGCGCGGCAACCCTAGGGGGCAGAGGCGCAGAAGCCCAAGCCCGATCGCATGCAGAGCACAGCGCGGCCAGAATTGAGTTTTCTTAAATACACAATTTTAATTGTATACAAATTTTATCTAATTAAAATAAATAATAATAATAAAATAAAAAATTAAAAAAAAATATTAAATTCAAATAAATTAAAAAAAATACAAAATTCATTAAATTTTATAAAATTAAATTAAAAAAGTAAACATAAAATTTAATAATAAGAAAAAATATGAAAAAAAAATCAATTAAATAAAAAAAATACAAGATTTAATAAAAATTATTAACAAAATTAAAAAAAAAAAACAAAAAAAATAATAAAATTTAAAACAAAATTAAATAAAAGACAAAAAAAAAAAAAATTAAAACAAATTAAATTTAAAATATAAAAATTAAATGAAAAAAATAATTCCGATTCTGTCAATCGGATCTTCTGCTAAAAGTCTTCAACTAGCCATTACTTTGTTTCTAAAGCCACTGCTCATAAAGACTTTTAGTAGAAGATTCTGAATTGAATCTTCTGTTAAAAGTCTTCAACTAGCCATTACTTTGTCCTTGAAGCCACCAGCAAACATGATATTTGCAGCCACCGGCAAACTTCTTATCAACCTTTGCAGTTCAATAATTCTGAGGGAATCGTTCAAAAAAGAAAGATCTGTTCAAAAGTTCCGTTCAATAATTATGAGGGAATCGTTCAAACTTCTTATCATCTGCATGCTTTTCATCTTCATGTTCAAAAGTTCCGTTCAATAATTATGCCGGAATCATATTTTCTCTTAAATTTTGTTTTGCATCTGCGAAATTTTTCTAAATATTAAAGCGTCGATGATCATGACTTTTATTTCCAATATTTTAAATATTTCTTGCTTGTCTTAATTCTGCGTTCTGGATCTCCAACAATATTGGCTTAGTTTTGTGCATAAGAAATTCTTATATCTCAACCACGTGTATCCCTACAAACCCTGATTGTTGAACTGTGTTCTATTTCTGAGTTGGCTCTCCTTTGTCATATATAATTGGCTTATGCTTTGTAATGCGTTTTCAATATTGGGTGGACATTGTGAGAACCCCACTACAAATGTTATGCGCATTAGAACGACAATTCCCGTCCTGCGTGCATGGGTTCTTGCTGAGCCACCGTAAATCCTTGAGCACCAACGTAAGCCCACTCTAGCGTTTTTCATGAGAAAACTGCGTGGGAGACCAATGAACTAGCATCAAATGCAAAGACAACCATCTAAGAACGCAGTTTTGGGTAGAGTACCTGCGTTGAAAATATTTTGGGTTGCTAAGTTATGTGGTGCATAAAACAAATGATGCTTACCAAATCCCTTTATTAACGAATTACATCTTTAAATGTAAATTTTAAAGAGTACAACATTTAATTCACCATAAAATTTATTAATTTGTTTTTTAATTTAACTTTAAAAAGAAATTAAAAATATAAAAGTTTTTGTTGTTGTTGTTACTTAAGGGTGACATAAATGATTTGAATAAGCTGTATTATTTATTTTTGAAATTTGTAATTCAATGGAGAGATAAGGAGACAGAAATTTGAATGGTTGGAAGTGATCAGGTTTGCTACAATTTTTTTATTAGTGTATTTTGTATGTGAAGATATTTTTTTAGAGTGATAATGTGTAATTATTTTTTGTAAATTTGGAGTGATAAAGTGAAGTCTAGTTAAAAGTTTCATAAAATCAAAGTTAAAGTCATTTTTTTGGAATGTTGAGAGTTAAAGTGACTAAAGAGTTAAAGTCAATCAAGTCAAAGTAAAGATAAAAATGGAGTTTTTATCAATCAAGTCAATATATATATATATATATATATATATATATATATATATATATATTTTTAATTTAAATTTTTAAATTTAAATTTTCTTTTTAAATTTAAATTTTGTTTTGTTTTTTGTTTTTGTTTTGTTTTGTTTTTTTTTTAATTTAATTGTTTTATTTTTGGTTAATTTTAAAATTTGTATTTTTTTTTTCTTCTTGTTATTATTATTATTTTTAATTTAAATTTTTTAAATTTTATTTTATTTTAGTTTTGTATTTAAATTTAAATTTTGTAATTTAAAATTTTTAAAATTTTCTATTTAAAATTTATTTATTTATTTATTTATTTATATGGTTTTTTTTAAATAATTTAGAAAAAATGTTTTTTTTTTTGGGTTCAATTTTTGTTTTTTTTCTTTAAATTATGTGTTTTTTTTTTCAAATTTTCTCATTTCTTTTTATATAATTTTCAAATATTTTTGCTTTTTTTGTTTTTTGTTTTTATTTATTTATTTTTGTTTAAATTTTTTATTTTTACAAGTTAATTTTTTATTTTTTTACATTTTTATTGGTTTTTTTTTATTGTTTTTATATATTTTTTTAATCCAAGTTTTGTGTTTTATTACCAACATGAAAATCATCACTCTAAAAATAAAGGTTGATGCTGCATTAATACGTTTCAAAATTAGCATTGAAATCACCGCTCTAAAAAAAAAAAAAGTTGATGCTGCATCAATACGTTTCAAAATTAGCATGAAAATCACTAACATTTTAAAACAAATATTCATACTTCATAAATAAAAATATTATAGTGTCAAAAATGTGCACAAAAAAAAAGGTGATTCTGCATCACCACTTTTCAAAATCGAGTGCTTTTTATGCTACAAAAAAGAAGAAGGTATCAGTGCAGTTACCTATTTCATCGGTAACAGTGTTGCAAGAACAAATTCTCCTTTTCCTCCTTTAGGGTTTTCTTGAAATTTCGACCACCCTTGATTTTATAGGGGAAATCCAAACTCTAACACTTTGCTTGCATCAACACGAGCCTAATGTAGTGTACAAGTGAAAAGTACAACAAAGAAGCATATATGAAAGAGACATGTTTGTTCTAGCTTTCACATCTCTAATATATGTATGTGATGATCAATATGATGTATGAAAAAAGTCTCTACTCTATATGTAGGTGAGGGAGCTCAACAATAATATAGTGGATAAATGCCACAAGTAAGCAACCTAACTAATCAATAGATAGACCCACATATGAAATGTTGTAAATCCAAGGTGGTACATTACAAGCTCTAACGTATGCATGCCCACTAATTGAGGGTCCTGTTAGGGTCCCGTGATTTGGCCGATTGGCGAGCCAAATGACGATGTAACATCAAACCAAGCTTTGGAGCCCGAGGACCTAGCCTTCCTGGACTCAGAGAGGGCTCTCTCTATAAATGTAAAAGATATCGGTGTGTTCGTTTATGCTGTTCTGATATTAGGCTAGTTATAAAGTGAGTTTTTTGATTTTTGGTTTTTAAGTTTGTGAGGGATAAAACTGATCAAAGATGTAAAAATGGATAACAAGAAGTCAGATCAATTGGGCTATGGGGTCAAACAGGTCAAGGAAGCTATGAGATGATGATGCAAGGTTGCTGTAGGGCCGATTTGATTCACGGTAGAAGGGATCTTTGGGCAGAATGGGGTAAATGGACAACAAGTTTGTGAAAGACAAGGGATTTCAAGTGTAACTAGTTGATAGCAGACATAAACATGTTATAGCAAGCCATTAATCATGCTAAATGTAACTATGAGCTAATTTATACACAGAAATCAAACATTCCAGCCATGCATAGAGGTATAAGACCCTCTAACTTCGGGAAATGGCTATCAGACTCTGGGGAAAGCACATAAGACAGACTAACAACTCATAAAACTATGCCGGAACGCCTACACATAGTCTCTAAGTTATTGGGCACTTTGACAAACAAGCTTTCATAGTTTTAGGCAAAGGGCTAGATCGGGACTAGGCCTCCTTGGTTCAACAAGATGATCAACTAATCAGTCAAAGAGAAAGTTTTATGGACAGAACTATGGGCAGCTTATAGGTAGGCAGGGCACACCATACATCCTACTCAACATACATAGAACTTGTAAATAAAACTTAGTAAACAGTATCCTTAAGTTACTAAAGAGCAGTTAAGAATTCTTTAGCATAACTAAGGAAGAAGAAAACATCAAGCTATGAAGATTCATGAATTTTGAGGTGCCTCCATGGGCATATCTCAAAATCAATCTCTACTGATCTATAGCAACAAGAAGCATGGATTATGAATGAAAACTAGAAGACAAAAACATAGCAAGAAACACTATACCATTCTACCATGTCATGGAATCCATCACCAATCCTTCATCATTCATCAAAAGCATCCAAGAGGCAGTCCAAAAATCATAACACAAGTGTATTCTTCAAAGCTCATATGACCAATGTATTAATTCTTCTCTCAAGTTCAGCCTCCGATTTACAATGAAACCCATGGAATAAATAGGCTTGAGGGAGGAAAACCTCATGGAGCAACTAGCTATCCCATTGGCCAAGTCAAAATATCTAAACTTGTCCTTGAGGCTTTGTAAAGCCCAAGGCACAAAATATCCCATAAAATATCTAAAAAACTGCTAAAAACGGAAATTATATTGACTTTACATCATTTCCCAAGTATAAAAATAGCTTAACGCACATTTGGGAAAAACAGATTTTTGAGGTTCAAAAATTACAAAAATACTTCATATTTATGCCTGAAAAAGGTCCCCTGACTTGCTGGAGGCAATTGGCAGCCTTCCCGATGTTGAAACGAGGCTTATGATAGCTCGTTGGAAAGATTTCTGTGTCTACTTTCCGGCGCAACTGAAATCATCTCAATCTGATGCCTGGAAGTTCCCAAAACTGTACCTGTGTGCAAAAACCCAGAAAATAGCAGACTGCTGATATGGCGGGCAGAATGTGCAAAAAGAGGGCGTTTTTCGCCAATTTGAGGGGGCGAATGATCTCCGAATGCCCTGAAAATCGCTGGAGACCTGCTCATAGAATTATGGCATCCATCAGTATCATCCTCCTCCCTTGACAACTCATCAAACTGAAATGGCGAATTTATGAGTTTTCGACCAAAAACCCAAAAAATGCCAAAAAACAAAAAGTTGCCGAAAAATGCCCAAAATTGGCATGCATGACCCTCAAGGGTCCATAGCAACATGCTCCGAAGCTGAGGCGAAAATATCAAGGGCTGATATGCTTTTCCCTTCTTTCCGTGCTAGGCGCTTCCCCTTTGCCTTCTTCAATTTCTCCTGAGCTGCCTTTAGTTTGCGCCGGGCAAACTGATTCAGCTTTTGGAAGTGATGTGTCCTTTTCCTCTGCAGCTCTAAATCTCTATTCCCCCTCTCAAGCTTCATTTCCAAATGTTTGTTAGCTCTTTCAAGCCAAGCCTCTTTGTTTTCCTCAATTTCCTGCTCAAGAAGTGCAGTGAGAGGAAAGGCTTGGAGCTGGGCTTGCTCTTCTGCTCTCTGCTTTTCCAAGGCTCTTTTAAGCCCGATGGTCCTAGGCCTCTTCCGCCTAGGCTGGTCTCCCTCCTTTTCATCATCAAACTCACCAATGAGCTCTTCAATTCTTTCTTGCGCCTTTTCTGCCTCTTTCTTATACTTAATCGCCCGTGCCTCATGAACAGCTGTGTGCACATTCATCTGTTTGTTTTCAATCTCCAAAAAGTGGTTGAAATTCCTTGCCCTTTGAAGATCTTGCTCTAATGCCTCAATTTGCTCTTCCTTATGGATTAAGAGATTTTCAAGAAGGCGGGCCTCATTGTCACTATCATCGCTTTGGATAGGGATAATAGCTAATTCACCTCCATGCTTTGTACTTTCTCCAATTTTGCTTTTACCTTTGAAAGCCAATCTGGCGCTTTTCCTCCTTGGCATGCTAGAAGGTGTCTTTTTGGGCAATTTCCTCTTGCTAGGAACAATCTTTGTCACTGTTAAAGTGGCAGCCTTAGCTTGCTGTTTTTCATCAATGTCTTGTTGCTGTTCCTCATCATCTGACTGCTGTTCATCAATGTGTACCTGTTGCTGTTCATCTTGGACCTGCTGTCCTTCACTTTCTATTTGCTATCCCTCAACATCCAACTGCTGCTGTCCCTCAACATCCAACTGCTGCTGTCCCTTATCATGGACCTGTTGTCCTTCATCACCTATCTGCTGCTGTCCCTCATCTCTAATCTGCTGTGGTCTACTACCCTCTCCTTCCTCCTGTTGACTTGGCTGTCCAGCAGTCATTCTGAGCCTCCTAGGAGTAGGCCTACTGGACAAAGGTACCGGGCGATGGATAGGCTGAGTGGGAGACACATGAACAGGAGGAACAGTAGAGAAGTCTGGATGGCGGATGAATAAATCCCATGGAACCTCTTTCTTCTCTAGCTGGTATAAGAAGATAATCTTGATCAAAGAATGATGAAAAAGAGAAGGGATTTGCTGAGGTGGGGCCTTCTTTTGGACAGTAGATGCCATTTTCTCTATGCTTTTGGACAAAAAGTAAGGGAGGTTTAGTTGCCTGCTTCTGGTAAAATGCATCAGTAAGCAGACATGGTAGGCGTAAATTCGATTAAACCTCCCTTCACAAGTGAAATATTTCATTATGGCTTTCATCAGTGGAGCATAGCTGTCAAGGAGATATGAAAAAGGGAAAATAGCAGTGACAGCCTCCCTATGTTCAGGCTTGATGAAAGGTCTGTAATCCTCTAAGTCAAGATGAGCTTGTTTAAACCACTTTTCACCATGATACGGGATCTTGGTGGCCTTGGACACATACCTTGGAGAAATTTTGAAATCAAGACCCGCCACTTGGAAGTGTTTTTCTTTGAATCTCAGGGCGCACAAGTGTGTTAGTGGCGAAAAACTCTTGACTTCTTCTATCTTCTGGCAGAAATCAAGGCAGCCTACTTCATGGAAGTTGAAAAGTACAGATGGATGAGCATTAATCTCTTCTGTAGAGATGGGATCATATCTCTTATGTGGATCGCTCCTGCTGTCTTGCCGTGGAGGCATTTTAACCTGAATATGCTTTGGAAGAGGCAAACTGCCTTCACTGTGTGTAAAATGCCTTGCTGGAGCTAAACTGTGTCAATATGCTGATTGGACAGATAAACAATGTGATTTGGATGGTTTGCACAGTGTTACTTTGAATACATAACCTCTGCTACCTTGAAACTTAGCCTTCTACCTTTGAATGTACCTCAGCCAGGCAGATTTCTCAATAGGGTACCATATAACAAAGAGAAGACAGACTGCTGGGAAGTTTTCCTGTGCACAGTGTTAAAAATTCACCTTTTCTTGTGAATTTGCCAAAGGTCAATCAACACACCTACACCTCCGTCTTCAATGTAAAATTCAATTATCAAAAACCTGCTCTTCAAAAAGTGGCCCTACACCTTAAAAACATCTCAGTCAACACTTCTTAGTATGATACAGTATAGTGGAATAACGGACAGACTTCATGAGACAGGATGTATACAGTGTCAAATTCACTCTGTTCTGTGAATTTTTAGATGTCAAGCAATACTCCTGTATCTCTGCCTCAAGGTAGAATTTCAACGATTAACCACCTGTTCTTCTTGGAGTGCAAATAAAACAACAAACTTATGGACATGCAGTCAAACTTCGGTGTAGGTATACAATCAAATTTTACTGCTCCAAACAAGGTGACAGAGTTTGAAAAATGCCTCAAAAAGTTTCAACAAGGCTTGCAAGGGTTTTTACTCTGCAGAATATGCAAGACCCCTTACCCATATAACATCTCTGGTTATGTTAGAAAAGCCTTTGCTTTAGATGGATAACAGCTTGCTAATAAGCTTTGAAAAACACAAAGCTGTGAACCAACAACACAGTGAATACTGTTTCTTTGTGAGGAGCATGAGCAGCCTTCCCCTGTAGTTTCAAACTGTAAACTTCTGCTTGATCAAGAATCCTTTCCCCTATTAAACCTCACTGTTCTCTATATGTGTGTTACCCCATCAAAAAGGATCATACACAGGCAAATTTAACCTTCAGTGTGTGCATACATCCGAACTCACTGTTTATGGAACAATGGTGACAGTGTTTAAACAAGCTCCATGGTTTTAATAAGGGTTGTAGCAGCTCATTTCTTCCCATAACCTAAGCTCCTGTTTAAACATGTAAACCCTGTTTCTTTATAACAAATTCTCCTTTGCCTTTTAGAGGTTTCTTTTGAAGTAGCAGTCAAGATCTTGTAACCAACAAACTCCTTTTAATCAAAACACAGTTCTTTATAGGAAAAACCTCTGCCTTTCGATTTGTTTTGAAGATGAAACAAGCTGCTCTTAATCTCAAAACCAAGTATCCCTGTAGGTGTTTTTTGAATGACACAGTCAGCACTTTATCATAGTTCAACACTTCAGATCACCGTGTAGGAAACACTGTTTTTTAGCTATAGTGACAGGTTTAGAAGGTTTTGAAAACTTTGATACGAAACACCTGTAGTGGTTCAGCAAACTGATCTCTTTATAGGTACTTCCAGCAGTGAATTTATCCCATAAACACAACTCCAAACTAGGGCCACAGTTTGAGTTTAAAATTTCATTATACTTGGAAAATATTTGAAATCGAGGAGGAAGATATATGAGAATACCTTCAATTTTGATGAGAAAATCCTTTGAGAGGGCTGGAGTAGCAACAAAGGTCTTCAAAGTATGCGCGGCATTCTTTAATGTCAGCACGGCGGGCAAAATTACACCCGGGTGGCCTGTCGGGTCGGCCTGTCGGGTGGTCGGGCGCCCTGTACAGGCGCGTCGAGCCACTGTACAGGCGCGTCGCACATGAACTGACCGACAGTGTAAACGCGCTCCCAGGCGAGTCGCGCGGGCTTCCAGGCACTTCGCTCGGCGTTTAACAGTGCAACACTCTGCAAATCGACCCGATTTCTGCTTTGTTTGATGCTGTGAACACCTTGATTGCCGTTTTGAAAATGAAATCTCCCTCTTCG
The DNA here is from genome assembly GCA_034641835.2 of Pinus albicaulis. Taxonomy (NCBI): domain Eukaryota; kingdom Viridiplantae; phylum Streptophyta; class Pinopsida; order Pinales; family Pinaceae; genus Pinus; species Pinus albicaulis. The sequence continues at coordinate 341,656,783 of CM076575.1, read as the reverse complement.
ATTTATTCTTATGTCATTTCAACACAAGTCTTCAACGGTCACTTCTCTTTTTTTTTTTTAAATGCAAAACGAGAGAACTCTGTTTTATGCACAGCTGATAGAAAAGTGACCTCCAGTTTTGGTCTTTGGGTGATAAACACCGAACTTCAGACTTTGACAAATAACTCAATAACTTCCACATCACCTCTGCCACTGTTTTAAAGATGCTGGTGATATTTATGAGGCAAAGTAACCCTTCTTTTTAAAACTGTCAAGAGAATACCTGAGTTCTGACTTGTTTCTGAGAGGACAGGGTTTTGTAAACCTGTTTTGAAAGTCTCGGTGTTTGCATTGCTCCTTCAAACCTTTTCCTCATTTGTAGATGTCAAACTTCTTTGGTCTTCTCGGTTTTGATCATGGTCTCTTGTTTTGAAAAAGGCGCCTCCTTTCCAACATACTTCTTTGCTTGTATCATTTATGAAGTTGTCCCTTATCTCATAATAGCGAAAAGCGCACTGCCCTTTTTAAAAAACTCCCAAAACACTGACAATCTATCAAAACCACTTCTTTGTCTATTCATAACTGGTATACTTATTTATAATGTTGAAACACAGTTACCATTTGCTTTGACTAGTGCATTGGTCTTTTTGTAAGAGAGACATTCCAAAGCTCAACTCTGTCCCCTGCTTTGACACTTTAGGTGAGATTTTAACAAAGAAAAATCATCCAAAATCTGTCAAAAGGCATTTGAAAGCTATTTTATTACTTAACAGGAGATCGCCTGTGCTCTTCCAACTTGTATGATAATTTTTGCTTTCAGGAGATTTATGAGCTCCTCCTTTGATTGTAAGTGCCATATTTTGGCTGCATCCCTTCATACCACAATTCTCTATTTACTTAGGCGGAGTTCCCTTTAAACTTCCTGGCATGTGACAGTGAGGTAACTGTGTGGCTTTTTCCCCTAAGGAAACTGCCCTTTTTGTATCAATGGCCTGCACAGTCAATATTGTCTCTTGTCCATTATGAGGTATATTTTGACTGACATTTCCATATGAATAGGAACAAACAATACTTTTTTGAAACATGAACACCATCTGTCACCTGTGTGAAGCTTTTTTCTTTCTTTCTTTGTCTCTCTCTACTGCACCTTTTGACCAATCAGTTTTCAACAATCACTCAATGCCTTGGCCATCTGCTCATAAATGAAGGAGGCTCTCCATCTGAAGATTGTTTGATAAGACTGCATGACAATGGTTTTGCTAGGAATATGATGGTGAGCAACCAACTTAAAAACATCAAGACTGGCACCTCTGCTTGCAAACATCATTGTGCTCCAGAAAAACCCTAACCAAAGTATCACTGTCTCACTGTACTGTTATGAGGGAAACTGAGATGTCATCATTTGCTTTGGTCATCTCATGACAAATTACTTGAAAGATAGTCTCTGTGACTATGGAGGTCAGTGCCTTTTGAAAAAAAAAGAACTTTCTTTTTGCCTGTGTAATGGCATGTTTTGTCAGCACCTCTTCAATTTGATCTTGTGGACAAGCAGGCTGCTTATGATACCTTGAATTTTTACTAATGACATGCCCTTCTAAAGTTTAACAATTCATATGACTTGAAAACTTCAAATGACCTCCTTTATCAGACCAAACTCTGCTTTCCTTTGAAATTGTATACTTCAGACTCTATCCTTGTTATGATCATCACTCATACTCAGAAAAAACCTAGAATCTCTGTTTCACTGTTCAGTAAACAACAAACCTGGACTTTTGCAATCTTCAAAGTCAATACTGGCCAGCGCCCTCTGCTTGTGGATGAAGGAGGCGCCCTAACCCTCTGCTTGTAAATGAAGGAGGTTCTGGGCCATGAAAATTTTCCAGTTTGCTGTGACAGTGGTGTCTTTCTCTTACTGTGATTTTCATGCTGGAAAGAACTGTAAGGTTTTGATGAGTGACTCTTTGTTTTTCATCTTCATCTCAGGCTCATGCTACATTTAGAAGCAGCTGTTCCTCTAACTGTAGATTCAAGCATTTACTCCTGAGATGAAGTTGTATTTCCTGTTCTTTGCAGAATCCATAAAACATTGTGAAACACCTATTAATCAGCTTGAGACTGTGGTTCATGCAGTGCTGAAACTTAGGGATATAAGTGGCGCGACTTAGAGCTGTTTGTCAATTTGATTTGCAGAGTAGGAGGTTGGTCATGATTGGTCTGTAGCAGATGAAGGTTTTTTTGGCCCTTTGATGATTGCCAAGGGTGAAATGCCTTAAAGCGCCACTTCCTAACATAGGGGAGACTTTTGAAACAGATTTGGATTTTTCTTTTAAAGCTGATGGGCAGACTAGTAGGGTTGAAGCTAGATAGGATAGGGATAATGAGGTTTTGATTTTGACATGGGTGGACTGAAAAGTAGAAAGGCGAAAAAAGTTTTAGGAGGGTTTTCTAGATGACATATTGACATAAGGAAATCAGTTTCTAGAAAACTCAGCTGTAGATATAGTCATCATTAACATGTAAAAAAAAAATACTGATGGCTAACAGTGGCTCCATTTGGGGAGGGCAGCTCCTCGTCAGGAGGTGTCCAGAATTCAGATCTTTGGCTTATGAAGACCAGTGCCTTATCCATTGGCGCAAAATTTACCCTTCTCTTGATGTTATTTCTGAAAAATTGACAGCATGATTAACATCAATGATACTTCTACCTACCCCACTATCTTTCCTAACATTTTTTTTCTTCTCTTTGGCGCATTTGAACTAGCAACCTTTTGACAAAGAATATTTTTCTTTTTGCAAAATGAACCTATCTATTTCTACTCTTATATCTGCCGGGAGTTCAGATTAAGCTGATGAACTCCTTCATTTCTCTACCTAAAACTAGATCGACTATCAAGATTAAGCAGTTTGACAGGATTTCATTCTCTAATCTACAACATGAAATTGAAAAATGATCAAATCAGGATTAGGCAGTCTGATTTGTCATGCATTTGCGGCATAAAAGACAAGTTGCACACAAATGTTATTCTGCAATAAAAGGAAACTAGACAAGCGGGGCTAAGATGTACAATGTGTTTTTCATCCCTCGCTTCTCTCTTTGGTTCTGTTTTAGGCATGTGGAACGAGAATCTCTCCCTAATCTAAGCTCTGTGATAAGTCAATCTTACACAATGTTGACTATCTTGGCACTCACTAACTTATCAGCAAATAAATTTAAACATGCTCAGCTATGATTAGGATAGATAGCTGAACAAGACATTGAAGTACTAGTAGCGGCATTTAGACTTGCTCGCTTTCTGAAAGACTGTTTTTTGGAACATGGGGCCTTTGTCCTATCTTCACTTGCCCTCTTTTCTGTTTTTACTGTTTTTGGCTTTCTATTTTTTTCAATATTTCAAACAATGGTATGTACAATGACTGAAAGTGTTCTAAACTCAAAAATCTTGGAAATGACGGAATTTAAGCATCTTATCCTCGTAAGGATCTCCTCTCGCCTTTGGCCCACTTAACTCCTGAAAAGAAAAATTTGGGAAATTTTCTCTCTCTAACATGACATAGGGATTCATGCAAGAATCTCTAAACAGCCCAGTATCTTCCCTTTGTACCTCTCTGAATATCTGATTTCCACTCCTTTCCTTACTGTATGCTTTCCTCAAGTAATGCATGTATTCTTGGTCATTCTTAAAATAGATAATGACATCATCGAGGTATGCACAGATGCAGAAATTTAAAACTGGGAACATGGCTTTCATGAACAGATTTCTGACATTGGGTGGTTTTGCAATTTTGAACTTGAAATCAGATCTACCTCCCGCAAACTTGAAAAAATCTTTAAGCTGTCTACTTTGCAAGGGAATCTTATGACCATGACCTGAAACATCATCTTGCAAACATACACGATTAAAAGCACCTTTAATTGGTAAATCATGGTTTTGAGTAGAAAAAACATAATCTCTGTTATAGGGATATGCAGTATTATTCCTAAAATCAAAGCAAACTCTATGACCAACTGTTTTATCCCTGATTATTTCATTTTGTTTCAGATTGTTGTGTTTTCTCTTGTCAAAACTTTTCTTTGAGGGGAAGGTATTGACACAGTAGTTTCCCTTGCTTTTTCTGTAGAAATTGGTATTCTGCATGAGATTTCTGATTTTAGCATTTCTAAGTTCTTCATGAAAAGAAAAAATATGAGCTAATTTCAGTAGTTCAGGTATGCTAGGATTGCAACTGTCATCCTTACTCATAAGAAGTTTATCTGGCATTTTCTCAAGATGTTGAGCTGCTGAGGTTATGGTCAAAGTTTCATTCGCAGTAGGAGGGTCACATGATGGTAAATCTTCGAGGTATGGTAGAAACATTAAACTCCCTTGCTCCCGGGTTCCAAATAGGTTTATGATGTGTAGGTCTTGTAAAGCCTTTACCCGGAAGAAGTTTCCACAAGTCACTGCTGGTGTTTGACTAAAACTAGAGCAATTTGCTTGATAGTACATAAGAGTTTGTGCTTCTTGTTCTAATCCTACTTTAGAAAGGGAAAACTTACTTTCCTCAAGACACAACTGTTCATGATTATGATAGTTTTGAGTGTCTAGTTCATCATAGGGCACCAGGGACAGTTGATGTGGTGGATCTAAGTTTACATCAGTTTCCTCTGACTCTTCTTCCATGTTTTCATCAATATGCATAATGAAAGAGTTCAAGTCGGAACGCAAGGAACACATTGGAATGTTGTCTGGCCTATCTTGACTACTAATCATATATTTCATGTGTGATTCGCGGTAGAGTATTCTGGTCTGGCCAAACACAGGAATGGTGGCATATGACATGTCCAGTTGGATATTCCCTTGGAGTTTGGCTCCCCAAGATCTGGATAGAAGCATCCCGTATTTGGGAGGAATGTCTGCCACTACTATATCCATGATTAGATGTTTCGCAGGTATTTGGGCGAGACTTAAACAAAGGTCTTTGATCAAACCCGGGCATTGGACTCTACTTGAATCAAATGAATACAAGTCTTTGTATGGTCTTGTGATTTCCAAGCCTAACCTTTCCATTACTACCTTCGGCATAAGATTATGCGAGGCGCCGGAGTCTAGCATGGCATTGTGGAGGATTTGGTCGTGGATGTTCAAGCTAATGTAAAAAGGAAGAGTATTTCCTTCTTGGAATTTTCCCTCTATCTTTGGACCAAACAATACTTCAGGAGTGTCATCAGTGAGATTAACAGTGTTTGCATCATTCCCTAGATTTAAGACTTTTAGTACTTGGGATTTATAAGAGTTTTGTGCAATAAGTTCAGTAAGAGGCATGGTGATCTTGATCTTGGCGATTTCGCCTTCAAATCTAAAAGGCAACTGAAGTTTAGATATGTTTGTTTCAGCTTTTTCAGCCACGACCTTGTCTATGTTCTGAGTTTGTTGACCTTGTTTAGGGATTTTGTTTGCCATAGTTGTTTCGGTGACTTTTGTAGAAGTACCAGGAGTATTTGAGAGAGGACTAGTTTGGATTACTTTGGCTTGGTTTTGGTCAGTCTTCTCAACCTTGATTTTGTCATTGCCTACTGCTTTCTTGAGGATGGTATTAGGGACTTTAGCAGTATCTGAGTTACCTTTCTTGGCATTATCTTGGTTTCTTTTTCTTCTAAGGTCATATTGCCTGTGAGCTTCTATAATGGCATTCTGAAAATCTATGGCAGGGTCGTCAAGATCTTCATAGTTGGTCTCATCTGGATTAGGAGAAAAGAACGCTTGTTCTTCTTCTGTGAGGTACACCTCACTCTCATTATCAGATCCTATGAGGTTTAAATGATGTTCATCAAGAGGTTCTATATCCCTGTCATCCTCTTCCACATAGTTTTCATTGAATGGTGGCCTAATCTGTTGGTCATTTTCTCTTAGTCTGTTTTCGGGTTGTTCCCTCCTAAAGTTTTGGTTTCGGTTTCTGTTTGGAGGGATTGGCTGATTGTCCCTAATAGGCGCCTTTTCATTTATCTTTTCCCACATTTTGGCCATGGATTTGACTAAGTCATCTATTCGGGGATCTAGGGAAGGTGATGAAGTGGAGCCCTCATCTTTATAGGTGACCTTTCTTTCTGATCTAGTCCTAGCTCTTTTTTCAGCTAAGTTGGCATCTGCTTTTATGGCTATTTGTTGCATTTCCTCTAAGGTAGGGGGATCCTTATCTCTTAGATGATATGTCATGTCCGGATCGAAACCCTCGGGGAATTTTTCCAAGGCTAGACCAAGTGGGGGTTTGAAATGAGGTGGGAGGGAGTTATATACACAGTTGAACCTAGTACAGTAAGCTTGGACACTTTCCCCATTTTCCCGTTTTAGGTTGTTATATTCCGACAGGATTTGAATGGGGTTTCTTCGGATTTCCCACCTATTTCTGAAGACTTGATGTAGTTCTGGGATATCATGGATACTGTTTGGAGCTAAGCTTTTGAACCATGCTTTAGGTTCACCACCAAGACTTTGTGCGAATATTCTCATTCTGACAGTCTCGTCTTGTACCTCTAGGTATTCATAAGCATCAGTCATCCTACTTATATGCTGTTGAGGTGTGGTGGTGTCTTCTCCGGTAAAGTGTGGGATCTTGTCTTGATATTTGTTTGGGAGAGGAGCTAAAGGCGGTGGCAACACCAAAGGTGCGTACCAGGCTGCCATGACTGGAGCTAATGGGTGATGTACAAGATGAGGACTAGTAGGCTGAAATGAAGTGGTTTGAACAGTGGTGGTTTGACCAGGTGTGGCGGATGAACTTGGACTAGTGATCTGGTTTTGAGCAGATCTGGGATGATAGGAGCCAAACTGATAGAGAAGCTGGAAATCAGGAGGAGTGGTGGGTGAAGCTTCTCTAATAGTACTTTGTGGTGGGTTTAGGGGTTCAAGATCGTCAAATTTTATCTTACTATATGATTTGCTTCTGGGAAGAGTTTGTGATGACTCTAATTCAAAAGGTGAATCTAGTAGGATAGTGCGATGTTTAGGTACAGATCTTGCTCTACGGATGGATCTACCAGTAGCTAGATGGTCAGTTTCGGAAGCTTGCCACAGAATCTTTTCTGGGTCATCTACTATGATAGGGGGATTTGGGTCTGGATGAGATCTGGTGTTGATTCTTCGTGAAGCCAGATTTTAGATCCAGAGTTTAGAGAGAAAGGTAATGGTGAATGTTCTGGATGAGTGGTTTTTCTAAAGCTTTACTAAGGCGAAGGATGGTCAAAAATAAAAGGGATGGATTAGTGGAGTCGCCAGGTGGAAATGGGTTGTTTTTGTGAAGATAGCTATGGTCCACCACCAGTAACTAATCTGAGAATGTTTTGGATTTTCTGAGTTTTATGTGCAGCCTATGGTTTGTTAAAGTATCCTAGACTTGTTTCAACACTTTGCTAGGGTGATGAGAACAAAAAGAGTTTACTCTAAAAAATGGGTCTATGGACTGCTTGCTTGCTTATGGTACCTAAAGGACCAAAGAGTCTATAAGAGTTTGCTGGACTATTATGTACTCAGTGTCCCACCATCTCCCGCTATGTTAGTGAGCGATGGGATAGGTCTATCGGATAGTAACCTAGAGTTTGGTAAAATAGTAAGGTCTACTAGAAATTAGTGGAGTCGCCAGGTGGATTATCAGTTGTTTTGAGCTATACTTGTATGGTCCACCACCAATATTGATAAAAACCAATCTAAAGGAGTATTTTGTGGTTTTTTCTGAGTTTTATGTGCAGCTTAGGATGTAAGAGTGTTATAAACCTGATTCATCACTTTGCTAAGATGGTGAAACAGAGGGTTTACACTAAATGATTCTAAAGGCTGATGGTTTAAGTTAAAATTTGAAGGATTAAGGAGTCTATAAAGTTTGCTAGACTGTCATGTACTCAATATGTCCCACCGTGATCGCCATTATGTTAGGGTCCCATGATTTGGCCGATTGGCGAGCCAAATGACGATGTAACATCAAACCAAGCTTTGGAGCCCGAGGACCTAGCCTTCCTGGACTTAGAGAGGGCTCTCTCTATAAATGTAAAAGATATCGGTGTGTTCGTTTATGGTGTTCTGATATTAGGCTAGTTATAAAGTGAGTTTTTTGATTTTTGGTTTTTAAGTTTGTGAGGGATAAAACTGATCAAAGATGTAAAAATGGATAACAAGAAGTCAGATCAATTGGGCTATGGGGTCAACAGGTCAAGGAAGCTATGAGATGATGATGCAAGGTTGCTGTAGGGCCGATTTGATTCATGGTAGAAGGGATCTTTGGGCAGAATGGGGTAAATGGACAACAAGTTTGTGAAAGACAAGGGATTTCAAGTGTAACTAGTTGATAGCAGACATAAACATGTTATAGCAAGCCATTAATCATGCTAAATGTAACTATGAGCTAATTTATACACAGAAATCAAACATTCTAGCCATGCATAGAGGTATAAGACCCTCTAACTTTGGGAAATGGCTATCAGACTCTGGGGAAAGCACATAAGACAGACTAACAACTCATAAAACTATGCCGGAACGCCTAAACATAGTCTCTAAGTTATTGGGCACTTTGACAAACAAGCTTTCATAGTTTTAGGCAAAGGGCTAGATCGGGACTAGGCCTCCTTGGTTCAACAAGATGATCAACTAATCAGTCAAAGAGAAAGTTTTATGGACAGAACTATGGGCAGCTTATAGGTAGGCAGGGCACACCATACATCCTACTCAACGTACATAGAACTTGTAAATAAAACTTAGCAAACAGTGTCCTTAAGTTACTAAAGAGCAGTTAAGAATTCTTTAGCATAACTAAGGAAGAAGAAAACATCAAGCTATGAAGATTCAGGAATTTTGAGGTGCCTCCATGGGCATATCTCAAAATTAATCTCTACTGATCTATAGCAGCAAGAAGCATGTATTATGAATGAAAACTAGAAGACAAAAACATAGCAAGAAACACTATACCATTCTACCATGTCATGGAATCCATCACCAAGCCTTCATCATTCATCAAAAGCATCCAAGAGGCAGTCCAAAAATCATAACACAAATATGTTCTTCAAAGCTCATATGACCAATATATTGATTCTTCTCTCAATTTCAGCCTTTGATTTACAATGAAACCCATGGAATAAATAGGCTTGAGGGAGGAAAACCTCATGGAGCAACTAGCTATCCCATTGGCCAAGTCAAAATATCTAAACTTGTCCTTGAGGCTTTGCAAAGCCCAAGGCACAAAATATCCCATAAAATATCTAAAAAACTGCTAAAAACGGAAATTATATTGACTTTACATCATTTCCAAGTATAAAAATAGCTTAACGCACATTTGGGAAAAGCAGATTTTTGAGGTTCAAAAATTACAAAAATACTTCATATTTATGCCTGAAAAAGGTCCTCTGACTTGCTGGAGGCAATTGGCAGCCTTCCCGATGTCAAAACGAGGCTCATGATAGCTCGTTGGAAAGCTTTCTGTGTCTAATTTCCGGCGCAACTGAAATCATCTCAATCTGATGCCTGGAAGTTCCCCAAAACTGTACCTGTGTGCAAAAACCCAGAAAATAGCAGACTGCTGATATGGCGGGCAGAATGTGCAAAAAGAGGGCGTTTTTCGCCAATTTGAGGGGGCGAATGATCTCCGAATGCCTTGAAAATCGCTGGAGACCTGCTCATAGAATTATGGCATCCATCGGTATCATCCTCCTCCCTTGACAACTCATCAAACTGAAATGGCGAATTTATGAGTTTTCGACCAAAAACCCAAAAAATGCCAAAAAACAAAAAGTTGCCGAAAAATTCCAAAAATTGGCATGCATGACCCTCAAGGGTCCATAGCAACATGCTCCGAAGCTGAGGCCAAAATATCAAGGGCTGATATGCTTTTCCCTTCTTTCCGTGCTAGGCGCTTCCCCTTTGCCTTCTTCAATTTCTCCTGAGCTGCCTTTAGTTTGCGTCGGGCAAACTGATTCAGCTTTTGGAAGTGATGTGTCCTTTTCCTCTGCAGCTCTAAATCTCTATTCGCCCTCTCAAGCTTCATTTCCAAATGTTTGTTAGCTCTTTCAAGCCAAGCCTCTTTGTTTTCCTCAATTTCCTACTCAAGAAGTGCAGTGAGAGGAAAGGCTTGGAGTTGGGCTTGCTCTTCTGCTCTCTGCTTTTCCAAGGCTCTTTTAAGCCCGATGGTCCTAGGCCTCTTCCGCCTAGGCTGGTCTCCCTCCTCTTCATCATCAAACTCACCAATGAGCTCTTCAATTCTTTCTTGCGCCTTTTCTGCCTCTTTCTTATACTTAATCACCCGTGCCTCATGAACAGCTGTGTGCACATTCATCTGTTTGTTTTCAATCTCCAAAAAGTGGTTGAAATTCCTTGCCCTTTGAAGATCTTGCTCTAATGCCTCAATTTTCTCTTCCTTATGGATTAAGAGATTTTCAAGAAGGCGGGCCTCATTGTCACTATCATCGCTTTGGATAGGGATAATAGCTAATTCACCGCCATGCTTTGTACTTTCTCCAATTTTGCTTTTACCTTTGAAAGCCAATCTGGCGCTTTTCCTCCTTGGCATGCTAGAAGGTGTCTTTTTGGGCAATTTCCTCTTGCTAGGAACAATCTTTGTCACTGTTAAAGTGGCAGCCTTAGCTTGCTTTTTTTCATCAATGTCTTGTTGCTGTTCCTCATCATCTGACTGCTGTTCATCAATGTGTACCTGTTGCTGTTCATCTTGGACCTGCTGTCCTTCACTTTCTATTTGCTGCTGTCCCTCAATTTGTATCTGCTGCCCTTCACTTTCTGTTTGCTGCTGTTCCTCATCATGGACCTGCTGTCCTTCATCACCTATCTGCTGCTGGCCCTCATCTCTAATCTGCTGCGGTCTACTACCCTCTCCTTCCTCCTGTTGACTTGGCTGTCCAGCAGTCATTCTGAGCCTCCTAGGAGTAGGCCTACTGGACAAAGGTACCGGGCGATGGATAGGCTGAGTGGGAGACACATGAACAGGAGGAACAGTAGAGAAGTCTGGATGGCTGATGAATAAATCCCATGGAACCTCTTTCTTCTCTAGCTGGTATAGGAAGATAATCTTGATCAAATAATGATGAAAAAGAGAAGGGATTTGCTGAGGTGGGGCCTTCTTTTGGACAGTAGATGCCATTTTCTCTATGCTCTTGGACAAAAAGTAAGGGAGGTTTAGTTGCCTGCTTCTAGTAAAATGCATCAATAAACGGACATGGTAGGCATAAATTCGATTAAACCTCCCTTCACAAGTGAAATATTTCATTATGGCTTTCATCAGTGGAGCATAGCTGTCAAGGAGATATGAAAAAGGGAAAATAGCAGTGACAGCCTCCCTATGTTCAGGCTTGATGAAAGGTTTGTAATCCTCTAAGTCAAGATGAGCTTGTTTAAACCACTTTTCGCCATGATACAGGATCTTGGTGGCCTTAGACACATACCTTGGAGAAATTTTGAAATCAAGACCCGCCACTTGGAAGTGCTTTTCTTTGAATCTCAGGGCGCACAAGTGTGTTAGTGGCGAAAAACTCTTGACTTCTTCTATCTTCTGGCAGAAATCAAGGCAGCCTACTTCATGGAAGTTGAAAAGTACAAATGGATGAGCATTAATATCTTCTGTAGAGATGGGCTCATATCTCTTATGTGGACCGCTCCTGCTGTCTTGCCTTGGAGGCATTTTAACCTGAATATGCTTTGGAAGAGGCAAACTGCCTTCACTGTGTGTAAAATGCCTTGCTGGAGCTAAACTGTGTCAATATGCTGCCTGGACAGATAAACAATGTGATTTGGATGGTTTGCACAGTGTTACTTTGAATACATAACCTCTGCTACCTTGAAACTTAGCCTTCTACCTTTGAATGTACCTCAGCCAGGCAGATTTCTCAATAGGGTACCATATAACAAAGAGAAGACAGACTGCTGGGAAGTTTTCCTGTGCACAGTGTTAAAAAGTCACCTTTTCTTGTGAATTTGCCAGAGGTCAATCAACACACCTACACCTCTGTCTTCAATGTAAAATTCAATTATCAAAAACCTGTTCTTCAGAAAGTGGCCCTACACCTTAAAAACATCTCAGTCAACACTTCTTAGTATGATACAGTATAGTGGAATAACGGACAGACTGCATGAGACAGGATGTATACAGTGTCAAATTCACTCTGTTCTATGAATTTTTAGATGTCAAGCAATACTCCTGTATCTCTGCCTCAAGGTAGAATTTCAAGGATTAACCACCTGTTCTTCTTGGAGTGCAAATAAAACAACAAACTTATGGACATGCAGTCAAACTTCGGTGTAGGTATACAATCAAATTTTACTGCTCCAAACAAGGTGACAGAGTTTGAAAAATGCCTCAAAAAGTTTCAACAAGGCTTGCAAGGGTTTTTACTCTGCAGAATAGGCAAGACCCCTTACCCATATAACATCTCTGGTTATGTTAGAAAAGCCTTTGCTTTAGATGGATAACAGCTTGTTAATAAGCTTTGAAAAACACAAAGCTGTGAACCAACAACACAATGAATACTGTTTCTTTGTGAGGAGCATGAGCAGCCTTCCCCTGTAGTTTCAAACTGTAAACTTTTGCTTGATCAAGAATCCTTTCCCCTATTAAACCTCACTGTTCTCTATATGTGTGTTACCCCACCAAAAGGATCATACACGGGCAAATTTAACCTTCAGTGTGTGCATACATCCGAACTCACTGTTTATGGAACAATGGTGACAGTGTTTAAACAAGCTCCATGGTTTTAATAAGGGCTGTAGCAGCTCATTTCTTCCCATAACCTAAGCTCCTGTTTAAACATGTAAACCCTGTTTCTTTATAACAAATTCTCCTTTGCCTTTTAGAGGCTTCTTTTGAAGTAGCAGTCAAGATCTTGTAACCAACAAACTCCTTTTAATCAAAACACAGTTCTTTATAGGAAAAACCTCTGTCTTTCGATTGTTTTGAAGATGAAACAAGCTGCTCTTAATCTCAAAACCAAGTATCCCTGTAGGTGTTTTTTGAATGACATAGTCAGCACTTTATCACAGTTCAACACTTCAGATCACCGTGTAGGAAACACTGTTTTTTAGCTATAGTGACAGGTTTAGAAGGTTTTGAAAACTTTGATACGAAACACCTGTAGTGGTTCAGCACACTGATCTCTTTATAGGTACTTCCAGCAGTGAATTTATCCCATAAACACAACTCCAAACTAGGGCCACAGTTTGAGTTTAAATTTTCATGTTACTTGGCAAATCTTTGAAATCGAGGAGGAAGATATATGAGAATACCTTCAATTTTGATGAGAAAATCCTTTAAGAGGGCTGGAGTAGCAACGGAGGTCTTCAAAGTATGCGCGGCACTCTTTAATGTCAGCACGGCGCGCAAAATTACACCCGGGTGGCCTGTCGGGTGGTCGGGCGCCCTGTACAGGCGCGTCGCGCCACTGTACAGGCGCGTCGCGCATGAACTGACCGTCAGTGTAAACGCGCTCCCAGGCGCGTCGCGCGGGCTTCCAGGCGCGTCGCTCGGCGTTTAACAGTGTAAAACTCTGCAAATTGACCCGATTTCTGCTTTGTTTGATGCTGTGAACACCTTGATTGCCGTTTTGAAAATGAAATCTCCCTCTTCGATTTATTCTTATGTCATTTCAACACAAGTCTTCAACGGTTACTTCTCTTTTTCTAAATGCAAAACGAGAGAACTCTGTTTTATGCACAGCTGATAGAAAAGTGACCTCCAGTTTTGGTCTTTGGGTGATAAACACCGAACTTCAGACTTTGACAAATAACTCAATAACTTCCACATCACCTCTGCCACTGTTTTAAAGATGCTGGTGATATTTATGAGGCAAAGTAACCCTTCTTTTTAAAACTTTCAAGAGAATACCTGAGTTCTGACTTGTTTCTGAGAGGACAGGGTTTTGTAAACCTGTTTTGACAGTCTCGGTGTTTGCATTGCTCCTTCAAACCTTTTTCCTACTGTAGATGTCAAACTTGCTGGTCTTCTCGGTTTTGATCATGGTCCTCTGTTTTGAAAAAGGCGCCTCCTTTCAACATACTTCTTTGCTTGTATCATTTATGAGATTTTTGTCCCTTTTTGAATAATGAGAAAACCGCACTTGTTTTAAAACTCCCAAAACACTGACACTCCATCAAAACCACTTCTTTGTCTATTCATAACTGGTATACTTATTTACAATGTTGAAACACAGTTACCATTTGCTTTGACTAGTGCATTGGTCTTTTTGTAAGAGAAACATTCCAAAGCTCAACTCTGTCCCCTGCTTTGATACTTTAGGTGAGATTTTAACAAAGAAAAATCATCCAAAATCTGTCAAAAGGCATTTGAAAGCTGTTTTATTACTTAACAGGAGATCGCCTGTGCTTTTCCAACTTGTTTGATAATCTCTGCTCTTAGGTGATTTATAGGCTTCTCCCTGGATTGTAAGTACCATCTTTTGGCTGCATGCTTTCATACTATATTTCTCTGTTTACTCAAAAGGAGCTCCCTTAGACTTCTTGGCAGGTGACAGTGGGGTGTTGTTTGACCCTTTCCCTTAAGGAAACTGCTCTTTTTGGTATAAATGCATACATATTCATATTGTTTCTTGTCCATCATGATGTATTTCTTGAAAGACATTTTCTTATGTGTAGTGCATTTTGAAATAGAAACACCATCTTTCACCTGTGTACAGTCTTCTATTTACTTCCTTTGTATCCTTCCACTGCACCTTTTGACCAAAACAGTTTTCAACAATATGAAATGCTTTGGCCATCTGCTCACAAATGGAGGAGGCCTTTCACTGAGCAAAGTATCTGGAGATTATTTGATAATGCTGCATGACAATGGTTTTGCTAGGAATATGATGGTAAGCAACCAACTTAAAAAAAACATCAAGATAGGCACCTCTGCTTGCAATCACCACTATGCTTCAGAAAAACCCTAGCCAAAATGTCATTGTCTCACTGTACTGCTCTGAGGGTGACTGAAATGTCATCATTTGTTTTGGTCATCTCATGACAAATTATTTGAAGGATAGTCTCTGTGACTATGGAGGTCAGTGCCTTTTGAAAAACAAAACACCTTTCCTTCTGCCTGTGTAATGACATGTTTTGTCAGCACCTCTTCAATTTGATCTTGTGGACAAGCAGGCTGCTTATGATTGGAATTTTTACTAATGACATGCCTTTCTAAAGTTCAACAATTCACATGATTTGAAAGCTTCAAATGACCTCCTTTATCAGACCAGACTCTTTTTTCCTTTGAGCTAGCATATTTCAAACTCTATCCCTGTTATGATCATCACTCACATTCATAAAACCTGGAGATATTGTTTCGCTGTTCAGTAAAAGGCAAACCTGGACTTTTGTAATCTTCAAAGTCAATACTGGCCAGCGCCCTCTGCTTGTGGATGAAGGAGGCGCCCTAACCCTCTGCTTGTAAATGAAGGAGGTTCTGGGCCATGACAATTTGCCAGTTTGCTGTGACAGTGGTGTCTTTCTCTTACTGTGATTTTCATGCTAGAAAGAACTGTAAGGTTTTGATGAGTGACTCTTTGTTTTGCAGCTTCATCTCAGGCTCATGCTACATTTAGAAGCAGCTGTTCCTCTAACTGTAGATTCAAGAATTTACTCCTGAGATGAAGTTGTATTTCCTGTTCTTTGCAGAATCCACAAAACATTGTGAAACACCTATTAATCAGCTTGAGACTGTGGTTCATGCAGTGCTGAGACTTAGGGATATAAGTGGCGCGACTTAGAGCTGTTTGTCAATTTGATTTGCAGAGTAGGAGGTTGGTCATGATTGGTCTGTAGCAGATGAAGGTTTTTTTGGCCCTTTTATGATTGCCAAGGGTGAAATGCCTTAAAGCGCCACTTCCTAACATAGGGGAGACTTTTGAAACAGATTTGGATTTTTCTTTTAAAGCTGATGGGCAGACTAGTAGGGCTGAAGCTAGATAGGATAGGGATAATGAGGTTTTGATTTTGACATGGGTGGACTGAAAAGTAGAAAGGCGAAAAAAGTTTTAGGAGGGTTTTCTAGATGACATATTGACATAAGGAAATCAGTTTCTAGAAAACTCAGCTGTAGATATAGTCATCATTAACATGTAAAAAAAAATACTGATGGCTAACAGGTCCCAAGTTGAATGCTCCAAAGACAAGGTCCAATGCTCCTCTTCTAAGGGTTTCCAACACTCAATGCTCCTCTAAGTGTTTCCAACACCTATGCCAACCTCTAAGCCATGTACTCCTCAAGGTCATTGAACTTTCATGGAAACCTCAATGTAAGCATCTTCAAGTTCATTGAACACGCCTCCATGTAAGCATCTTCAAGTTCATTGAACACGCCTCTATGTAAGCAACCAAGAGTCCCAATGCTACCCAGGGTTCAACATTCTTCTTTCAAGTTCCCAATGCTTTCCAAGAAGGCCATCCTCTCAAGTAAGCAACCAAGTCCTTCATGTGCACCTCATGAAGAATTTTACCATTGCCACATATGTGTTCAATACAACTAAGGGTAGTGAACACAACATGCACTCCATATCACATGAAGGCTGAAGCACACTGAAGCATGGTGTGAACACTTTCAAAGTAACTCAAACTAACACTCCCTCTGTATGAGGAAAGTGTTTTCACAAACACTAGTCTTCTCCCCATGTTTGTCAACCGAATTTGCCATTTGTAAATTTGAATTTGTTGTTGGTGTACAGTTGACCCTTGCAAAAAATACTATCCCCCAAACTTCACTCTCCTCCATCAAGGCATTACACCTCATCTCAAAGCAATAGGGAGGCTCACAAACAGAAGTAGCTAAATCAATATGGTTAGTGCATCTTTTAAAAGGTATACTTTCCTTCATTCAAGATCAAGGTGCTTCTACATGCTCATGTGCATCTTGCAATATCAAAGTTAGTCATCTCGCCTCCCATCTCGACTCACCATGATGTTCCACTATGCTATAATGCAGATCTTATAAGCTTTAGAAGTTTCAGTGTATCCAACAAAGCAAGATGCCATCACAATATCTTAAACATACTCTTTGCTAGGGGTTTGACTCCTTTATGTGTGAAGGAATATAACCTTTGACCATCAACAACTCGCCAAACTACTTTGTATCAACTTAAATCTTTAGACATTACATTATGAGTTGTTTAGCACACCTTGTAATGATATAACATATCCATACAAGACCAAGACAAGTGGATTAGATCTATGCAAATCACAAAAATAAACCTTTGCGCAAATTTCATCCATCTTGAGATACCAAGCTAGTACTATAAATAATAGTCCACATAGGGCCTCTAACAAATTGTAAAGCACCTGTATATTTCCCATCCACCATGAAGCCTCCAACCACTAAACTAAAACCTTCAACAAGGTCAACTCTCTCCTTCAAAGAGAATCCTTTGGTAACTAGAGTGCTCCCTCTTTATGAAAGAATCCAACAACCCTATCTTGGTACACTCGAATACTCCCATCACCTACAAGTTCATATCAATCATTGATCCCACTATAGGTTTTGAAACTATTTCCACGGGGTCTTGTCATACATGCTTTACACATGCCTCCTCAAAACTAAAGGCTCACCTAGATTCTCATTGTTATGTACAAGCACCATGTGATCAACAAAACTCTGTATTTTTCCTTAAAAAATTAGTGCATGCTCGTGGGCTTTAGTTGTAATAATTGTGTGCCTCACATGTCTTCTTTGGGAGGATTGTAAGTAGTGTTTTTTGCGCATGATCATGCTCAAGACATACCTTGCGAGTATATATGAATCTCTAATGGAGTCTAGTGTTAAATGAAAATCCAAAATTTTTGAAAAACAAATGGGTGAAAATGACAAGCTTGAGATACATAAATTCTTAGTGTAGACAAAATTGAAATTTGATGGTTGATGTTTCTGGAATCCACACTTGAAGTTTATAGGTAAAAAAACATTTTTTCACTCAATGGTAACTCTTTAGAGTAAAATGGTAAAAATGGAATGTTTTTACCAATGTTGAAGTCTTTTTTACCATATTTTTAAAGTAAAAAAGGACCAAAAAGCTAAAAAAATTTTTTGGTCCTTTTTTTCTTGTGGATTTTGAATCAACTTTGTTTTATAATTCCATTTAGCCATGTGAAGGCTCATTTGAAGGTTTGCAGAATTAAAGTGACAATACTTTGCCATTTTTAGTGTCAATACTTTGTGAATTTGACACATGGTCTTGAAATTGACTTGTAGTGATATTGAAATTGACATACACTGATAGTTCTCTTGCATTGCATCTCCTGCGATCAATATTTTTTTACATTGTTACATCTTAAGGTTGAACTTGTAAGTTGTGACATTACTCTTTCCATATTTATTGTGTAAGCATAACTTGTTTGGTAGTGCCTACTTATCACAGGTTGTCCTAGTTAATACCTTGCTTTCCATTTAACATCCACGTTGAGTTTTCTTCCCAGGCTTGGGAAACTCATTCAGTCCCACCATTTCTTTGCAAAGATAATGCATGATTATCTTATCTATTTTTGACTAATGACATAATGGGCTCCCCTTTTTCGTTCGATTTGCATTTTCATTGCTTATCATTGCTTCCACTTTTGTGTCTAATGCTTCATTGCAATTTTTGTTCCTATACTTAGTGCTATTGCATTCCCATTTGTCACATGCCATTGTATTAATTTCTCTTGCACTTCAAACACTATCCTTAGAAAACTTGCTTACGTGTGTCCACATCCCGCATAACACCTTCTCAACATTATTTTTGCGTAGGATTGTTCCATGCATTTGGAACATAGTTGCATGCCATGCAATACTTGTCTCTTCCTCTGTATTATGGAACACTTCCATTTTTTAAGGTTTAGAATATGGAAAAGATACAAAAAAATAAATACTTAAAAAAATAAAGGGGGACGAGTCAACATCTTTATGATTCATGTATCTATTTGATAATGTCAAGTTTGGGTTGCTTTTACACAAAGAATATATTTTGATTTACTTTTTTTATAGTAAAGTTTTAGTATTTTCTTAGGAGTTGCACGAATATTTTGAGATTTTATTCCTCCAATTGGTTATTCTTCCAATCCATATGGAGAAGCTTCTACTCAAGTCATTATTGTGTGATGCTCATGTTTAAGGTGTTGTTACTCAAACCCTCAATGAAGGGAAATCCGATCCTGTAGGTGAGAGCCAAGGGAAAACTACTAGGAAAGCCATTCATTGTCACCTCAGTGGCCTTCCCTCTCACTTCTAGGATAATAGGAAAATTATCCAAGACCTAGGGGAAATCCCTATATGCATGAAATATCACAAGCTAGAAAAAAGGGAGAACACTAAGTGGTCCAAATAGAAGCAAATCCTATTTTCGATAGATTCAGGTTGAGGATCAAAAGGAAGGTATTAGGGGATATGCTTGGTAAGGTGTTGGTATTGAATCCTCTACACCACAACTTTATTAGAAACATAAGTACAACAAATACAATCAATTTTAATTTCAAACATGTGTTAGCGAAACAATGTTGAGGAAGTTATTGCTTCCACTCTTGAACTAATTGTGAAATAATGGAGTAATTATACACACTACAAAATAGCCAAATAATGAAAACATATCGAAACACAATGAAAACATATTTGAACACAATGCATAAAATGTAGTTCGAGTTAAGAAATAAAATGGAAACCAACAAATATGCATGCATGGGTGAGGAGTAGGGTAAGTTGACTTACCATAAGTAGGCATGAGTGGGAATGTCCTTCAAATGATTTCAAACAACTGTCAACACCACCATTAGGAAATAACTTACATTTTCATCAAGTGTGCAATTATTGCAAATTCCAAATTGATGGGGGCCTGCTTTCCATCTCAAACCTACTAGCTTGAGGTTGTTTCATACCACTGTGTTATTAGAGACACAAAACTATAATATGATTGTTGGAAAACCGTATCCTCTTCATGTCGTGAGGATTATTCACATTGAGATCAATCACATGATGGTCAGTCAAGTCGCTAGCCTGCATCGTATAATAACATAACTTCACATTTGCAATGAAATAATAGGTCACTTAGTTGATTGTTCTGCCAACAGGATGGAAATGGAAATGCAGCAGTTTGTATGAGTCATGATGTCAATCATCAAACCAAATAATCAATCTTTGTAATCCAATGTTTATGTGCCACCATTTATCGTGCATTCCTATGTGATATAATGTTTCAATGCCTCGTGGGTATAACTTGTGTCAATCCTTGATGTCACTACATGGTCTTGTACGTGTAATGCCCAAAATGATCTATGATGTAGTGACTATTTGGAGCATGCAAAGGTGGTTTAAAATGGACATCGAGGATGTGTAGTTGCGTTGCAATGAAAAAGTGTTTTGAGTCGTAATAAATATCTTTGCATGGGTAGAGGAGACACTTTATAATAGTATTAGGGTTTTGAGCTCTAAAGAATTATTTCACACAAATTCTAAATGGTTGACATATTGATGGGTCAAATCTAGTGGAGGGAACATGTCAATAATTGATGCTTATAAGTAGATACTGATGATGGATGAGGTGAGGGGAAAAAAATTGATTGCCTTTTGGTAATAGAGGATGGGAAATTGAGAAGAGACATGGGAGAAGTTTCACGATAAAGTAGATCATGTTCCTAAACATGTGGATTATGCCCAAATTGGGCTGGTAAACACAAAGGAGGGATAAAGATAATTCTCTCATAGATGAATTCTTAGTTGAGGTGAAGTCAGTGTATCTTGAACACGTCAACCTAGTCTTTAAAATGGATTTGAGATGGGAGACTATTAGTGATTCCAAAGGTGAATACAACGAGCCTTGTAACCAAGCAATGGAGATTACAATGAAAATGTTCAATTAACCAAATGTAATCTCATTGTCATAATTACTGAAACAACTGGAATTTGGGATTGCAATAACTATGAATTCAAGATAAATGTTTTATAACATGGATAAATAATAAATAACAAGTTCTATAATGATTAATATTAGTGAATCCAATTTTGAGACAAATCATAAAAATAATCAACAGAACCAGGGTATTGAGTATACGAGTCCAATCACAAGTAATATATATCAATTTGAAACCTAGACATAGACTTAATGATCTAGTTAAAAAATAGGCAATATTAAGCCCCATATCATAATATATTAAATAAACTTAAACAAGAAAAAGAAAGAAATGAGATTAAATCATTTTATTTTTCATTTTCTTTAGAGATTAAATATTAGTGCCTTGAGGGTTATGGGGTCATATTGCCTTCTTCCAAAATAGTACTAAGCTTTAGGATGGAGATGTGTTTTAAGTATTTGGGGGACTACCTACAAGTGCTCTTAAGGGAATATTTAAGGTTTTGATGATTTTTCTAGGGGGCGATATTATTTAGAATCACACCCAAGCGCAATAGGGTGATCTGAAAGGAGGTGAATGACAAAAGGGAAGAGTTATAGACGTTCAAACTTAATACAAAAACACTTACCTTTGATGGGAAAAGGGGAACTAGGTGGAGACCTCACCCTAGATTGTCCTTTCGATGGAGCTTGTGCCCTTCTTTAGCCTTAGATGCAAATTTTTGCTAAGAAAATATGTAAGAAAAACACTTATATTAACCTTTCAAGAAATTACCAGCATCCACAAAAAAAAAAGACACAATCATGGTCAAACTGACTTAAAGTAACCTTTCATTATTCTTTGATGAATTGGAATGGAGTAGAATCCATCCTTAGATAGAGTGGATCCCCTCACCCTGTACAATGAATTACAAATGTGGGCTCAAAACCACGATCTATGTTACAATAATGATGAAATCAACCCTAGAATGATCAATAAAGTGAGTTATTGCAAAATAATAATCAAAGTGCCCCGTTCGAAGGCTTTATAATTGAAATCATGGGCAATAGAATCATTCTTTCCCCAAATTATGGATTTAAGCATCACATGTGCAATTGAAAGTTTGGATACTTCTAGGACTCCACCATATCTTAATGCTTATTGGGTTGAGTCGAGATAATGTGGCATCCTTCCTACAATGGAATCTTCATTTGGAATGGTGATAATATATCCTTTTGATTTTTTAGGTGGTGTAGATCTAATAAGCCTTCCTGAAAAAACATAGAAATTGTTAGTTTATTAATTTTCCCAAGTCTACTATAGGGGTTATCATCGAACCAAGACAGTTGGTTCCAAGTCCTAGGAATAGTCAAGGTATGATAAGTTGGTAAACTTGTAAAAAGGGAAAAGAAACGGATCCTCCATGATACGACCCTCAAAGTCAATTTAAGCACAAGTCACTTATCATTTCAAAGTCTATCCTTGAAGCTAGGATTAATTTCTAATAGTTTTTTTTAAGAGGGATCTTGGAGGATTGAGTTTCCATTCCTTGACATCATTAAAGTGTCCCTTATTTTCATTTAATTAAGTGTTTAGTTCATTGAACATCTCCCATTTGTTTATATATTTTGAAACAAGCTAGGGACTGAGAGCCTCATAATGAGGAAGATTTATTTATTTAATACTTTGTTGTCACCTCTTGGTCCCTTTAGATATTCTATAGACAATCATGGACATTTATTTTTTAAAATTTGGCAGTGTCTTTTCATGATTAGACCAATTTTAACATTGAATCCTTGAGAAGCGAGGTCATGAAAGGGGATAACTCTTCCATGAATGGAATGGTGATGAAGGGCATGAGTGGAAAGTGTTATGTATGAGAGGGATATGGAACAATACATGAGTAAGCCACCTAGTAACATAAACCGACCATTGGATATGACCCCTTTCATGAGTAGACCATGTCCTACATAAAATGACAAGACAAATGAACAAACTAAGGACTATGAAGTGTGGTAAGTCCTACTTTAGTAAACATCATTGTCACTAATCACTCAAGATCACAAACACCATCCAATTACACATGTATATAACAAATGATAATGAGAATTGCATTGATTTTTCCATCCGAGTTTGATGAAGGATTTTGATGCTTCATGGTTGAACCAACATGGGTGCTTGAACGAGAAAATGACTAGGCTTGTCTAAATGAGTGAGTACCAGATGCGAGTAGAGAAAATTCAACAAGTTTACATATCCCTTGGGGGTATATCTCTTCAAGTAGTTACCCCTTGTGGGGTAACACAAGGAAAGCTTATGTTTCGTGTTAGCGATTACTTAGATATCCTAGTTTTCAATGTTGACCTTCCTTCTATGAAATTATTCTCAATTCAACATCAATTTCAATGTTACTATTTCATGTCAGTGTGGATGAACTCATTATTACTTTCTCATTGTCAAGTGCTTTCCTATTGATTGTGACACCTTACCACGTGAGATAGATGTAGAGTGTTTAGTACTCTATGACTTAATTTCATCATTGGTAGGTTCCTTTAAGCTTAGCCAAGGGCACTCATCATTAGTTTGTCACTGAGTAGTTTCCCTTGTGTTCGATGAAAAAACCTATATTAACGAAGTGAGATTTATGCTTTACATTGGATTCCATTTCCATTTTTAGTGGAAGGCCTCACCTTTGAAAGTGATTTTTGTCAATGGTTTCCGCTTAGGTCTTTATCATGTGATATTTTTATCTAGGGAATTAGAAAGTTGTTCTTGGTGGTATGTACTCTGAAATTACTATCCAAAACCTTAAATCAAATCATGTTTTCATTTTCATTTCTATATTGTGTTTTTTGATAGGATATGCCTTAATGCCCTCCTATGGATATATCTCTTTCTATTGACTCTAACTTATTTCCTTGGAAATGTGGTTTACAAACCTTTATAGTAACCGTGGGTTTGTATTCATTAGTTGTAATTTCACTTGCATTTGACAATAGGGATACATCAATGACCCTTGATTAATTGATTTTACAAGTGTTTTCCTTTAGTACATCTCTCACACTTGCTAGGATGTACTATGTACCTTAGTGCTCATATCACCGGTGGGTTAACTTGAATCTAGAAGCCATATACATTATTGACTGGTGACTAAATGGTTTTTTCCATGTTCAATTGTGATACATTTATTCTCATGATATTGATTCATACTTTCAATGGGTTTGGATTGAAGGCCCTGAGACATGGTGGCATCCCTCTTTGGTTCTATGTCTTCGGTTTATTATATAGTACATGACTACCTTATATGACATTGGCGCTATGGAGACTTTGTTTGACAATGTCATAATTTCAGTTATTTTCCTGATGTACACTAAGACATAGATCCACATTCTATTTTCTCATGCTTATGATATAATCTTGACATGGATCCACTATGTATTCTCTTGTGGCTATGATTTCACATTTTATATAATTAAAGGAAATAGGTACTCAATTTGGTGACTATGCTTATTTTCGATCTAAGCATATGTATCTCTCCCATGGGGTACAAAGCCATTTAATACTTTGGTTTTTGTTTGGAGGTACCTTTTAGATCTTTAATTTTTCAAACTCTATTGTGGTTCACTTCTGAAGTTTCTTTGAGAAATGTATTTAGGCCATCAACTTTTATTCTAACCCACATACTGCTATATCTATTATAGTTTTATTTCATCACCTTTTACCAAAAGAGTGGGGCCAGAGAAATAATATTCCTTCAGCTAAGAACTTGCAGATCATTTTAATACATTTTTTCAGTCCATTTTCCTTGTGCAGGACTTACAATAATGCAATTCAACAGTGCTCCTAGGTTGGTAGTGAGCAACATGCAAATATCCTCAAAATGACCTAAATAATAAAACAAATGCAAAATGCATGGGTCTTGAGTGGACATTATGGATCTTATAGACTTATACGCTTCAATTTTTTCTCCCCTATTGCTGGAACTACTTCCCATTCACATTAATAGATGGCCCATGGTTTGGAGAGTTTGGAGAGGATGCCACATGCTTATGTCGAAGAAATTATTTGGGACCTATTAACCTTTGGCCATAATATCCTATTCTTAAAAATAATACTCCTAGTTCTACAAGTTTAGTATGATCTTGAGTAGGGTTGGAGTTGTCCTTTGATTTCCCTTTTTCCATTGAGTTTGATAAGTGGTAAGGATTGGAGGAACCTAGGCTTGGTTGATGAATATAGCGGTAATAAATTCAACTATATTGATTCTATTTATATTGAAATTATTCTAATAAATTTTTCTGTTTAACAGGGTTTAGCTCGAGGCTTTTCCATCAACATAATATAAATGGGGGAACTGTATAGTAGAGTTAAGAATTTAGTGGAAGTAAAGTGGAGAAGAATCAAGTAGGTTGAGAAGCCTTCAACGTAGTATATTGAGAGCCATGCTTTTAATCACCATAAACCTTTGGGGCAATATTCATTTTACCCCTAAACGAAGTGAGAGGGAGTCTTAAGGTATTGAAGAGGGCATTGCCAATGAATATATAAATTGCTGATTCAAAAAAAGGTAGCATTTGAGAGACTATTAGATGTTGATATTAACTCATATTCTAAAACCCAAAGGAGAGTTCAAGAGAGAAGTTTAATATGATGTTAACAATGATCATCCTCATTTAAGTAGCTTGTATATTATAAACGAAATCAATACTAGTACGAAGCAAAATTAAAGAGCCTTGGTTAAAGCAATAAGTTGAAAAATAGAGTTGGCAAATTGTTTCAATAAATAATTAAAAATGGAGTTGTCTTTAGTGCAACTTTTTGGAGTTGGAGTTTCCAATGTCGAAATCAAGCCAAAAAAATTGAAATTACTGTACCCAAATAAGACACATGAATAAAGGGAAAAAATGATATCTTTGAATTTGACTCCATGAATCAATATTTTAACTGGGTGATATACAAATGGAAACAAGGAGATAAGATGAAGCCAAAGCTACAAATGAGCAACTGGAATACATTTCCAAAGTTGAAATATGCTTCCTCTAGTCCTTATGACATCATGAATAGATTTCGCACAATAATCCAATGCAAATTTGAAGAAGAATAACGTAGACGTCATAGCTAAGAACAAGTAAACCACCATCTTGAAGAACAACTCAGCATCTCAAATGCTAAAGTTGAGAACAAGACGACACTGATCAAGAAAACTGCTATGCTGCAAAATAAGGTTAGAGCATTAGTAATGGAATATTTCAATAAGTTCATTAGCATACACACAATCAAGAATGCAATGACAAAGTTTAGTCAGAAAGTTGACGAGATATGTGCAAGGTTCAATCACAACCACAACTAACTCCTATAATGCAACTAATCGTAAATATAGTACGTGTGAAATCCTGGCTGACATTCATGCCCTGAATTAATTAGAAGTATTTGAACTACGTGCATATATGGAACCTAAAGAGAAAAGTGCATAGATTGAAACACAGTCTTGTGAATGATATTTCAAATGCATTTGCAACTACAGGTTGTGGGAAACATCCTAGCTGCTTTGCTTAACCATGTTGAAGATGACATCTCGTTTGAGCAACTCAGAAACAAAGTCATCTAAAACATTGAATCAAGAAAAATTAATGCTAACATAGCAGCGTTCATCAAATATCCTTTGAAGGCTATATTGTACTTCCTACTCAGTAGGATGAAAGGATAAACAATTTATTTACAGAATTGATAAGTGAAAAAAATCAATGTAGAGTAGAGGTTAACAAGCCTTAGGTGGAAAATATTTGTCATTTATATGGATGACTATTGGATGGGACCATCATCTAGTTTGCAAAATACACTTCAAGCATGAATAATTTGATTATTATTTTCCAATAATATTTAACTATGGTAGACTCTGGTAAGTTAGAAAGATAAAAGCCATAAACCAAATTATAAATAGAATCATTTTATTTGAGAAAATGGTTAGCATATTAGTGTTGTAAGTTATTCTCTTACAATTTTTAAGATGATTGATGGTAGGCCGTTCTCTCACTTCCATGGGTTTTTTTTTTAATGCTGGTAGGCCTAAGAATTTCAAGTTATAAACTATTCTCATGCTTGTATTATTTTTTCTTTCTTATCTTTTCATTGCTCACGTTTGATATAAAACATGGTATCTCTTTTTGACTAGTAGATTATCCTTGGTTCCTAAAGGATTTTTTGATTTTGCATAGGTTATAGTAAGTGGAGTAATCTCCTTATGTTTTGTGCTTAATTAGCTGCATCTCATCATATATTATTTTCTTTATCTTATATATTATTTTTTACAATCGAGAAATAATGAAAATGATTGATTTATCAATGGGGAAAGGTCTAATTGTACCATTTTTTTAGGTGATCTTGTGAGGTTGAAAAGGGGAGTTTGCTTATGTCAACATAATGAGCCCAAGATTAATGTGTAGTAGCTTGACAGGGGGGAACCAAAACATTGTCTATATCTTCAACCAAATCAAGGTGAATTACTAACAATGAATAATACCATTCTAGTGTTTGATATATCATTTTACATCTAAAATGGCCAATCACTATGTATCTTTCATACTTTTTGAAATGACAAAAATAATGATGATTAGTGACTTATAATGTCTAATCTTTTGAAACTAGTCTTAGAAAGACTAGTTGGGATAGCTCTCCTATTACTCTAGAAAGGCATAAAATGTAAAAATATCATGTCAGGCCTACAAAATTTCTGTGTCAACACATACAACTTTATTTCTGTGCATGGATATTACTTACACAAAACACATGTTTAGTTATGATATTATTTATGTTGCATGAGAACATTTAAACATGGCTCTATGGTATACATATTTAGATTCTAGATATATGAATTAATTCTTGACCAAGCTTGATAGGTTGAAGGATGAAAGGTTTATATTTATTTGGGTTGGATGACGATGCATACATAGAATTAACCAATCACCCATGTATACAACTATTGGCCGAGTTTCAATATATTGGTAGCAAAACCAAATTTATAAATTTTTTTTTTAGTTAAGTATGGACATTTACATTGAAAATCAAACTCATTTTTTATGGATGAGGGTCAATATCATTATGTCGAAAATACTTGGTCACATTTCTTATAAAAACCATCAAGTTGGATATTTTACGGTTCATTTAAAAGAAAAATAAATATAAAAAGTATTTTATGCTCCTTTCTAAAGGAAATTAGACCAAAACTGAGCTTGGGTAAATGTAATAGCCCAAACTAGCATGATTTTTCTAGAAGGGTTGTTATGCGATGGAAATTATCTGCAGATTATTCAAAGAAATGAAAAGAAAAAAATACATTCATGAATTTATTTAGATTTATGGGGACCAATTATTGATGCAAACCCATACTTTAATACAAAACTATCAATGTGGGAGAAATCACACTTAAGGATGGGTTTTCCACCTAATCAATGTTGCACCTACAACTAGGTGATGCCCTTTGAGCATGGATTAAGCTCAATGATAACATAGGAAATATTCCCTACGTCATTTACACAAATAAACTTATTCTGTCTAAAAAATAATGACAATAGGTTGGAATCCAATTGGACTCTGTAATATTTTGAAATTGGCAACAACTAATTGGAAATATTATTTTTTGACTACTTTACTTTAATACAGTTAAGTTAGAAATAAAGTGGGTGAAAGGGACCCTTAACTCACACTTAGGATAAAAACATTTCCTAAAGTCACTTGGAGGCATGATTAATTGGCAGCATGGGGCCTAGAGGATGAAGTGGCAGCTTGGAGGAGATGTCGGCGTGGGCAGCGTGGGCCCAAGACAGCACGGAGCTAGAGGGACAGCGTGGCTCAAGGAGACAACGCAGTTGGTGGTGGGGCCCAGGTGAGAGCAAGGTTCTCCAAGCATAAAAAGGGAGAGAGGCTCCTCATTTGAGTATTCTATTATGCATCTATGTTATTTGTCTTTTGACTTTGAGCACACTTTTGTTGTTGAGAAAAGTCTGCATGCGCTGTTCAACACATCGGGTGTCTATGTGCGGAGATCCCAACCTCAGCCCCGGGGGACTTCGAGTGCCTGCTCGGGCGAGGAGTTCCATCCTTGATTTTCTGGAGAGAGTTATAGCAGCCAAAATTGGGATCATTCACTTGCATAGACAACACAGTCAGTGAGAGGGAGGACACAGTCTTTGGAGGAGGAGGTTCCGGATTGAGGGTTCATCAGGGGATTCAGCCTGGTAGAGTTGGAAAGGGGTTAGCACTTCCCTATTCCATCATTTTGGTAGAGTTGGAGGCCATATTCAGCAGCAGATCATTCAGGGCCAACGTTCATCACCGGGATAGCGTTATACCTCAAGGGAGGTCATTTTCCGAGGTCATCCATTTCCGGAAAGCTCTTTGGGATTTTCTGGGTATTTGGTGGAGAGACCATTTCCAAAGTTTCACAATTTTCTAAGTTGGGGAGAAGCCCCAAATAGTTGATCTATTCCAGTAGCAGCATCAGTACTGCAGCAACACCAACAACTTGGAGATAATGCATTCATAAAGGGAGCAGCCATTCCATGATATAGTCTGAGAGTATTTCTACGCTTGCCTAGTGCAAGCCAAGGTGCCATCATTTTGATCATCTTTGTATTCATTTTATCTTTCAGTACTTAATAAAATGGCTCAACGTTCTCCATATTTTTTCTTGTTCATATGATGTCTCTATAGTTGATGTAGTTTCTTGTTTATGTGCTTTATATTGCTGTTTATTTATATTCAGAATATTACAGTGGTATCAGAGCTCATAGAATTGGCTTAGCCTGTGGAGCAGATTGTCTATGACACCAGTAGGAAAACCATACATCTGTTACGAAGGAAGGAAGTATAGAGATCAAGAGCGGTGGTTAGAGATCACTTTCGGGGAAGGTGATTGCGTTCCAGTAGTGGATGCAGAAGAGGAGGAACTGATGGCAGAGGAAAGAGATGCCGGAAAGGAGTTCGGGGAAATTATCCTCAAATCAGTATAGGACTTGTCAAAACGGATAGAAGAGATGGGGCAGAAGCTCGCTATAGAAACTAGATAGCGTGAAACCCCAAGAGGTTTCCATACGGGAGAGGGATTAGGCACATCCCATCATTTGCGGGAGCACCACATAGCGCAACAGATGGCATCTTATACACCCCCACGTTCCACGATGCCCACATTTCTTGCCACAGACATTGGGGCAGGAGCACAGTAGGAGCACGAACCGGCTCACATGGGGGATTAATTTTCCGAGTATCAGTCCTACGGTCAGGAGTTCAGAGATGCCCTCACATTACATGACTTCATACAGCTCAAGAGGGACAACAGACCCCACAACCATCACAGGGGGAACATGCATTCACAGGATGGGGATGTACAACACATTGTAGGCAGATTCTATCTACCGACATTTGATGGATCATCCAAGTGTTCGGAAAAGGCTTGGGTGGAGAAGTTGGATATCTATTTCCAACTTAAGCAGATGGCAGAGGCAGATGCCATCAAGGTGGCAGCGCTGCACCTGAAGGGCGAGGCCCATGATTGGTGGTTCTACATGATGGTTACACTAGGACACTCAGGGGTGACAACATATGCTGAGTTTACACGGAGGTTGATAGAGAGGTTTGATCGGAGGGATCCAGAGGATCACTTTGTTGAGCTGACTAAGCTCAAGCAGACTGGGAGTCTGGACACATACATTTCAGAGTTTTTGAGACTCTCCGTGATGGTACATGACTGATCTTCAGCCAGGATGATCTACATGTTCATCGATGGTTTGGCAGAGCCTCTTCGAGGGTTGGTCAGGTCGACGAGGCCAGCTACACTCCATGACGCAGTTGGGAGGACTCGGGACTTGCAGGATGCACTACCTCGGACTAGAGCTCCTTTCCCCCAGAGACCAAAATTTCAGCTGAAGGGGAAGGACACGAGGATTCCGCCTCCAAAGGGGAACTAGAGCCGAGGTCCTTTGGATGATGAAACTAGGAGAGATCTAAGGCGAAAGAAGCTATGCTTCACATGCTAGGAGCCATGGGCACCAGGACATCGTTGTGCCGTGGGGAAGGCACACTACATTAAGGTTTTCTCTGACAGTGACAGAGAAGAGGACGAGTATGAGGAGATGGAGGCAGGAGGAAACAATGCGAGACAGAGAGGAGATCATCCACCACCTCCACCAACAGGAGCTGGAGGTGCATCGTTTGCACCTACCGGGGGAGTCCTTGCTTCTTTGTGGGGGATTCCAAAATACTTGACACTGCGTGTCCGAGGTACAGTGCAAGGACAATGTGTTTCGGTATTAGTGGACAGTGGGGCTACCCACAATTTTATTGATGCACAGTTGGTAGAGCGGAGGAGCATACCGACAAAGAGCTTTGATGGGTTCTCAATACTAGATCCAGGCGCCAGAACAATGCAGTGTGCTAGGTATGTGCCAGCCTTGGTAGTGACTATGGGGACTCACACTCTAACAGATCATTTCTTTGTGGTGGACATTCCAGACACCAACGTGATACTGGGAGTGCAGTGGTTGATCACGCTGGGAAAGGTCACCACAGATTGGGAGACCTTAGAGATGGAGTGGACAGATAAGAAGATTGGGAAGCACGAGATGATTAGGGGCATGCACACTTACCCACCATAGACAGTTTCGACATGGAGGCATATTTTCGGAAGGGAGACATAGAGTGGGTAGTGGAGCTACGTGCTTCGGAGGCAGGGTCTACAAGGCAGGCTGTACACCCAGATGTGTAGTCCATCCTAGAAAAATATGCCACGGTTTTTGGAGATATAACACCAGGGTAGCCACCATATCAGGGATTTGAGCACACCATTGAGTTGGAGCAGGGCATCTAGGAAGTGATCACTAGACCCTATAGGCATCCTAAGGCTTATTGGGATGAGATTGAGAGGGCCATCCATGATATCTTGGCGTTGGGGCACATCCATCTTAGCACTAGCCCATTTTCTTCTTTTGTCGTGCTGGTGAAGAAAATGGATGGCATATTGAGGATGTGCATTGACTATCGGACTCTCAACAAAAATACCATGAAGAACCAATACCCCATTCCACGGATATATGAGTTGATGGATGAGTTGAGGGGATCAAAGTTCTTTTCGAAGATTGATTTGAGATTTGGGTACCACTAGATTCGCGTGAGAGATCAAGATGTTCCCAAGACCGCTTTCAGATGTCATTACAATCACTTTGTGTTCTTGGTGATTCATTTCGGGCTAACCAATGCTCTGGCCACCTTTCAGTCATGCATGAATCACATCTTCCGCAGTCACTTGAGGAAGTTTGTGTTAATGTTTTTCAATGACATCTTGATTTACAGTAGGACATGGGAGGAGCACCTACAACATATTGAGGTTGTATTGCGCATATTGAAGGATCAACATTTTTATGCCAAGCTCTCCAAATGCGAGTTTGGGTTAACGGAGATGCTCTACTTGGGGCACATCATTGGTGTGGATGGAGTGAGGGTCCACGAGGAGAAGACCAGGGCCATTAGAGATTGGCCAGAGCCAAAGAATGTGACGAAGCTTTGGGGGTTTGTGGGCATCTGCACCTACTATCGAAAGTTCGTCAAGGGGTTTTCCCAACTTGCTGCATCTCTTACAGACCTTACCAAAAAGGGGGCATTCAGTTGGATTGACACAACGCAGAGGGCTTTCGACAGGCTCAAGGAGGTGATGAGCAGCTGTCCAATTTTTGTATTGCCAGGTTTCATATAGCCCTTTTTCCTAGAGTGCGATGCATCAGGGGAGGGGATAGTCGCAGTCTTGATGCAGGGAGGCCACCCCATAGCTTTCGAGAGCCGAAAGCTATTGCCACACGAAAGGTTGTATGCTATATGTGACAAGGAGATGTTGGCCATCATGCATGCACTGGCCAAATTTCGGCAGTACTTGGTGGGGAACCGGTTCAGAGTGAGGACTGACCACAAAGACCTTAGATTCTTTTTGGAGCAAAAGCAGTTGTAGGAGAGGCAGCAGAAGTGGGTTAGCAAGATCCAGGCATATGATTTCGACATAGAGTATGTCAAGGGGAAAAAAAACGTGGTGGCCGATGCACTTTCACGCAGACCAACAACGTTGTCCTTGATGAGCTTAGATACGGATTGAAGGGCTCAGTTGCTGGTAGAGTACTCCATGGAACGTTTTTCTTGTGAGGTGTTGGACGGACAGATTACAGATGACAGGTAGAGGGTGATGGATGAGGTGATATACTTCAGGGACAAGATTTTCTTGACTGGAAGCTCCCAGCTGAAGGAGAAAATACTGCATGACTCACATGACTTGCCATTATCAGGCCACCAGGGGTTCACCAAGACCTATAGGGCCATCAGAGAGAGGTTCTCATGGAAGGGCCTCAAGGAGGATGTACTACGACATGTCAGGGAGTGCGAAGTATGTCAACATAATAAGGGAGAGATGAAAGATCCTACGGGTTTACTTCAGCCTCTTCCCATACCAGAGGGGAAATGGGAGAGCATTTTGATGGATTTCATCACAGGGCTGCCCATTGTACAGGGAAAGGATTGCATATTTTTAGTCGTTGACCGGTTGACAAAGTATGCACACTTCTTCGCTATCTTAGCACGATACATTGCAACACAGGTAATGGAGTTCTTCTTCAGGGATGTATTCATATTGCATGGTCTTCCAAAGACCATTGTTAGTGACAGGGATAACCGCTTCATGGGCGGGTTTTGGCAGGAGCTTTTCCGTTTGGTGGGTACCGAGTTGACCCCGAGTACCAGTTATCACCCACAGAAGGATGGGTAGACAGAGATAGTGAACAAGTGGCTAGAAGGCTACTTGCGAAACTATGTCTCCAGGCATCAAAAGGCATGGTTACGATGGTTGCACTTGAGGGAGTACTGTTACAACACCACTCACCATATGTCTGTCAATATGTCTCCATTTTATGCTTTATATGGATATCATGATTTATCTTTTGCTAATGTCATGTTTGGTGCTAGTAGGGCCCCTAGGGCCAAGGATTGGATCCAAGAGAGTCAAGATGTACTCCGGGCTCTTAAGGATAACATAGCTACAACGCAAAATCAACACAAGCTATATGCCGAAAGGGGATGGGTTGAGAGGCAGTTTGAGGTAGGGGACTTGGTCTACCTGCGATTGAAACCATATCGTAAGTCCACGCTGAAGAAGAAGGGGGATGAGAAGCTCAAGCCCCGCTTTTATGGACCATACAGGGTGACAC
Source organism: Pinus albicaulis (assembly GCA_034641835.2). Lineage (NCBI taxonomy): Eukaryota > Viridiplantae > Streptophyta > Pinopsida > Pinales > Pinaceae > Pinus > Pinus albicaulis. The sequence continues at coordinate 341,622,774 of CM076575.1, read as the reverse complement.
ACAGGATTGGGGAGGTTGCATATGAGTTGGAGCTTCCCACTAGTAGTAGGATTCATAATATTTTCCATGTGTCATGCCTGAAGAAGGCATTAGGACAACAGGTGACTGCAATTGAGGAGCTCCCACCCACAGATGATGAGGGGCATTTAGTGCTGCAGCCGTAGGCCATCATTGACACTAGGGAGAGGTAGTTGCAGAGTAGGACAGTCAGGGAATACCTGGTGAGATGGAGGAATCTACCAGATGAGGATGCCACTTGGGAGAGTGAGAAAATTTTACAGCATCCATCATTGCAGTTGCTTGAGGGCAAGCAACGTTTTGGAGGGGAGGACTGTAATATTCTCAATTAGAAACAACTAATTGGAAATATTAATTTTTGACTACTTTAATAAAGTTAAGTTAGAAATAAAGTGGGTGAAAGGGACACTTAACTCACACTTAGGATAAAAAAATTTCCTAAAGTCACTTGGAGGCATGATTAATTGGCAGTGTGGGGCCTAGAGGACGAAGTGGCAGCGTGGGCCCAAGACATCGCAGAGCTAGAGGGACAATGTGGCTCAAGGAGACAACACAGTTGGTGGTGGGGCCTAGGTGAGAGCAAGGATCTCCAAGCATAAAAAGGGAGAGAGGCTCCTCATTTGAGTATTCTATTATGCATCTATGTTATTTGTCTTTTGACATTGAGCACCCTTTTGCTGTTGAGAAAATTATGCACGTGCTGTTCAGCGCATCGGGTGTTTCTGTGCAGAGATCCCAACCTCAGCCCCGGGGGACTTCGAGTGCCTGCTTGGGTGAGGAGTTCCATCCTTGATTTTCCGGAGAGAGTTGTAGAAGCTACAGTTGGGATCATTCACTTGCATAGACAACACAGTCAGTGAGAGGGAGGACACAGTCTTTGGAGGAGGAGGTTCCATATTGAGGGTTCATCAGGGGATTCAACCCGGTAGAATTGGAAAGGGGTTAGCACTTCCCTATTCCATAATTTTGGTAGATTTGGAGGCCATATTCAGCAGCAGATCATTCAGGGCTAGCATTCATCACTGGGATAGCGTTATACTTCAAGGGAGGTTATTCTCCGAGGTCATCCATTTATAGAAAGCTCTCTGGGCTTTTCTGGGTATTTGGTGGAGAGGCCATTCCAAAAGTTACACAATTTTTTGAGTTGGGGAGTAGCCCCAAGTAGTTGATCTATTCCAGCAGCAGCAGCAGCACAATAGTAACACCAACAACTTGGAGATAACGCACTCATCGAGGGAACAACCATTCCATGATATAGTTTGAGAGTATTTCTATGCTTGCCTAGTACAAGCCAAGGTGCCATCATTCTGATCACTTTTGTATTCATTTTATCTTTCAGTACTTAATAAAATAGCTTAGCGTTCTCCATATTTTGTCTTGTTCATATGATGTCTCTCTAGTTGCTGTAGTTTCTTGTTTATGTGCTTTATATTGCTGTTTATTTCTATTCGGAATATTACAGACTCAATTATCGTGTGGTAGAGAGGCCATTGGCTTGCAACATCCCCTTACCTATTAGGGCTATTTCATATAAGAACACATCCAATCACGATCTTGGTACCAAAATACCTCCAACAACATAGTTTTTCCTTCAATCATGATTTGTAACTACCATGGATATTCCATTAGAAATAGTTTGTCACAATTTTTTTATTTTATTTTTTTATTTTTATAATAATTTGAAATATCTCACTATATTGTGTTTGACTTAGATTTCATGTTTAATGTTAATAACTTAATTCATGGAATACTAAATAAATTGAAACTAAAATGAAAGGGACAAACAAATAACACACCTACGACAATATGAACACAACATATACACTTGGAAAATTCAAGATGAGAAAAACCTAGTTAGAAGGCGAGGTCTGCACTGTCCTCTTTTTTTCTTAATTATGAATTTCAAATACAAAAAAAAAAGGAAACTCACTATGGAATTTCCAAGAAACCATGGCCAATATTGTAGCTACAAAATATTCTACACACCTAGTATGCTTCAATATCCCACTACTAGATGCTTTGCTCAATTATGTGACAATAAACAATATAATAAGAATATAATCACTTACTTTCCTAACAACACATTTAACATAACCTAATAGCAATCTAGGGTTAGGTTTAGGGTGTTTCCATGGCTCAACCCCCAATTAATGTCATTGTTATGAACCATATTAAATCTTCATGGAAGTCCACAGGTGACTAGCTCCACATGTGTGACTAATGGACATTGACATGGCATCCACTTAGTACCATGGTGGTAAACTTAAAAATCAGCTTGCAAGAGGCATAAATTTTGCATACAAACTTTGATTGATCCAACCTGGATCAATATATTATATGTCATTCATTTTGATGCTTTTTCAGGGGAAAATTTTGAGGAATCAACTTGTAGGGTCATTTTTATTGGCGATCCTAGTTTCAAAATTTTCAGGGGAAAATTTTAGGAGAAATTTTGAGGCCTTAACTGACTAATTTTTTTTGGTCCCAACCTTACTATACATCTAGAATCCATAAACTACAAATACACACCTTCCAAACAATGCAAAAATTGCTTTAATCAAAGCTTGTAAGAAAAAGCTATGCCACCTTGAAGTTGACCTTCTTGTTCTCACCATGGTGATTCGAGAGGATGCCACGTCAACCCCAATTATGCATAGAAAATGGGCTAGAAACATGATCATGATGAAGAAGACTCTAGGATAATTGTAATTTTAAATTAATTTAAGAGTTGAAGGAGTCAAACTTAACCACTAATAAGCTACCAGGTTGTGTTATAATCAGGCCACTAGGAGGAAAATGAGTTCCATTCTATTCCAGTGCATTTTTGTTCCATAGATGAGAATAATAGGTAAGAGTGAATAGAGAGGGAAAAAATTTAGAGGGTTTATGTACTATAGTAGCCCCATGGGACACCGGTCTCACTTCTTTGTATTTACATCCATTTCCATTTAGAGAAAGAGAGAGCATACTAGCCTAACCTTCTAGTTTGGTTTTCTCCTGAAAGGGTTTCATGGTCATATATTGTGTTATGATGGTTGTGAAGGATTATATTTTTGTATGTTGTTTATTTTCTGCATTTTCTATATTGCATGCACAAAAATAGTAATTCAATAAATCTAAAAGCCTAAAGAAAATAACCCTCTTAGTATAGATTTAAGATTTTAAGATAATTTTGTTAGATCTCGTGTGACAAATTGTCTAGTGGAATATCCATGTAAATTTATGGATAATATTAGTATCAGAGCAATTTTATTTGGGTATATTGTGGGAAGCTATAGGGGATCTAGATTGGTTAATCTAAAAGTCATAGAACCTCAGCCATGGCCGACGAATATGTTAATAACCCTCAAGATCTCGTAGAGGAGAAGTTCACGTAGATGTAAGCACAAGTCACATATATAAATCGTAATGTGAGCCTTCTCATGGTGGCCCTGACCAAAAATCTCAGTCTATTCAAAGGATATGGAGGTTCTAATGTAGAGATCATATTAGAGGGGAGATTAGGGGATTGGGAAGAACTAGAGAGAGAGTCTGAGAAAGAACCCGAAAATGATAAACCTAATTTGAGTGTTATGAATGATACATCATACATATTCAAGATGGAAGTGAAGGTTTACATCAATCCACATCAAGGTGAGATTGTCACTTCAAAGTTAAATCACTGGTTGCAGCACTTGAAGTTTATTTTAGTGTTCATCATATAGAGAAAGAGCGGAAAATTCCTTTTCCCGTCTAAAATTAGAGGGCCATGCCTTAACCTAGTGGTAAATCAACACAAAAACTCCAAGGTTGGAGGGAGATACTCTAGTGACTTAATGTGAGTATTTCAAAATTTTCATAAAGTCACATTTTTACCCTATCAGGTATGTAGAGGACCAATGGATTCTACGACATTAATTTAGGCAAATACATGGGTAGAGTGTACAAGAGTACATCATTGAATTTAGAAAGATGTCCATAATGTTAGGTATCTGTTGAAGGAACCTAGACATACTCCTCAAGTATCCGGGGGACTACCTATTTACTTTATCTTACACATTTACCAAGGTTTACTAACAATTATATTGTCAATTACCTATTTATTTTATCTTACACATTTACCAAGGTTTACTAACAATTATATGAAACATGATGTATGGTGATAACATAAGTCTAAATACCCTTCTCAATGCCCGCCCGAGAAAAGATGCATCACTGCCTTAGACTACTACTTTATGTAGAAGTATCCTTACTATACATCAATCATGCGTACCTGTTTTCATGGGTAACTCATGTGCAATAATTGAGAGCTAGATAGAAAGATGCACTTGTACAAGGCTTATTATGAATTCTTCATGCATGATGGATGCTTCGTATAGATCTCCACTATTCATATTTGTTGCAGTATTCTCAACCATATGCACTACTTCACTCAACCAAGAAGTGTCCGGAAGCTCCTCTCGAGTCTGGGGCATCTTATTTACTCTTTCTACGAACAATTCCAACGCGTAACTGCCATTCCTGGAGGTCCTCCATCAATTATAAAATAATCAAATTATCTGTATAATAACCATCGTTTTTTTCTTTTGCCACAATCCAAAAACAATTCTGCAATCTTCATATTGGGGGATTAAACAATATGGCATAATGTTGTCACCATTTTAGCGGTTGAGCTCTTCATGTGTATGTTCTGCTTGTTTGATTTCATGTTCTTGAATTTTCTGTTGCTACTATTTTAGTTTTGCTGAAAAATTATATGTAGGCGCTGATACGGAGATTTTATATATATATATATATATATATATATATATATATATATATATATATATATATATATATATTCTTTCTTTCTTTCTCTAAAGGATAGCAATTTACCTGAATACTTCTATGAAACTGCACATGCGACTTTATTGAAAAAACCTTGGCTCTTAATGGCACTTTTCTAATACTAAGACTTTATAAATATCGACTAGATGTTGTTGAATGTCAGCAAGATGATGATATTTTTTATAATAATTTAACTGCCAACATACTGTTGGAGTAATTTCCAACTGACGGAACGTGTTGCAGGCGGCAGCATGGATGAACAACGCGTAGGTTTAAATGGCGCACAGGTAGGCAGCGTGATCAACGTTGCGGGCAGCGATCAACGGAGTGCGGGGGGTTCAAACCGCTCGACGGTTAACGGGAAGGCACCCCCCGTAGTTGACTTTCCGATTGGGCTTTGACCCAAGATGAACGACCAATATTGAGTGTGGGGCCTCACCCCAGCTGCTGAGTACGGGCAGACTCGACCCCCCGTAACCACCAGGATGTGGTGGCTCCGCCCACCAGCCACCCACTCGCCACTAATGCACCACCACTGCCACCACGATCAAATTTGCCATAAATTCGATTTTTAAGCGGTGTTGACAGATTTTTAATGGCATTTATGAAATTTTTTAAGCAGTGATAATTTGGCAATTTTGTCAACAAATGACATTAATTGTTTTTAGATATTTTGTTTATAAATATAGAACAAAGAAGTAATGTAATTTTTTTTACATACGCACAGAATGTTAGTATGCACAGCAGTGCAATTGTTTTTTTTTTAAAAGACAGAGAGTGTAGAAGTTTTTTTTACACAACAGTGTATATTTGTTTTTAGAAAAACAGAGAGCTATTTTTTAATAGACAGAGACAGTGAAGTTTTTTGTTTTGGAACTGTGCTTAGAAGCAGTCCAACAACAATTGTAATCCCTCTGAGAGAGGAAGAAGTTGTAACAGTTTTTTTTGAAGAAATTGAATTTTTTTGTGTGGAAACTCTATCACTGTGAGTGCAAATTTTAAATATTTTCTCTGTGTTAGAGAGGGATTTTATTCTCCATTGTTAATTCTGGAATATCTCAATATTCCAACATGGTATCAGAGCCAATTCAGGCTATTTGAAGGTCAAATAAGCTGAAGAAAAGAAATTCGTTATTGCAGAAGCCTCTCCAGCAGAGTGAAGGTTTAGACAAGAAGAATTCAAAGGTAATTCTCTATACAGTTCTATGTTACTGTTGCAGTACAATTAGTAAATTTAAACACACAGTCAAGTGTTTTTGATTCATAGTTAAGAGTGCAGAATGGCTAGAGCCAACACTGGTATGGGTATGGGAAATATCCATCTCCCACAGTTTAATGGGAAAAATTATGACTACTGGTCAATAACTATGAGGGCTTTATTTGTCTCCCAAGATTTATGGGAATTTGTTGAGGATGGCTTTGAAGAGCCAGCAAATGAAGCAGAGTTTTTTGTTTTAACTCAAGCAGGAAGAGAACAGCTGAAGAGTAATAAGAAGAAAGATGCCAAGGCTCTTTTCTTCTTGTATCAAGCAGTGCATGAGAGTGTGTTTCCGAGGATAGCAACAACTAACAGATCCAAAGAAGCATGGGAAACTCTCAAGACATCTTATCAGGGTATGGAGAAAGTGAAGACATCAAAACTTCAGTTGTTGAGGAGAGACTTTGAGACTCTCTGTATGAAAGAGTCAGAAACTATTGACTCATTCTTCACTCATGTGATTGTAATGGTCACACAAATAAGGTCACATGGAGAAACTCTTGAGGACAAGAGGATTGTTGAGAAACTCTTGAGAAGTTTACCCTCAAGGTTTGATGTGATTGTCACCACCATAGAAGAGACTAAAGATCTCACAGAGTTTTCAGTGGACGAGCTACATGCATCACTGATGACCCATGAAAAGAGATTGGGTAGGAGTGAAAACTCATCTCTAGAACAAGCCTTTAAGACCCAGATGTCTTTTGGAAGAGGAAGAGGGCAAGGCAAAGGAAGAGGAAGAGGCAGAAGCCAAAACAGAGGTGGAAGGAACAGTCCAGCAAATGCTCAAGGAAGGGGCAGCAATCCAAATCAGCATCAAGGCCAAGGCAGCAGCCAACAGAATGGTCAACAGAATGCACAAGGACAAAGGTATGATAAGTCCAATGTCCAATGTTATAATTGTAAAAAATATGGTCATTATGCTAATGAATGTAGAAAGAAGAAGCAGAATGATATGAGGAGTGAAACTAGTGCAAATTTCACAAAAGAAAATAACAGCCAAAGTAATTTGTTTTTAGCTTGTAATATGGCTGAAGAAAAGAGTGAAGACTTATGGTTTCTAGACTCCGGTTGTAGTAACCATATGACAGGAAACTTAGCAATGTTTTCTATGTTAGATGAAAGTGTGCAATCACAAGTCACACTAGGAACTGATAGCAAAGTTTCTGTTATGGGAAAAGGAGATGTGAATGTTTTAACAAGATTAGGTGCAAAGAAATCCATAGCAGATGTTTATTATGTTCTAGGAATGAAGTGTAATCTCTTAAGTATTGGACAGCTTGTCCATAAGGGATATAATGTTTTCTTTGATAATGATGTTTGTACCATCATGGATAAACCACCCAGCAATCAGTGTATTGCTGAAGTAAAGATGACAAGGAACAAGATGTTCCCTCTGAGGATGAGAGCAGACTTGAAGAATGGTGACGAGAAAGCAGCAGTTGCACATGAGACTTTCCAAAGCGAACCAAAAGATGATAATTGGTTATGGCACTTGAGATTTGGTCATCTCAACTTTGGAGGTCTTAATTTGTTGAACAGAAAAGGAATGGTAAGTGGTTTACCGTTGATAGAGAAACCGGACAGCCTTTGAGAAGGTTGTATTCTTGGGAAACAACACAGAGAAAGTTTTCCTTCCGGGAAAAGCATAAGGGCAAAAGCACCCTTAGAGATTGTCCACTCAGATGTATGTGGACCGATGCAAACTCCATCACTTGCTAGCAGCCACTATATATTAACATTCATAGATGATTTTACAAGAAAAACTTGGGTTTACTTTTTGAAAAACAAAAGTGAAGTGTTTGAAAATTTTTGCAATTTCAAAGCACTTGTTGAGAAACAAAGTGGGTTGCATATCAAAGTCTTAAGGACTGATAGAGGAGGTGAGTATATCTCTAAATATTTTCTACGTTTTTGTAGAGAAAATGGTATTCAAAAGAAGTTTACAACTAGATATACTCCGCAGCAAAATGGAGTAGCCGAAAGGAAGAATCGAACCATAATGGACATGGCGAGGAGTATGTTAAAGGCAAAGCACTTGCCTAATGATTATTGGGCTGAAGCTGTACACTTTGCAGCGTATATTTTGAATAGGTGCCTTACGAAAGCAGTTATGAACAAAGTGCCAGAAGAGGCATGGAGTGGCACAAAGCAAAGTGTCACACACATGAAGGTTTTTGGATGTGTAGCTTATGCACACATTCCAGATCAGCTAAGAAAGAAGTTGGACAGAAAGGGGGAGAAATGTATTTTCATTTGATACAGTGAGGAATCCAAGGCATACAGGTTATATAACCCATCCAGCAAGAAGTTTATTGTGAGCAGGGACATTCAGTTCATTGAAGAGGAAGCTTGGGATGGAAGCATAGAGAAAACAATGAATGTTAAACACTGTTTATCTCATGATGAAAATGATGATGAGTTGGCTGAAATACATCCCCAAACAGCAGCACCAACACAAGAGCAGCATAGCACACCCTTGAGGAGAAATGAAAGTGCTTCTCCAAGCACACCACAAGGAGGAAATTCAAGTGCTTCTTCAAGCATTTGTACACCTACTGAAAGAGGTAAGAAATTCAAAAGTTTGAGAGATATTTATGAACAAGATATAGCTAATGAAGGTATCAATTCTTTGTTTGCTTTATATTGTCATGTTGATGATCCTGTTCATTTCGAAGAAGCCATCAAGGATGAGAAATGGATAGAAGCTATGGATGAGGAAATTAATGCCATAGAGAGGAACAAAACTTGGGATTTGGTTGAACTCCCAAAGGTAAAGATGTCATTGGTGTTAAATGGGTCTACAAGACCAAGAGTAATGCTGAAGGCAAAATAGAGAGACACAAGGCAAGGCTTGTTGTCAAAGGTTATAAACAGAAGCATGGGATAGATTATGAGGAAACTTTCGCACCGGTTGCCAGAATGGAAACCGTGAGAGCAGTGTTGTCCATAGCAGCACAAAACAAGTGGAAAGTTTACCAAATGGACGTGAAGTCAACATTTCTGAACGGAGTGTTAATGGAAGAGGTTTACATTGAACAACCTCTCGGTTATGAAAAGAAAGGCCAAGAGCACAAAGTATGCAAGTTGAAGAAAGCTCTTTATGGGCTGAAGCAAGCGCCAAGAGCGTGGTACAGTAGAATAGACTCTTATCTACTGGAAAATGGATTTGAGAAATGTGAGGGAGAACCCACCCTCTACATCAAAGAAAAAGACGGTAAAATCTTGATTGTAGTCTTATATGTTGATGATGTTATTTTTACAGGTAATGATGATTGCCTTATTGAACATTTTAAAACAGTCATGAAGGAAGAATTTGAAATGACTGATATGGGTTTGTTGAGATACTTTTTGGGAATAGAAGTAGAACAAGATGAAAGTGGGATTTTCATCTCACAGGCAAAGTATGTTAATGAGGTGCTTGAAAGATTTAACATGCAGGAAAGCAAAGCAGCGATCACTCCCACAGTGATGGGATTAAAACTTAAACAGTAGAGGACAAATAAATAATAATTTTGATCCTGTCTATTCAAGAGCATAGTTGTTCTTTGTATTTGACCGCAACTAGGCCAAGACATAATGCATGTCATGAATACCGTATTCATGGAAAAGCCAAAGGATGCACATTGGCAAAGCAACAAAAAAGGATTTTGAGGTATGTTAAAGGTACTAAAAGGTTTGGTATTTTTTATACTACTTCAGAATGTTCAGATTTAGTTGGATACACAGACAGTGATTGGGCTGGAAGTGTTGATGATCGGAAGAGCACTTCCGATTATGTTTTTCACATGGGTTCAGGAGCCATTTCATGGGCTTCTAAGAAACAACCCATTGTAGCATTGTCTACTGCAGAAGAAGAATATGTGGCAGCTACAGCAGCAGCGTGTCAAGAAGTTTGGATGCGGAAAATGTTAAGGAGTTTATGCCAAGAACAGGTAAAAGGGAGAGTGATCTTTTGTGACAATAGCTCAACTATTGCATTGTCTTAAAATTATGTTTTTCATAAGAGGACTAAACACATTGACACCAAGTTTCACTTCATACGTGAATTGGTTACCAATGGAGAAATCGTTTTGCAACATTGTAGAACGGAGGATAAATTTGTTGATATCCTCACAAAGCCACTTCAGCAGAAAAGCTTTGAACATTTCAGAAAATGCATGGGTATGTAGGAAAACCCAGTAGTGGAAATTAAGGGGGAGTGTTGGAATCTAATTTCCAACTGCTCGGACAAATTAGCAGGCCGAACGATGAACAGGTTGAATAGCGCAGAGGTTAAGTTGGGAGCACGTCGGCATGGAGATCACTGTTTGATCAGCGATCAACGGAGTGCGGGTGCTTAACCAGCGTGGAAGTTAATGAGGGGGATACCCCCGTAGTTGACCCGATGATCTGGGTTGACCAACCGATCAACGGCTATGGTTTATTACGGGGGCTCACCCATTTGATGTGTACGGGCAGAACCATACCCCCCATAACCACTAGGGTGTGGTGGCTCCGCCCACCAGCCACCCACTCGCCGCCAACGCGCCACCATGCCACCATGATCAAATTTGCCATAAATTTGATTTTTAAGTGGTGCTGACAGATTTTTAATGGCATTTATGAATTTTTTTAAGCGGTGATAATTTGGCAATTTTGTCAACAAATGACATTAATTGTTTTTAGATATTTTGTTTTATAAATATAGAACAAAGAAGTAATGTAATTTTTTTTACATACGCACAAAATGTTTGTATGCACAGCAGTGCAATTATTTTTAAAAGACAGAGAGTGCAGATGTTTTTTTTACACAACAGAGTGTAAAAGTCTGAATTACACAGCAGTGTGTTTAGTTTAAATTTTCTGTGTGAGACAGAGAAGAGTTTTTTGTTTTGGAACTGTGCTTAGAAGCAGTCCAACAACAGTTGTAATCCCTCTAAGAGAGGAAGAAGTTGTAACAGTTTTTTTTGAAGAAATTGAATTTTTTTTGTGGAAACTCTATCACTGTGAGTGCAAATTTTAAATATTTTCTCTGTGTTAGAGAGAGAGTTTATTCTCCATTGTTAATTCTGGAATATCTCAATATTCCAACACATACTAGACTCGAAAAATTTGTGTTCTTCACAAACTTTTTTACACAACTCCATTCAAACAACTCAGTTTATAATCACATGAAATCGAAAGCATTGAAAATATGGTCGTGGGTCTGACAACGAACCCCTGTGGTAAGTTCCTTGGTCGAGTCAATCTTCTTCAATTGAAGTAATGAATTTGTTCATTGGGTCGAGAAGGTGGAGGCCGGTAATTTTCCACAACTAAGCGAGCCTCACTAGGAATTCGCGAATACTGCTGAATCTGCTAAATTGAAATAATTTTATTTTCCAGTTTACATAGACACAAAATCCAGCGAGACTGTCTGGCATTCAAAGTAAGACCCTATGTCACTGCAAGACCAACCATACTCATATCAATGGTACTAACATGGAAGCTGACTAGAAGATCCATTGAAAAAGCAAAGACAAAAGTTGATAACAACTCCATCCGTAATCAAATCCATTCAATGGCTGCAAAACTATAGAAGAATGGATGAGCATAACAATCAAATAAATATAAAATCCTTTTCCTGAACCGTTTCTCCTATAAAATCACATCTGATGATTGCTACTCTAACAATTGACTCTCCAAAATGATGGATAATTGGAGCTTTCTAGATGCCTACGATTCAAACAAGTTCTCTAGACGATGCCATGTAGTATTTGAATACTTATCCATGCAATGATCATAACATGTAAAGCATTGGATTCACGCCTATTCTCTTCCATATGCTTTTTACTGAACAATTGGGATTGTGTAAATTGTGTTTCTGCATGGTCATCCCAACTTGAATATGTTTTACATATGTTGGTTCTGATATAATATGTATTATGAACAGTTTTATAATAAAGCAGTATTCCGGATTATCCACATTGCTAGAGAACGAATGTCAGTTTTATTCTGATATTCGTTCTCTAGTAATGTGGATAATCCGGAAAGCTCCTTAAAAAATGATCACCACAAGAGTTTGAAAACCAATAAAGCAGCATTTTTTCTTCCTCTGGAAAAAAAATCTTCTAGAATACTTACTGGGTATCAAATTCTGCTACTAAGAACCAAAACGAGATCACTATCCATCACAGTCAGAATAAGATGCGCAATAGAGATGACAATGTAATCGCCAAACTCAACACATATTATTCAATGAATAACACCATTAGTTGTTGTCTACAACATTTGATGAACTCAGTTTTTAACACCGTTGGTCGGGAAGTCGAAAATAAGATTTATACCACTCAGTTTTCAACTCCCTCTGGCTAAGTTGGCTAATGAAGTTCAAGTGTTAATTGGTTTCTATAAAGTAGAAAGAACATCCAGGTGGTTATACTGCGACCATTGAGTAATTGTCAGACTCATAACTTCACCACCCAAATCATCAAAAGACCAATACGACCTTACCAAAAGGGCAAACACAGTGCTTGATGCCCCACAATTTAAAGTCTTCTTGCTTGCAGCGTTACCTGAAATCAACAATCGATAAGCACAATTTTTCTTGCATGTTCAACTCTTTTTGTAGGTTTCCAATTTCATATGAACAATACATCGACTATAAGAACAATGTAGCCAAGAATTCAATTCAATACTAATTCTTTTTCTTCAAAAAATTTGTAAATTTTTGAGCGTGTGACTTCGACACAAAGTGGCAAAATCCTGATCTTGTTCTGGTTTCATAAATCTTCAATGCATTAGAGGAAATTTGATTTTAAAAGGTTAACATTAAATTTTCATTTCATAATCTGTAAGCTAATCAAAATCTTTTAAAATTCAAAAGATATACAGGAATCTTCAATGCATTAGAGGAAATTTGATTTTAAAAGGATAATATTAAATTTTCATGTCATAATGTCTGCATTAGAGGAAATTTGATTTTAAAAGGATAACATTAAATTTTCATGTCATAATGTGTAAGCTAATCAAAATCTCTTAAAATTCAATAGATATAAAAGTATGAGTACACAACAACAATTTTTTTAATAATATAATTTACATGGGTCCAAGTGACCCAAAGCTGCTTTAAATATTAAAAACAAAATTAATATCTTATTCAATAAAAAATATAATATAGAGAATATTTTTAATTAAGGGTAAAATATGAGTTGAGTGTGTTTTTAATGAAGAGTAACTGATTTAAATTATTTCAATTTCAATTTAATTTCAATTTTAAATTTTGTTATTAGTATTATTATTATTAAATATTCTGTTAATAAATAAATTTAAATATAAAATATATATAATTCTTTATTTTTTAAAAGGATGTTTATTTGAATAATTTAAATTTAAATTAAATTTTAAATTTATCTTTTTAATTTGAACTTAGGTAATTTAAATATAATTTATATTTTAAATTTACCCTTTTAATTTAAATTTTATTAAATTGTGTGCAAAGAAATTAATTTTAGTATAAAATATAAATACGATAAATGTTATTTGGATAATTTTAATAAAAGTAAAATCATTAAAATGATATATTAAAAATTTGTTTACATGGCATTAATTTATTAATTTCTTAATTTTTTCTTAGATGACTATTTTTGAGTTGAAATTTCTTCTAATATAAATGTTACAAGTCTTCAATTCTATAGCAACATTCATGAACTTTTACGAACATTCCTGAAAATTTTAGACTTGCAACAATTTTATTTAATTCACCCTCTTTGATTTTCTCTTTTGTAGGTTTGTTCCACCTCAATTCACTGCTCATATCACCCATCCAAACGAAGAGGTAATGACACCAGAGTGTTATAAATATATGATATGCAAAGGAAGAATAAGCTACATTATGGAACAACGAGAACCTACATAAATATACACAAGAACAACAAATTATTGGGAAAAGATTTCCAATCCGAGTTTGTATTGGTCTTTAATGTATATTTTTACATGAGATATGTGGTTGGAGCAGTTGTACCCATTCTCGATTGCCAATTACCTTTACCTTACACATTCACCGAGGTTTACTAACAATTACATGATACATGCTGTACGATGATAACATAGGTCTTACAACATATGTTATTCAAACCCATAACGATGGATGAGGCTTGTGTACAAACATAATACCTGGATAACAAAGGTCAAAAGAATGAGAAATCAAGTCAGCCGAAGTAGGAGCAGTGGGAAACTTCTTATGAGGGGAAGAAGAAGTTGAAAGGGGGAAAACACAACAAATATAACATACTAATGAAAAGATCCCAACAACCACTATAACCACTGTAACATAGATGGTTAAGCAAAGGGGAAATTTTAGGAGTTTCATGTAGAGCTCAACTCGAAGAACTGGAAGAAATATGGTAAGAATAAAATTTTCATAGTCATAGATTTGAGTAACCACGTGGAACACAACTTTGACATGAATGCGAATATTATATGTTTATTAGTGCAGAAGGGAGTGAATTTTAGTATCCTTTAGCAACGAGAAGAGAAAAAATGATCAAATTCTCCCATATAAATATGCAGGTCAAGAAGATGAAAACTGACGCTCTATTTAACTCAGGTTCACAAGTGAATATCATAGCAGTAATTTTGATCAAGAAAATAGGATTAAAGAAACATGACCATCCTAACCCATTTCCATTTGGATGGGTCAACAAGGAGGTAGAGATAAAGGTAACCAAATAGTCCAAAATCAAAATTGCTATTAAAGCCAACTTTATTGATGAAGTAGAAATGTACTTAGAAATGTTGTAGAAAGGGACATGAAGTACTGCGAAACACAACACAATTTTTACACAACACAATGTTCCTATATGTATACGCAAGATGCAATCTTCATGGGAAGGGATAATCGATATCACCTCATCAAGGATGGAAAATAATTCATCATCAACACGCACAAGGGAAAGTCAAATATATCATTGGTAAATTCCAACCATACCAACAAGTTAATTAGTTCTAGCGAGAAATATGTCTATTTATTTTTAAGAGAATAAATATATAGAAGAGTCCATGCGAGCTAAGTCATCCCTAGAGGGGTGTACTAAGGAAAAAAATAACAATTGGAAGAGTTGATAAAGCATATAATGATGTGTTCTAGAAGCCTAAAGGGATATGGTACCCAAAAGGGAAGTGGAGCACGAGATCCAACTGTTTCTAGGATATTTGTTTTTGAACATGAGGCTGTATAGTTGTTGGAAAATCATAAAGGTAGAAATATTTTCTTATGATCATAATTACTTGTGATATTATTGTGCTCTTATTAAATTTTTTATGTTCTTCTTTTATATTTGTTTCATGAAGCAATTATCAAATACAAAACATGAAGATCAGGGACACTAGATGTTGGTGGACAGCTAGGGGAAGAACCCCTATACAAGGGAAAACCCAGTCAACAACTCTTCCTTCAGTAGATTCATATGACAATGGGACAACCAAGAACCTAGGCCAACCAACCTTCCTACTCCACCAATTCAACCTTCTTTGATGCAACAACCTTCAATATTCTCTTCTTGTTCAATAGTTTCAGCCCAACAACATTCCAAAAACTTCGATCCCAACTACTGCAACTACTGTAAAAATTCCGATCTCCCAGCAACTGTAGATTTTTGACCTCCAACTTCAAAACTTCAACCCTACAACAAAGATAAAATTTTGGTCCCAAATTCAGCTTGATAACTTCGCCCGTGTGAGAGAAAGGTAGCCCAAAAACTTGATTTTCTTCTTCCATCTTCTCTCCTTTTTTTTCCTGCAACTTCGCACTATTTTTCTGCAACCAATTTACTGCAACTTTTACTACAAATCGAACTTGCTGAGAGAGTGTGTCAAATGTGGTCGAGTTTCTCTAATATATAGGCTTTTGGTGAGGTACAATTACCTTGTTTTAGGTCGACTTGATCTCCTTGAGGCTGACTTGGTGGAGGAGGCCTGAATGACCTATTTTACAATAAAATAATTTTCTTCTTTGAAAAAAAATTCCCAAGAAGGGTTCTTTACAATATGACATGGACAAGGACACTTGACATAAACCATAGAGGTCTACAATGGAGACCTTGACATAAAAATAATTGAACCAAGCATGAAACCCATGCTTTAATAAGTTTGTTTATATAATAATATTTTTTCTTTTCTTTATTTTGATAAATACATTTAATTATAACTCAAGTACAATTATGAAGGCCGAACCTCGTTACATTCTTCAATAATCCCTCTTAACTAGGGAGGTATTCATAATTTACATATATTTACAAGTACATGGAATATCCAAAGTACATGAACTACGGAGAGTTTAGGTACATACAGTGCCACAAACTAGATTCCTGACAAAGGAAATCTGTCTAGGTGGGACTAAGATGGACTGAATCTTTCAACCTCTATAGGTACCATCAGGATTACATACTAACCATCAACCCAAAGATTTAGGTGCGTAATGCAAGGTCAAAGTTATATGAACAACGCCACCCTCCATACTTAGGGAAATAGACATCAACACACAAACCGAGAAAATGTCCTCCCAGACATACATGATGCCTAAACACTCCCGATTATTCAAATCGGTAACAACAAATCTCTATCAATCAAATATATCGGTAGCATCAAATAAATCAAGCATGCAAAACTTGCTTCAAAATTTTGACCTTTTGAGGAGAGATTTACCTGTACATGCACAACCCCAATCAATAAAATAATTTCAAATAAATATAAGTAAACACAAACCTTATGTAGGTTTTAACCCTGTACAGAAATTATCTGTGAACGAATTCTTAAAAATATAAAATAAACAATAGAAAGAGCATAAAGCATAAAAAATATATACAAAAATATTTTTCCCCCAGATCCCAAATCGGGACTGCTAAATTTATTTTTCATTATATTCCTTTTAGTGTTACAACACACACACACACACGCGCGCGCACGCACACACACACACACACACACACACACACACACACACACATATATACATGCCGAAGCATTCATAAACCCCAATCCATTAACCCTGGATTAGAACATAACCATAGTTCCCTTGACTGAATCTACAAAATACCAGGGGTCAAAAATCATCATGCCCCAAAACCATGTGCAAACCCATGCACAAAACCATAGGCGGGTCCACCCACCTAAAGTAGGGTCCAATTTTTTTTCTTGGGGGGCTTTTGTCCCTCCTGTGAGCCCCGGCCGTGCTTGACGCAACGAAAAGAGGGGGATATCGCCCCCCCTGTGACCCCCCCGCTATGGCTAGCGCAAAGAAAAGAGGGGGCTATTACCCCCCCTTATGACCCCACCCTGCTGCGACCGACACAATGAACAGAGGGGCTATCGACCCCCTTGTGACCCCCCCCGCACGTGTGACTATTCGTGGGAAGAATATAACACATACCCAAAGCTATGCTCAAGAATAGGTACCCCCTTCCTAGGATATATGGTTTTCTTGATGAATTGTAGCAAGCCAAATACTTCACCAAGTTGCACTTAAAGTTAAGATATCATCAGCTTTAGGTTAGACAAGATGAATATACCTAGAAGTTCGCCTTAAAAAAAAGGCAAGGTTTGTATGAGTGGTTATCCCAAGCTACATTAATGAGGTTAATGAATCATATATTTCATCATTTTTATAGATTCATTTGTTATTGTTTATATGGATGATATACCAATATGCAATGCTATCTTGGAGGAGAAAATCACACATTTGATGCAATTTCTAGAGAAATTAAAGAAGCACACACTGTTGGAAAATATAAAAAAGTGTGAGTTTGCATAATAATATTTGGTGTATTTGGGATATGTGATACATGGAAATATGAGGATATATCTTGCGAAGATGGAGGCCATAATGAAGTGGTTGGTTCCTACTAATGTTTCTAAGGTCAATATTTTCATTGGTGCATCATAGTACTTGAGGAAATTCATAGCCTCATTTTTAATAGTAGTAGCACCACTCCACACCATAATAATGAGTGGAAAGAGTTTCTAGTGGGGAAAGGGTAAGCAAAGGGACTTTGAGGATTTGAAGAAGATCATTCAAGCACCAATTTTAGTGTTACCAAACTTGCAACAATCATTTGAAGTGGATATAAATACGAGTGGGTATGTTATGGGAGTGGTCTTGACGTAGGGAGGAAGGCCTGTAAGTTACCAGTTTGAAGTATTTCATGGCGTGGTTCTCAAATATCTTACCTATGACAAGGAGATCTATGATCTAGTGCATGACGCGAATAAGTTTAAACACTATTTGATGGGAAAGGAGACAATAATCTACATTGATCACTAGCAACAACAATACTTATAGGCCATATTACCCACCACCTGTGGGTAGTGTATATAGGAGAAATTTTTATCTAGATGGTCCTCAACCAGTGGCTAGTATCCCCTTGGAGCCATCAGATAGCTCAATGTGCCATTGTCTCTACCACCTGAGCTAGCCATGTGGCCCCTCAACCATTTTTCATGAACATATGTTTTAAGGTGGGCATCCCGACCCCAAAAGTATGGATTTTCATTGGCATGGTTGAGTTATTTTCCTTAATTGTCATGAGAATTTTTGGGTATGGATTGGTGGGGGGATATGGTGGAAATAGTGGGTTAGGATTGTATTCTTCTCTCCACTGCCCAATTTCGTGGTTACCCTTTTATCCTAGTCCCATGGGATATCCTATACTAACCATTGGATTTAAGGTTGAAACTACACGAGAAATCCTGAATTTGGTTGCGTGGTCTCGCTTCCAAATACCACCTACATTACTTCCTTTCCACTCATTTTAGTGTCGTTCATATATTTTACCATCCGGTTCCACATGTGTCCACTGGGTCCACATAAGGTTATCCTCCCCCTCTCCTTGTCCACACCTTGGGTCAGACATGGAACGATGCCACAAAGGTTGATGCAACTAAAAATAATATAAAAAACATAAATTCCACTCTCAATAGGAAATGTACCAAAAAATGCAAAAGATAGTCAGGACATACAAATTTAGCACATGGAAAAAAGCCAAACATGAGCTCTACCCCTTATACATGGCCATCACCTTGGTTCCTATGGGCCCTAGATGAGCCCCCTCTATCATTAAAGAACGCATGATTATCCCAACCCCTAGTGGGAAATGAACCACCCCACCTTAAGGGGGTATTAATTGCTACATATTACACATCATGCTATCATCCCCTGGTGCCCCGAGCAATTATGAAGAAAAATCAATAAAAGGAAAAATGCATATGAATAAGGGTGGAAAAAAAGAGGCCGGGGTAACTCATGTACCACGATCTTATCCCTCCTACACTCATATACCCAGTTGTGAGCTTCCATTATTTTATCTACCCCGACTCCTTAACATGTGGTCTGGATGTTCTCCCTGATCCCCACTCCGTTCCATCATTATATCATTTTCCACCTGCCATTTGAGGGATGTACTATGAACATGTCACCCCCTCTAGAGGTTGGAACCATCTAATAGGGTCTTGTTGTAGGGAAAACCCAACACCCCCCATTTTTTACTTATTTACTTCAAATAATGGGCACCATTTCCATTAATTTTTGGCTGAAGCACCTTTATGATTTTCCTTTAGTTAATTATCCTACAATTTTACCATTTTTTTGTTTTCATCATATTTATATTTTGATTATTTCATTGAATTCAAAATTTAGCAATATTTCCATCGATAGTTGTTTCACCTCATTTGGTTACCCAGTTTGCAAATGACACCCCTTTGAAGTTTGATCATTTTGTCGTCAAGGTTAAGCAAATGTAAAAAATGTATCATATTTTAATTTTTGTAATCAAAATATTAATTCATTGTAAATATTAACTCCTAGTTAATTTTTACTAATTTTTCATTTTTCACTAATGGTCCTATAGAATGACCCCGCGAAATTGTAGAATAGTTAAAAAATGCGTTTTCGGGATCTCGGTAATTTATTCGAGTTCCTAATTTTAAAATAAATTACGAGACCTAAAATATCAAAATTGCAAAGTGGTTGTAGTTCATTTTGAAGGATTTTAATTTCCAAAGTGGCTGCAGTTTATAATGGAATAATCCCACTTTAAGTGGTCCCCACTTTACCTCATCATCATTAATTTAATAGCCCCCAAGACCAAGATCCTTGGAACTTCTCATATCACAAAGAAAAACTCTTGTAGAACTGTTAAAATTTCCATATCCAAATTTTCATATGGTTTTGGACTCAATGCAAAAATTTAAAAAGGATTTTTAATAAACGATATCGGGTCCACTCCATATCAGAGCTTCCCGTATCGACATTTTTATATGGCACTCATTTTGAAATTTACAAAAAAATAAAATCTCTGATCTTCGATATGAGTTTTATACAACGACTATTTATTCTTATTATAAAGTTTTCGTCGAGCTCCTTATGACTCCTGTCTTCCTCCCAACATCACACTGACCTCCCTCTCTTCCTTATCACTCCAACTCATCTACATTAAGCCCTCCTCCATTAACTCTCATGCTCGAATCACATATCATATAAAAGTTTATCTTTGGTTTTTATGAGTTGGATTGATATATATATATATATATATATATATATATATATATATATATATATATATCAATCCAACTCATAAAAACCAAAGAAAAACTTTTGTATGATATGTGATTCAGGCATGAGAGTAATACACTATATTATAATTATAATTATAATATTAATATAATATAATTATGATAGTTGATTTTGGAGAAGCGCGGTCGAAGGATGAGTTGAGCTAGGTCATGGAAACTTAGGGTTTCCTCCGCCCCTACCGTGGGTGCCAACAAAGCTCCCGACTCTTCTCCTTTGTTTTGTAGACTTTGCACTCACCTGCATGTAGAAGAACTAGCGAAGTGATAGAACCTGAGGGGGTGGGGGGGAGGCACTGCCCCCCCCATTGGTGGATCTGCCAAAGACAGTGATGCCAGGCGTCCTGATCCATCCCTCAATGATTCAACAAGCAATGATGAACCTGTTGTAATCCCTGAAGCACAAACGAAAGAAGAAAAAGACAGCCAAGGACATACCAAAGCGGCTTCTTCGACCTGTATCCCTATAGCGACCAAAAGGCCTGAGATCCATTTTCCTGCTGAGCAGATTAATGGTAGAATCCATTTCATGCAAGATCACGCCCTCATCAGGAAGTTTATTGACTTCTGGCCAACTGAGAAAGCCCTCTACGGATGGATAAACTCCAAGTGGAAGCCCAAAGGTTAAGTCATGCTCCAGCTAGGTCCCAAAGGCTTCTTTAACATCATCTTCACCTGCATAGAGGACAAAAACCGAGTTATGGACGGAGGCCCCTATTTATTTAATGCAACAAGCCTCTTATTAAGAAACTGGATCGAACGTTTCAACCCAAATAAGGAATACTTCAACTGGGCGCTGGTGTGGATCAGGTTCTACTACCTTCCCCAAGAATACTGGGATGAGTTATCCCTCCAAGAAATTGAGAACCACCTTGAATCCTTCATCAAGATCGTATAGGAAAGCAAGCATAATCGATACATTTCCTATGCCAGGATCTTCGTCTACATGCATCTAGCTAAACCTCTTTTGGACTCAGTAAGTCTCTATCACGATGATTTTGAATGGATCTAATCTATAGATTATGAGCATGTTCCCTTCTGTTGCTGCAAATGCCACAAACATGGACATCTCTTCAGAGACTGCCCCCTCAATCTGCCCCCGAAATCCGCCCCCGCCCCTGCGAATACTGATCCTGATGGTTTCACCAAAGTCTCTAACCGTAAGAGACATTCCAAAAAGCCTACCTCTACCCTGAAACCCTCTCAACCCTCCACAAGCAATAGTTTCGACCTCTTAGCCAGTCAAAATCCGTTGGATGGAGACCCCTCTTCCACCCCGGAAGAATCCCCGCCCCTCAACACCTCTCACCCCAACCCATCCTCTGTTGAGATTCAACAAGAAGATCCTAGTGAAAATTAAGCACCTACACTAGGATGGAGCCTCAGGCTATTTTTAGGTGGAGGTCTATTTATAGATGCATGAACAAATTCGATTTATAGATGATGTCTATTTATAGATGCATGAGAAAATTTTATTTATAGATGATGGTCTATTTATAGATGTATGTGCGAGTTCTAATTATAGATCACATGTCTATTTATAGATGCATGTCGGCTATTATTATCCCTTAATATTAGTTTGACAATAAAAAATAATATATTCTCAATGAGCACTTGGAAATAGTTAACTGATGTGGAAAATCATTTAGCTATAGGAAATTCGAGTTCAAAGGTTGGTTGGTGGGACATGCAAGTGGACTTAGTTGTAACTGAGTGATTCGAAGTTGTAACAGGGTTGGATGTGTAGTTATGTGAGTTGTAAAGTAGTTTAACTAAGTTAAGTGAGTTAAAATTAGTTGTGCTAGTTGTAACTAAATATACACTAGTGAGAGATCAGTGAATGAATTATTAATTAATTTAAAATCAGTGGTCTCACATGAAACTGAATATTTACTATTGTTAACTACATGTATGTCAGATCCAGTGGAGACCAGTTGAGATGTAGGTGAAAGGGATAGTTTGACTATCAGTTGTGGGTGCACTCATGCAACCACACACACATTGGTGTGCCCATGAGGATTGCGCAGTCAAGGCAAGTAGGATTCCATTCATTCATGGATTGCTATCAGCTGAGATTGCGTAGTGGAGGCAGACTGTTTGGAGATAGTAAATTGGCACTTGAATTTGCCAATTTTTGTATGACAGTGTGAGACGATTGTATATTGTACTAAGATATCTTGGATTAGAGTCTTGTATAATAATGTTTCATGATCCATGATATATACATAATATATGATAGTGGGGTTTTTAGCTTTATGCTTTCCTGGTAAAAACATCTGTGCTATGTGTGATTGATCTTTCTTCATGATATTGCAATTGGCAATCATGTTTTAAATTCCACAAAGATTTTTGTAGAAGTGATTCTATATTTAATAGTGGAATATAATTGTTAGATAAGGAGAATCCAGGCTACACATAATTTGTATTAAAAATACTACATGGTATCGGAGCTCAGAAGATTGCAATTTTGAAGTAGGAGTTGAGTTTGTTGGTGGAAATAATTCGAATTTGCAGAAATATTTTCTTGGTGCTATAGTTGAGTAAACATTGAAATGGATTTCAATGGCTTGCGGCTAGAGTATGCAATCGAGGGTAGCTCAAAATAAATTTCCTAGAAGGATAGGATGGAGGCGGTGCTTGAAGATAATGGCTTGAAGGAATTAATTGACAATGATGTTCCTAAGCCCAATTCAACAAATGCTACATTACTTGATGCATGGAAAAAGATAGTGGCAAAGGTGAGGAGAATTCTGTTGGAAGGTGTACGAGACCACATTGTCTCAAGACTTCATGGGAAAGCCACACCATATGATATGTGGAAGGCTTTGACTAATCTTTTCCAAAGAAGTAGTGACCATAGGAAATTGGCGCTCAAAGATAAACTCAGGAAGATCAAGATGGAAAAGGGTGAAAACATTCCAAAGTATCTCATGAAGTTTGTCCAATGTCGGGATGAACTGTGGAGTGTGGGAATAACTATTGCTGATGATGATTTGGTGAGCTTGGATCTCTTTTGACTTCCTAAGAGTTGGAACAATTATGAAGACTTTGTCAATGGATGGGAAAAACTGCCGGATTGGGAACGACTGTGGTTGGATCTAGTGCAGGAGGATTTCAGGCGGAACACCAGAGATGACTCTTCATTAAAGCATGATGATGAAGAGGACCGTGCTTTGGCTGCCAAGGAAAAGAAGGGGAAGGGCAAGCAATTTCGTTCTAAATATGAGTCTAAAGGCAAGAAGCTAGACTTGTCCAAGGTGAAGTGTTTTCACTATCATGAACATGGGCATCTCACTACTAATTGTCCGGAGAAGAAGAAGAACAAGAAAGCTAATGGAGCTACAACTGGTGAGACCCTTGCCTTGCAATTTGAACTTGACTCCTCCTTGATCACATGCATGGTGTCTAGTGCATTGGGATCAGTGTGGTATTTGGATAGTGGCTCTTCCTTCCACATGACAAGAGATAAGGAGATTTTCAGTGACTTGGAGAAGAAAGATCTCCAAATGCATATAGAGATGGGCGAAGATAGACGATACAGTGCGACTGGCTTTGGTACCATTACCTTTTAGAGGGATTCAGGTAAAGCATTTCAATTGAAAGATGTTATGCATGTTCCAGGTCTGAAGAAAAACTTGGTCTCAGTCGTAATGTTGGAGGAAAGAGGCTATGACATTGTTTTCAGCGATGGAAAAGATTTCCTGCAACATAAAACAATGGGTCAAGCCAAGAGGATAGGGATTTGAGTTAAGAATATCTACAAGTTGGAGGTAGATGGCTGCGCTGCCATGATGGGTAAGGTAGAAAATGTGTTGAGCCGGGTGAGGGCGAATTATGGCACAGGCAATTGGGCCATCTTCATCATGGAGCCTTGAAAGTCATGCAACAAATATCTACCGGACTTCCAATGGGAACACTTGATCAGTTAGATCAGTGCAAGGGTTGCACCATGGGGAAGTATGTAAAGGCCACCTTTCATGAAAAGGAGAACCGTGCTTCGGTGATCTTGGAGAGAGTTCACATAGACGTGTGTGGACCATTCTCGGTTGCTTCAAAAACAAAACATAAGTATTATGTTATTTTTGTTGATGAATTTTCTCGTAAATGCTGGATCTTCTTCATGCAAAATAAGGATCAAACATTCTCAAAGTTCTATGAGTTTAAGGTGTTGGTGGAGAAAGAGTCAGGGAAGCAAGTGAAGGCTCTGAGGAGCGATAATGGTGGAGAATACATCTCTAACGAATTCAAATACTTCTGCAGTGAAGAAGGAATTCGAAGATAACTCATAGTGCCTCATAACCCATAACAAAATGGGGTCGCGGAGAGGAAGAACAAAATGATTGTGGGTGCAACACGAGTGATGTTGCATGATCAGGGCCTACCAATGCATTTGTGGGCGGAATCATGCAACACTACGGTTTATGTGCAAAAACGTTGTCCTCATAGAGTACTTGGCATGAGTACACCTGAAGAAGCTTTCATTGGTAAGAAACCAGATGTTTCACACTTTAATGTTTTTGGATCATCTGTTTATGTACATGTGACCAAGAACGCCAGGAAGAAGCTGGAGCCGACTGCTGAAGTTGGGATATTTTTGGGGCACATAGAAACACTCGATAATTATTGTGTGTATTTTCTTAACAATAACATGATTCTTATGTGATGGGATATAAAATTCGATGAGGGGAAAGCCATGCGGTTGTCGCTTGAGAGGGAGCTGGACTTGCATGCGGAGGAGGAATTTCTGGCTCCCCAAGATGAGTCTCTAGATGTGGATCAACCACATGAGGAGGTTCATGGAGTGTAGGAGTCCACTCACGCAGATCCAAACATCAGAATTGGCAGAAGGCGTACCACAGAAGCTGATAGGCTGAGACTTGATGCTGCGCAGAATGTAGGAGCCCCTACTTCACAACATAGAAAAAGACAGTCTCCTGACCGATTTAATGGATACATGGCTGTCATGAGAAAATGTATTGTGATTGATCCATCTTCCTTTCAGGAAGCAGTGCAAGAGCCCACATGGGTAGATGCAATGGTGGAGGAGTATGACTCCATTGTCAAAAACAATGCTTGGGAAATTGTTCCAAGGCCAGTTGATAAATCAGTGGTAGGTTCGAGATGGATCTACAAGGTAAAGCAAGCTTCTTATGGGAGTGTTGATAAATGCAAGGCCAAATTTGTGGCCTGAGGCTTCTCACAGACCTAGGGGATTGATTATGAAGAAACATTTGCACCTGTCGTAAGGTATTCTTCCATAAGGACCATCCTTGCTCTCTCAGCGCAGATGGGCTAGCCCATTCATTAGATGGATGTGAAGACTACGTTTCCCAATGGGATCATTGAGGAAGAGGTGTACATAGAGAAATATTAAGGATTTTATATCTTCAACAGCGATTCACATGTGTTCCAACTCAAAAGAGCGTTGTATGGGTTGAAGCAAGCACCTCGTGCTTGGTACACTCAGATATACATCTATTTCACCAGACTGGGCTTCACCAAAAAGTGAGGCGGATGCAAACCTATACCAAATTGTGGTGGAGGGTAAGATTTTAATCATTGTTCTTTATGTTGATGATTTAATATTGACTAGTGATGAGCAGCTGATACACTCATGCAAGGAGGACCTTGCAAAGGAGTTCAAGATGAAGGATATGGACCTCTTTCATTATTTCCTTGGACTGGAAAT
The DNA here is from genome assembly GCA_034641835.2 of Pinus albicaulis. Taxonomy (NCBI): domain Eukaryota; kingdom Viridiplantae; phylum Streptophyta; class Pinopsida; order Pinales; family Pinaceae; genus Pinus; species Pinus albicaulis. The sequence goes on along the minus strand of CM076575.1, from coordinate 341,596,423 downwards.
ATGGCAGCGAGAAGGTGAAATTTTTGTGTCTCAAGGCAAGTATGCAAGGGAGATACTAGGTAAGTTTCACATGGAGGGCTGCAAACCCATGGATACTCCTCTTCCAGGAAACTGGAGGAAAGAGGATTCTACATTTGGAGAGGTAGTGGATGTTACTGTCTATCTATAGTTAGTGGTTTGCTAATGTATCTAGTGAACACGAGACCAGACATTTTCTATGTGGTTAACCAACTAAGTCAAGCGATGGTTAAGCCTACCAAGCTCTTTTGGAAGGCAGGCAAGCATGTCTTGAGATACCCGAGGGGCACATCTGACTATGGGTTATGGTACAGAAAAATGGATAAGGTGAAGTTGCATGGCTTCACGGATGCAGATGGGGCGGGCAACCCAACGGATGGAAAGAGCACATCAGGGGGGATATTTAGTATCAGATCTACTACTATTTCTTGGTACAGCAGGAAGCAGAGATCCATGGCACTCAGTTCAACGGAAGCGGAATACATGGTAGCGAGTCAAGCTGCATGTGAGGCTATTTGGATGAGAAAGATATTGGTTGGTTTGTTTGGTTTTCATTTAGATTCGATAGTGATTCATTGTGATAATCATAGTTTCATTAAACTCTCGATTAATCCTATGTTTCATGATAGATCTAAGCATATAGATATCCAGTATCATCATATTAGAGATTGTGTGCAGAGGAAGATCATGTTGTTTCAGTACATTCCTACGAAAGATCAGGATGCAAATATTCTGACGAAGGTGCTCACCAAGAGGAAATTCGAATACCATAGAGAAAAGATCGGGGTGAAGCATAATCCCTTTCTTGTTGAGAGGGAGTGTTGAGATCCAACAAGAAGATCCTAGTGAAAATTAAGCACCTACACTAGGATGGAGCCTCAGGCTATTTTTAGGTGGAGGTCTATTTATAGATGCATGAGAAAATTGTATTTATAGATGATGTCTATTTATATATGCATGAGAAAATTCTATTTATAGATGATGGTCTATTTATAGATGTATGTGTGAGTTATATTTATAGATCGCATGTCTATTTATAGATGCATGTCGGCTATTATTATCCCTTAATATTAGTTGGACAATAAACAATAATCTATTCTCAATGAGCACTTGGAAATAGTTAACTAAAGTGGAAAATCAATTATCTATAGGAAATTCAAGTTCAAAGGTTGGTTGGTGGGACATGCAAGTGGAGTTAGTTGTAACTGAGTGATTCAAAGTTGTCACAGAGTTGGATGTGTAGTTATGTGAGTTGTAAAGTAGTTTAACTCAGTTAAGTGAGTTAAACTCAGTTGTGCTAGTTGTAACTAAAGATATACTAGTGAGAGATCAGCGAATTAATTATTAATTAATTCACAAGCAGTGGTGTCACATGCAACTGAAGATTTACTATTGTTAACTACACACATGTCAGATCTAGTGGAGACCCAGTTGAGATGTAGGTGAAAGGGACAATTTGACTATCAGTTATGACATTACTGGGTGCACTCATGCAACCACACACACATTGGATGTGTCCATGAGGATTGCGCAGTCAAGACAAGAATTATTCCATTCATTGAGGGATTGCTATCAGCTGCGATTGCGCAGTGGAGGCAGGCTGTCTGGAGGCATTAAATTGGCACATGAATTTGCTAATTGTTCTATGACAGTGTGAGATGATTCTATATTGTACTGAGAGCTCTTTTATTAGAGTTTTGTATGAGATTGTTTCATGATCCATGATATATACATAATATATGATAGTGGAGTTTTTATCTTTATGATTTCCAGGTAAAAACATCTGTGTTATGTGTGATTGATCTTTCTTCATGATATTGCAATTGGCGACCGTGTTTTAAATTCCACAAATATTTTTGTAGAAGCGATTATGTATTTAACAATGGCATATAATTGTTAGATCAAGAGAATCCAGGAAATACATAATTTGTATTAAAATTTATACATCCTCTACCTTGAAACCCTCTACCTCAGACCTAAAACCTAATGAGGGATAAAGAGCACCAGACTTCAACCAGAAAGACAAACAACGGGAGATAAAGCAGAAATATAGGCAAAAGGAGATCACGAAATATGCAGCCATACAGATCCAAGAAACTCCAATCAAGCAACCTACTAACATGGAGGAGGACACCTAGGGAACCCATCGTAGCAATATGTTCAAGATAAAGGCAAGGAGCTCAGCCAGATAACCTACATGGAAGAGGAACCAGAGACTATAGAATTTGGAGACCTCGACATCACTGGATTAGAAATAGCCTATAGCACTAAAGATTATCACACCATTCCAACTCGTCAAATAAACAACTTAGCGGAAGCTCTAATCAGATCTCAACAACTTAAAGGAAGCACTTATTTAGGCATTCAAGGAGGTCAATTCCCATAGGAAACTGTAAAAATTATGAGAGAATCCACAAAAAGGGGCAGGCACTCAGATCTTCAGCGCCTAATCATTTTGGGTGTTCAACTAGTTGAATTAAGATGCTATCTCAAGTTGACTAAGTTATACAAGGTCCTCCCCCACCATTCTCAATGATGAAGCTCACATCATGGAATATCTGAGGGATCAATAGCCCCTCAAAGCACCGAATGATAAAGAACATAATAAGGCAAGACAATCCATCTATTTTCTTCATGCAAGAAAATAAATGTACCAGTACCACCTTGCACTCGATCTTATCCAGGTTGTGTCCTGGTTGCAACACCGTTATGGTTGATGCCATGGGAGCCTATAGAGGCCTAGACATTTCTTGGAACCCCCACACTCTCTCCCTCACTGATCTTCACGCCACTCACAACTTCATTCAAGCCTCCTTCCATCTGATTGGATTCAAAATCCATGGCCATCTCACCAATTTCTGTTTCCCCCAATCCACTGCTCTAAAAATTGACCTCTTGGACTCCATTGAGTCCCTCAATTCCTAGAGAGCCCATCCCCTCTGGATCCTCGGAGGATATTTCAATATGATCACCAATCTCAATGAAAAAACAGGGGTCCATCTCCATTTAGATGCTGATAGCCACAAATTTAAATATTTTATTCTCCAAAATTAGTTGATCGACTTGCCAACCTCCAATGGGATCCATACCTGGAACAACAGGAGAGGTGGATCACATCAGATTGTTTCGCGATTGGACCGCTTCCTAATATTGGATGTCTCTATTCATATAGGGGGTGACATCTTTTCCACAATTCTTCTTGCTGCAGGCTCAGATCACTGGCCCATTCAACTACAATGGACGCGACTAGGCACCACCAACAACAAGCCTTTTCACTTCGAGCAATTCTGGCTCTCTCACCTTGGCTTCAAAGAAATGGTCAATAATTGGTGGTGCAACATCACTCCTCGGGAAGGCTAAAAAATGTACCAATTCCAGCAAAAGTTGAAGATTCTGAAAACTCGTCTAAAGCACTGGAACCAAACTTCTTTTGGTAATATTTTCAAAAGTCAATGGGACTTGAAAACTTAGATGGAGGTCCTTCATCAAAAAATCATCAGATAAGGGCACATGAAGGTACTTTCTCACCAAGAACAATATCTCATGAGCCATCTAGAAGAAAGAAGATTGTAGGAAGAGATTCTCTCCAAGAAAAAATCTAGAATTTGCTGGCTCAAAAAGGGGGAGAAAAACACCAAGTTCTTCCATCGCTCCACCATTCAAAGAAGAATGATTAATCGCATCTCAATCCTACAAAATGAATAGGGAGTCAACCTTGAAGCCCATGCTGACATAGAGAAAGAACTCCTAAAATACTTCAAGGAAACACTCACAGAGCGTTCAGCAGATCGACAACTCGCTATTAACAACATCACTCAGCACATCCCCACTCTCATCACGGAACAACACAATAAAATGCTCTTGAGACCTGTCCAGATGCAGGAGGTGGACCAAGCTATGGCACAACTAAAGGATGGGAAAGAACCTCGTCTTGACGGATTCAATACCAATATCTTCCACTTTTTTTGGGAGGAAATTAAGATGGAAGCCTGGGAAATGGTGGAGGAATCTCAGAGTATGCATTGGATTCTCCTGGCACTCAATGCCACCTTTCTCACTCTCATTCCCAAGGAAGAGAAAGCTAACACTCCAAAAAAGTACAGATCGATTGCGTTATGCAATGTCATATACAAACTCATCTCCAAAGTGATTGCTAGCAGGCTCAAACCCTTGCTCCTGTTGCTGGTCTCCCCGAAGAAAACTGGTTATGTGGAAGGACGAAAAATCCTGGATCAAATTATTCTCACGCATGAGGTCACTCACTCATTGAAGACTAAGAAAATTCCAGGTATGCTTCTAAAAATTGATCTCCCAAAAGCATTTGACAAACTCAGTTGGAATTACATCCATAAAATTTTACTAGAGTTTGGTTTCAACCCCACCTGGGTTCGATGGATCATGAGATTGATCTCCTCCCCCCTCTTTTCTATTATGCTCAATGGGTCTCCCTCCACCCCTTTCTTGCCTTCTAGAGGCATCCCCCAAGGTGATCCCCTTTCCCCCTTCATATTTATTCTTATGACTGAAGGTCTGGGCAGGTTCATCCGCCACGCTATTAACTCCAACACCCTCAAAGGTCTGAGCATTCATAGCTGTCCTCCCATTTCCAACCAGCAATTTGTTGATGACAACATGCTCTTCGGTCACCCCTCCATCCAAGAAGCCCGATCCTTCAAAGTCATCCTCGATTTCTTCTCCACTGCCGCTGGAACTACCATCAATACCAAGAAGTCCCATATCTTCTTCTTCAACACTCCTGTCATAACCCAATGCAACATTACTATAATTTTGGGCTTCCCCATATCTACCCTCTTTTAAAAATATCTTGGACCCCCCCTCCTTGACTCAGCCATTAAACATTCTTCCTAGCACGAACTCCTCGATAAACTTGAATCCAAACTCTCCCTTTGTACCCATCAAGCCCTCAACATTGTTGGGTGCCTTGTCCTGATTAAGTCAGTTCTCCAATCCATGCCCTTATATATATTCTTAGTCTTAGCTTCCCCTAAATGGGTTCTCAAATAAATCCGCAATTTGCAAAGGAATTTCCTTTGGGGAGGTAAAAAAGACAACAAAAAATGGGCGCTGGTCAACTGGAATGAAGTCTGCACTCCCAATAGATCAGGAGGTCTGGGGCTCAGAGACCCACACCACATCAATGTGGTTATGGGAGTGAGAATATGGTGGAAATGGGTCTCCAACCCAGAGGTTCCCTGGGGTAAGATTTGGATCTCTAAGTACGCAAATAAATGGCCTGCCCAGGAACTGATTTGCCTCAACAAAGAAGTGATTGGCTCCCTCATCTGGAAGGAAGCAAAACAAAAAAGAGCCATCATACAAGAACACAGTTTTTGGGAAGTTCGATCAGCCTCGTAGGCTAATTTATGGGAGGATTCATGGCAACATATGCCCAAATTAGCCTCCCTATTTCATAACTCCCGGTGGTAGGAGATCCTCAACAACCAGGAGAACACCCAAATCAAACACTTTTGGACTCCCATCCTCAGCTCAGGTTATTGAAAATGGCTCCCAACAAATCGTTGGCAGACCAATTGGCGTCTTGAACTCACAGAAGATATCAACAAGGAGCTTCTCAGGAGGAAAATTCGATTCACTGTGGGAGAGGACATCTTAAGATGGGGCTATTCCTCCCATGGTACCTTCACCACCAAAGAAGCATATTGCCTACTCCTCCCCAACAATTAGGCTCCTCAAGATTCCATTTGGGCACAGATTTGGAAACCCAAAATTTCCACCTTCTTATGGCTGCTCAGCAAGCGACGGATCCTAACTTGGGACAACCTGCTGAAAAAAGTCTTCATTGGTCCTTCCCGATGTCCGGATTGTGGAAATTCTAAGGAAACCATAGAGCACCTTTTCAACTCATGTCCTTTGGAAAAATCTCTTTGGGACAACGTTGCCTTGCTTAGTAGAAGATCCGATAGACAAAGAGGGGATATTCTCAATACTATTCACCATTGGCATTCCACTCCCTTCAACAACAACCCACTCAATTTCATATGGGTCATCCTTCCTGGGCATATCCTCTAGATGATCTAGAAGGAACGTAATAGGCACATTTTCAGAGATCAATCCATCCCTCCCGATATCCTCTGGACCAATTTGTGCAACAATATCCAGGAATCCCTTGCGCTGCACCACTAGAAAGAGTTTGACTTCCCCTCCCACCCCCCTGAAAGCATCATCTAGGCCAATTGGGATCTCTCCATCCCCTCTCATTTGAACAACGAGCCCCCTTCAAACCACTCTCCCAATTCGCCCTGCTCTTGGTCTCCTCCTCCTCACGGCTTATTTAAACTTAACTTTGATGGAGCCTCAAAGGGAAATCCAGGGGATGCTGCTTTCAACTGTATTTTCAAAAATGTAGATGGAGAAGCCCTCATGATTTATTTTGGTTCCATAGGATGGGACACCAAAAACTCTGCAAAGTTAGAAGACCTATTTCAAGGTCTCTTACTAGCTCAGGACAACAACTATTTCCCTTTAGAAATCGAAGGTGACTCTCAAATTATCATTAACATTGCCCATCGACTCCTTCTGGGTTCTTCGGCCTCCAAATTCTCCATGAGATGGAGACTAGTGGCTTGATTCGATCTCCTTGAGCAATGGCTACTTCGTCACAAATATGTATCCTTCAAACACATCTGACGAACAACCAATGCAGTTGCGAATCTTCTGGCCAACAAGGGAGTCAGTCACAATGCTCCCCTCACCACTGGTAAGCTCCAAAATTTTGGTGATGAAGCTCTACGCATAGAATGCACTCTTCTGGTGCTCAAATATCTCTAACCCCCAGATGCAGGTGTTAGCATGTAATAAAGAGATTTGCCACATGGCCACGAGGATGCAGGAAAACCTGTCCTCATCATGCAGACGCACATGGCCACCCTACCCAGCTTAAATTATGGTGTGTGGGGAGTTTACTTGCCACCCTCAAACGTTGCCCATCGACGTCTTCACATCTCTCTGACATTAACTCTATCCTTTGCTCATTTACTTCGACTATCATGCCTTCGCTACCCTCCATGGCCCATAAATATGCTATTATTGCTCCACGCTTCGACATTCAGCTCTCCCCTTAGCTTCATGTAGACGCTCCTTGTGCCTCTGCCAAGGCCATGTTCCATTGCTCGATTCCTTGCTCTACAACTCGCTTCACTCTAGCCTTCGGCTCCCCCTCTCTTCCTTGCCGCGACACATCGCTACCTCAGTTTTCTCAGCCCCATTCATGTTCCTATGCCATGCCCAGATGCCATCGCATCTGGTGCCGTAGAGGCAGTGGGCACGGTGATCCAGGTGGATATTGGTGGTCGCCTGCCTATTCGACTTGGGGCCCCACCATTGTCTCGTTTAGTTTTTTCAGTTTCGACACAACTTACTATTTTTAGCAGTTTTTCGGGTCCTGAACTTCCGGTACTGTTTTGAGGTCCTAAACGACGTTTTTTGGGAAAACGGAGAGGAACATGAGTCCATGGATTGATGTTTCTCATTCAAAATTTGTAGTCCTCGGATAGATCTTTCTAACGAGGTATGGTACGCGTCAAACGGAGATCGTATGCCAAAAGTTACGCCCCTGGGAAGTTGAAACACCAATTTACCCAAACGGGGCCCATAGTTTTGGCGCTTCATCTCCTAGGGTTATGGTTTTGGCTGTTTAGGATTTCCCATTGTTTCTAAATAATAAATTGGCCCTCGAGCCTCATTGTAACTTAGTTCAGAGGCCTATAGCCGCCACATCTCTTCTCAGAAATAGCTACGAGCGCCCTGGCTAGTTTTATTTCCACTCTGTCTGTAAGCAAATTTCAGTTCTTTGATATTAATGAAATGAAGTGTTATTTCCACTGCATCTTTGTATTTATGGTTATATTTTTATTCTGTTGCGTTCCTGCATAAATCCAAATCAGTGGTATTAGAGGGGGCTGCTTTTTCTCGATCTTTCTTTGCATGTCCCCAACGAGGTCGGGGTATAAGGAGTTAGGGCTCGATCTGGTGGAACCTTTGCAAGATCAGCCTCGCAAACCCCAACGGATGCCCATGGGGGACGAAAATAAAGATGAGGGATTAGGAGATCCTATCAAAATATTGATCGAGGAGGCCCTCGAAAAACAAAGGAACACGATGATGAATAAATTTTCCCAGATCCTTCAACGGCTGCCCACCGGCGGCGCATCTGCATCCAGCCGCCACTCTGGAGGTGCGACCCCTTTTAAGGTACAAGTAAATTTTGACATTCCCATATTTGAGGGTAAAATAGATGCAGATGCCATAGATAGATGGTTGAATCTATTAGAAAGATATTTCTCGGTTCATGACTTTTTCGACAGGGAGAAGATTATTTTTGCAGTCATCAAAGCTGCCCCCCATGTCAGGGATTGGTGGAAAACCCACTGTGAGAAAAAGGACGAGACAAAACCCTCTCTGTTCTCGACCGTACCCACTTGGAATTCTTTCCGAGACGCCATAAAGGAATAATACTATCCCGTGGGGAGCTATGAGGACAAGTACATATAATGGACCACACTGCGACGACAAAGGGATCAAGATGTGCATGAGCTGACGAATTTGTTCCATACCCTGCGCACCAAGTTGGGTATCAAAGATTCAGAGAAACATCTGGTGCTAAAGTATCGCAGTTTTTTGCATAGATACATTCAGGAGGAAATGGAGTTCCTCGACATCTCCTTGCTTGGTACAACATACCGGTATGCTGCTAAGATTGAGCAGAAATTCAAACAGAAGAAGCGAGACTTTGGATCTGCGAATCAAAAGCAAGGGAAGGGTGCTACCAAACCATAGAACAAAGGACAGAGCCAAGGCATGGCGATTCAAGACAACCTGTCGAAGCCACAAGAAAAGAACAACACCGCAAAGCCAAAGAAGGACATGGGAAAGTGGTGTGAGTTCCATAAGAGTTCCACTCACAACACAAGTGAGTGTCAGGCCAAGCAGTCGCTGGTAGCCGAGATGAGGGCTTCTGAGTCAGATGCATGCTCTGACTCTGAATCAAAACCTGACAAGAGGAATGAAAAAGGGAAATAGATTATTGATGCAGAGTGTTAGGGTCCCGTGATTTGGCCGATTGGCTAGCCAAATGACGATGTAACATCAAACCAAGCTTTGGAGCCCAAGGACCTAGCCTTCCTGGACTCAGAGAGGGCTCTCTTGGGCAGCTGATAGGTAGATAGGGCAAACCATACATCCTACTCAACATACATGGAGCTGATGAATAAAACTTAGCAACAACACCTTAGGTTACTAAAGAGCAGCTAAGAATTCTTTAGCATAACTAAGGGAGAAGAAAACATCAAGCTATGAAGATTCAGGGATTTTGAGGTGCCTCCATGGGCATGTCTCAAAATCAATCTTTACTGATCTATAGCAGCAAAAAAAATGAAATATGAGTGAAAACTAGAAGACAAAACACATTAAGAAGCACTATACCATTCTACCATGTCAAGGAATCCATCAACAAGCCTTCAACATTCCTCAAAAGCATCCAATAGGCAATCCAAACATCATAACTCAAGTGTATTCTTCAAAGCTCATATGACCAATGCATTAATTCTTCTCTCAAGTTCAGCCTCTGATTTACAATGAGAACCACGGAATAAATAGGCTTGAGGGAGGAAAACCTCATGGAGCAACTAGCTATCCCATTGGCCAAGTCAAAATATCTAAACTTGTCCTTGAGGCTTTGCAAAGCCCAAGGCACAAAATATCCTATAAAATATCTTAAAAACTGCTAAAAACGGAAATTATATTGACTTTACATGATTTTCCCATGATAAAAATAGCCTAACGCACATTTGGGAAAAGCAGATTTTTGGAGTTCAAAAATTGCAAAAATACTTAATATTTATGCCTGAAAAAGGTCCCCTGACTTGCTGGATGCAAATGGAAGCCTTCCCGATGTCGAAATGAGGCTCATGATGGCTCGTTGGAAAGCTCTCTGTGTCTGCTTTCCAACGCAAGTAGAATCACCTCAATCTGATCTCTGAAAGTCCCTCAAAACTGTACCTGTGTGCAAAAACCCAGAAAATAGCAGGCTGCTGATATGGCGGGCAGAATGTGCAAAATGAGGCTGTTTTTCGCCAATTTGAGGGAGCGAATGATCTTCAAATGCCCTGAAAATCGCTGGAGACCTGCTCATGGAATTATGGCATCCATCGGTATCATCCTCCTCCCTTGACAAATCCTCGAACTGAAACGGCGCAATTATGAGTTTTTGACTAAAAACCCAAAAAATGCCGAAAAAAAAAAAGTTGCCGAAATAGGCCCAAAATTGGCATGCATGACCCTCAAGGGTCCATAGCAACATGCTCCGAATCTGATGCCAAAATATCAAGGGCTGATATGTCTTACTTCTCTTTCCGTGTCGGGCGCTCCTTAAAACTGCTGTTCTTGATCATCATCCTTATGCTGTTGCTCAAACTGCTGAGCTGCTGCTGTTCAGCACTATCCTCCTCTGGTTCCTGCTTCTGCTGATCTTCACCACTGTCATGTTGCTCCTGTTGTCTTACTTTGGAGGCATTTTGACCTAACTATGCTTTGGAAGAAACCAACTGCCTTTTATGAACAATGCCCTGCTGGATTGAAAATGGCCACGATACTGTTTGGACAGATATGGACACTGTGGATTTGAATAAGATGCAACAATGTTTCTTTGAATAAGTCACCTCTGTACTTCTTAAAAATAGTCCTTCAACTCTGTATGCACTTCAGCCATGCAAACTTTTAACAATGGTACCATGTGTAAAAGATGGGATAACTGCTTTGTAGATTCCCTGTGTACTGTTTTGAACAATCACCCCTCTTGTGATTTGGTTAGGCCAACCTACACTGGTAATTGTGTTTTCAAAGCAAAACTCAAATATTAAAACCCTGCTCTTCAGGTCATTCACCTTAAAAATACCTCTGTCAACAGATTTCTATAAAAGATAACATACAGTGGAAAAGAAAAGATACTCTTTGGTTAGGTGAAATATCAGCTCACTGTGTTTAAGAAAACACCTTTCACTTGTGAATTTTGAGAAATCAATCACCACCTTTGTACCTCTGGCTTCAATGTTAAACTCGATCATCAACACTGCTGCCTTCTAGAAAATGGCCCTATTCACCTTCAGAAAATCCCTGTTAACAAATCTTCAACATGATACAAAATGGTTTTTGTAAAGGCAGACCCAAGTTAGATGTAAAATCAATGTACAGTGGTTTAAGAAACACACTCTCTGCTTGTGAGTTTAAAAAGTTCCACCAACACCTCTATACCCCTGCCTCCAATGTTTAAAGTTTCAACCATCAACAACTCTGCCCTTTAGAACGTGACTCTGCACCTTTGGAAAAACTTTGTTCAACAATCTTTAGAATGATACAATGTAGTGCAATGAAAAAGCAGACTTAGTTTAGGTGTAAAATCAATGCATAGTGCTTTGGGAAGACCAGCTCTTTACTTGTGAATCTCAAAGGTCAACACTACACCTGTACCTCTGTCTTAATATTAAATGCAATTACCGAGAACTCTGCCCTTTAGAAAATGGCCCTTTTCATTTGTAAAGTTTTAAAAATAGCTCTTGCTTTTGTACCTCGCATAAAGTTAGAAACACATCAATGAAATCTTCCCTTCAATGCAACATTTACCCTTAGAGTCTCTTTGTCAATCAGCTTTTCAACATGATAATGAGGTGAAGAAAGAGGTCAGACCTAGATCAACAATACACAGTGCTTTATGAGGGACACTTTTTCTTGTGAAGTTTAAGACATCAAACATCACTTGTATATACATTAATGTAAGCTGCGATCATCAACAAATGCCCAATCACTAACCACCCTACCTTCTAGAAGATGGCCTTGTTTCACCTTCAGAAAACTCTGTTCAACAATCTTCAGAATGATACAATGTAGTGCACTGAAAAAAGGCAGACTTAGTTTAGGTGTGAAATCAGTGCAACAGTGGTTTTAGGAAACAAACTCTCTGCTTTGTGAGTTTAAAAAGTCCACCAACACATCTATACCCCTACCTTTGATGTCAAAATCCACCATCAACCACCTCTGTCCTTTACTATCTTTGTTTACTTTGAAAATCTCATCAATAAGTCTTCATGATACAATATGGTTTTATTCTGAAATGAGACCTAAGTTAGATGTATAACCAATGCACAGTGGTTTTTAGGAAACATACTCTCTGCTTTTGAGTCTAGGAGGTCAACATCATACCTGTACTTCTGTCTTAATCTTAACTTCAAACACCAACAACTCTGCCTTTTAATGTCTTGTCATCTTTGGAAGCTCTCTGTCAACAAACTTTCAGTAGTGAAATACAGTGAAATAGGGGCAGATCTCTAGAAAAGGCTTGTTGTGATAAGTGTTTTGATAACCCCGTTCCTTAGAAATGACCTTCCCCTCGAAACATATCACAACAACAATTCTTCAAAATGACACCATTCAGTGAAAGAAAAGCAGAACTAGGCTAGGTGATATATCAGTGCACTATGCTTTTTAGGAAACACACCCTTGCTTGTGGGTTCAAAAGATCTATCAATACATCTATGCTCCTGTCTCTGATGTTAGAGTTCAACCATCAAAAACCTCTGCCCTGAGAAAAATGGCCCTATTCACCCTTAGAATCTCTCTGTCAACAAATCTTCACAATGATACAATGTAGTAAAAAAGAAGAAGCAGACCTAGGTTGGGTGTAAAATCAGTGTATACAGTGGTTTAGACAATACACTCTTTGCTTGTGAGTTTGAGAGATACACAAAAAAATATACGCACCTACATTTTTTTGACAACTTTGATATCAACTAACACCTTTATACCCTGCCTCCAATTTTTAACTTCTCATCAACAAATTTTTCCTTTTTAATGTCACTGGTCCTTGGTAAGCTTTCTTTTGAATTTGAAGTGTAGCCAGCAGAGAACTCAGAAATCTGCCGGAACCCTTAACCTTTGAGCGCGGAAACCTTAGGAGAAAACCGTCGCGCAAAAAACAAAATTTTCAGGTCGGCTGTCGTGTGGTCGGGCGGCCTCCTACGGGCACGTCGCGCCCACCTACGGGCACGTCGCGCCAACGTAGAGACGGTATAAAAACCGTGCCGAGGGCACGTCGCGCAAAACCCGGGCACGTCGCGCAGAGTTTACCCAGTCCATTTTGAAGGCCTTCCCGGTGTCGGAATTGCGTGTGAGATGGCTCGTTGGAAAGCTGTAGAAGTATACTTTCCAGAACAACTTGAATTTTTTCATTTGGTGTCTATTTGATCCTTAAAAAATTGATTTTTCCAACACTGGTAAAAAATGGTGAATCCTGGTGCAGAAATGCATCGACATGTTTGTAGGCCATTTTTGAATGCCTTCCCGGTGTCGGAATTGGGTGCGATATGGCTCGTTGGAAAGATAAGGAAGTATAATTTCCAAATATGCCTGATTTTTTTCATTTGGTGTCCATTTGGGTGTTCAAAATCTGACTGTCCCATCACTGGTAAAAAATGGTGAATGCTAGTGCAAAAAAACATAGCGTTGATTGCAGGCTACTTTTGGATGCCTTCCTATTGTCGGAATTTGGCCTGAGATGGCTCGTCGGAAAGCTATGGAAGTATATTTTCCATAAAAACTTTAATTTTTTCATTTGGAGTCAATTTGGTTGTTAAAAATCTGACTGTCCCATCACTGGTCAAAATGATGAATCCTGGTGCAGAAATTCTCCCGTGACATCTAAATTTTTCACGTTTCTCACAAACCATGATACCTGTGTAGAACCTGAAGGAGGTTTTTCTTCTTGAACCTATGAGGGAAAAAAAATCTCTCACTTTTGTAAATTTCATCTCTTTTTTGTCAGAAAATCATTTTTAATCAAACTTCCCGGGCGCTCCTTAACCCTAATTTCACTGTGGCAGAGGTATTATGATTCAACAACCATGCAATTTTACTATCCCTTTGTATTTTCTAAGATGAGATATTTGAGCCTCTTTTTGACTGTGGGGGATGGCCTTTTTGACAAATTCTTGGCTTCCTTTTGACCATGATGGCAGAGTTTGTTTTGAGATCAAGACCCCTTTTTACCATTAGAACCATTTCATGGTAAGACATATGTTCACTGTTTTTCTCTCTTGGCTATTTTTAGCAAGGAAGGGCTATTCATAATGTGTCAGAAATTTGAAAGATTTGAACACCCATTTCTTGAAAAGCATTTCTTTGGATCTTTGGCATGTGATTTTGTTTTGTTGCTTGCACCCTTTCTTCAAGGAAAAGTCTTCTTTTTGGTATCAATGGCACACATATATTCAATATTTTCTCTTTTCTACTGCAGGTACAGTCTGACAGATAGCTCTTTGAAGAGGGAAAACAATACATTTATATCATAAACAGTAACACTTTCCTTTATTCAATTTCTTTGTGTCCTTTCCCTGCACTTTTTAGACTCACCAGTTTTCAACAACCTGCAATGATTTTGGCCATCTGCTCATATATGGAGGAGGCTCTTCATCAGGTAAAGTATCAGAAAGCCCTTTTTACCACTATGTTAGACACAACCTTTCTCTGAATGTGGTGGTAAGTAAACCATTTGAACAACATCAATCTAGGCATCACTACTTATGAAACATCATTGTGTAAATGAAACCAAACGGAAGTATCTTGTCTCACGACTTGGAAATTTTGAGATGATCTCTTTGTCAAATCAGACTCTCCTTTCTTCCCGAACTGACATATTTCAAGCTCCATTCTCATTATGATAATCAATTACACTTATGAACTGAAGATAGAGTTTCATTATTTCGGTAGAGCAAACACGAACTTTTGCAACATGGTAGGTCAATCTTTGCTTTGCGCTGAGCAGCATGTATGAAGGAGGCGCCCTAACCCTACGCTTGTAAATGAAAGAGTTAAGGCCTTGACAATTTACCCCTTTCTTTGAGAACGGTGGCGACCCTTTCTTCCTTGATTTTTATCTTCCTTGGAAAAGACTTGTAGGGTATCATGGAGTGACTTTTGTTTTAAAACTGTGGGGCTACAATACATTTGAAATAATTTGTTCCTCTAGCCAGCTCAAACATTTACTCCATGAGATGAAATATATTTCCTGTCATTTGTAGAACCATAGAACACAGTGAACAACCTACTAGTCAGCTTGAGATTGGGCTTTATGCAGTGCTGAGATCTAGGGGGTGTGAGTGGCGCGACTTAAGGCTGTTTGTTAATTTCATTTGCAAAGTAAGGGATCAGTCATGGTAGGTTTGCTGCAGATGAAGGCTTTTTTGGCTTTTTTGATGATTGCCAAAGGTGAGGTGTCTTAAAACGCCACTTCCTAACATAGGGGAGACCTTTGAAACATATGTGGATTTGCCTTTTAAGGCTGATGGGCAGGTAAATAAGGCTGAGGTTAGATAGGATTGTTGACAAGGAGGTTGTGGTTTTGCTAGGGGTGGACTGAATAGGTAGAAAGGCGAAAAAAGTTTTGGGAGGGTTTTCTGAATGACATATTGACATAAGGAAATCAGTTTCTAGAAAACTCAGCTGAAGATATAGTCATCACTAACATGTAAAAAATACTGATGGCTAACAGTGGCTCCATTTGGGGAGGGCAGCTCCTCGTCAGGAGGTGTCCAGAATTCAGATTTTTGGATTATGAAGACTAGTGCCTTATCCATTGGCGCAAAATTTACCCTTCTCTTGATGTTATTTCTGAAAAGTGTCAGCATGGTTAACATCAATGATACTTCTACCTACCCCACTATCTTTCCTAACATTTTTTCTTCTCTTTGGCGCATTTGAACTAGCAGCCTTTTGAAAATGCATATTTTTCTTTTTGCAAAATGAACCTATCTATTTCTACTCTTATATCTGCCGAGAGTTCAGATTAAGCTGATGAACTCCTTCATTGCTCTACCTATGCTAGATCAACTGTCAAGATTAAGCAGTTTGACAGGATTTCATTCTCTAATCTACAACATGAAATTCAAAAATGATCAAATCAGGATTAGGCAGTCTGATTTTTCATGCATTTGCGGCATAAAAGACAAGCTGCACACAAATGTTATTCTGCAACAAAGGAAACTAGACAAGCGGGGTTAAGATGTACAATGTGTTTTTCATCCCTCGCTTCTCTCTTTGGTTCTGTTTTAGGCATGTGGAACCATAATCTCTCCCTAATCTAAGCTCTGTGATAAGTCAATCTTACACAATGTTGACTATCTTTGCACTCACTAACTTATCAGCAAATAAATTTAAACATGCTCAGCTATGATTAGGCTAGATAGTTGAACAAGACATTGAAGTACTAGTAGCGGCATTTAGACTTGCGCGATTTCCGAAGGAATATTTTTTGGAACATGGGGCCTTACCACTGCTTTTTAGAAACTGCCCTCTTTTTCTACTTTTCACTGTTTTTTGTATTTTCTGCTTTTTCACTTTTTCTTCAAACAAACTACAAATGAAAAGGTGCTCACAGGCTAAGCTTATTTTCTATTGTTGTCTTTCTATCCTAATCTAATCTGTACACAATAGAAATTTGTTTGGTGAACTCTGTTTTCCAATGCAACTAGTCAAGTAGATGCTCACATGGGTGATTCTGGTTTAGTTCTTTCATGATGCAGAAATAATGAAAAGGCCACTCCCATTTGGTTTGTTTCTGGACAATAGAGCTTAATTTTTTTCTCATTCTTGGTAGCAACTTGTTAATGATAGAACCCACTACCCCTACAGATTTCTCAAGGAAAACAACAAATAGATCTTGGAATAATACCTGATCTAGAGGATTTGATACATAGGATTTATTCAAGACTACTCTTTCAGACTTCTCAAGGAAAACAACAAATGGATCTTGGAATAATACCTGATCTAGAGGTTTTGAGATATAGGCTTCATTCAGGACTACTCTTTCTTCCACTTCGCTATATTTGGGACCCCCCTGGTAAAACAACTCTTCCTCATGATCACTCGAACTGTCAGACTCATCATGTATTGCAGTGTATTTTTCAATCCAAGCTGATGTGTTTTGATAGGGCGGGCTGGAAACTGTGTGAAGGTCATCAGGTTGATGGGCGGGGATACACTTTGACAGTAAATTATCTTGAAAGGATAGTGTGACAACTCCCATGTGTTTATCAACCTCTACTTCTTCATCTGCAATTTGTAACTCAATGGAACTGGGTAACTGCAAATCTGGAGTTAAGGAAGATTCTATGTCCAAAATGATTTCCTCAACTATTTCAGGCAAAGGATTCTCATTTACAATATGCTTAAGAATTTCACCATCTTCCTCAAACTCATCATCAAAGCTGAAAAATTGTTGATTTCCAATCATGTGCATGTTATCTCTGACGGGCTGAAGTGAAGTAGAGCAAAGAGTCCGAGACTCTTCACTTACTTCTAAACTTTCAAGGTTCTCTTCATGAGTGTCATAGATGACCGGTAATGGCTGCTTACTTTTCTCAAATTTATGAAACTGAGCTTCCTCCCAAAAATCAAAAACTGAATCTTCTGCAAAGTCAGCTTCTGTTTGGAAATCATATAAGTCAACATATTGATCAAACATTTGAGAATCATTAACATAAGCAATGTCACCAGCCATGTACATTGGACTGCCAAATTTCTTTTCTTCAACTTGATTTACAAATCTATTTTCTGACTTATGATATGCAGGATTAACAGGAGAAAGATCAGAGAAGTTTTGGTTATTAGTTTCTGCATCAAGTAACGGAAAATGCGTTTCTGATGGTTTGAGAGCTTCTTCCTTTTCCATTATCTGCTTGTCTATATCACTTTCATTGTATAAGATAAAAGAATCTAAATTGGAATGAGTGGAAAAAATGGGAGTATTGTTTTCCATGACTGCTTGAGTTACCAGAGGTTGAGTTACTTCTAGTCCCAGGTTTTCCATGACTGCTTTAGGCATGAGGTTATGGGAGGTACTCGAATCTAACATGGCATTATGTAATATATTGTCACGTATGTTCAGGCTCACATAGGAAGGAGAAACAGACCCTTCTTGGTATTGTCCTTCTATTTTCGGGCCGAATAAGAGCTCGGGTTTGTTTTCAGTTAGATTTAAAGTATCTGCTTCGCTCCCTATGTCAAAAAATTTGAAAATTTGAGATCTATACCTATCTACAGTTATTAGCTCAGTAAGGGGTATGGTAATTTTTATTTCGAACACTTCCCCTTCGAAACTAAAAGGAGTTTGTAGTTTGGGCAGATTTGTTTCAGCTTTTTTGGACATGATCTTTTCTATGCTCTTAATTTGCTGACTCTGATTCGGGACTTTGTTTGACACCGTTACTTCGGGGGTTTTTGTAGAGGTGCTAAGAGTATCTGAGCTAAGACTTGTTTGAATAGATTTATCCTTGTTTTGGTCAATTTTCTTGGCCATAATTTTGTTGCTATCCATGGCTTTTTTAGGGATGGTGTCAGAGGTTTTAGCAGTGTCAGGGCTACCCTTCTTGGAGTAGTCTTGGTTTTTTCTACTTCTAAGGTTATACTGCCTATGAGCTTCTATAATGGCATTCTGAAAATCTATGGCAGGATCTTTGAGATCTTCATCATTGGTTTCTTCCTGACTTGGATAGCATAACTCTTGCTCTTCTGCTGTGAGGTAAACCTTACTCTCGTTATCAGAACCTATGAGGTTCCAATGATTTTCATCAATGGGTTCAGTATCCTTATCCTCTTTATCAACATAATTCTCACTGAAGGATGGTCTGATTTTCTGATCATTTCCTCTTGGTTTATTTTGAGACTGACCTTTTCTAAAGCCTTGGTTCTGGTTTTGAGGGTTTAGTTGGTTTTCCCTAGGAGGCACTTTTTCACTCATTTTTTCCCACATCTTTGTCATGGATTTGACCAAGCCATCTATTCTAGGATCTAGGGAAGGAGATGAAGTGGAGACCTTATCTCTATATGGGACTTTTCTTTCTAATCTAGTCCTGACTCTTTTTTCTGCTAAGTTAGCTTCTGTTTTTATAGCTACTTGTTGCATTTCTTCTAAGGTAGGGGGATCTTTGTCTTTCAGATGATATGTCATGTCTGGATCAAAACCCTCGGAGAATTTTTCCAAGGCTAAACCAAGTGGGGGTTTGAAATGAGGTGGGAGGGAGTTATACACACTGTTGAACCTAGTGCAGTATGCCTGGACACTTTCCCCATTTTCCCGTTTTAGGTTGTTATATTCTGACAGGATTTGAATAGGGTTTCTTCGGACTTCCCACTTGTTCGTGAAGACTTGGCAGAGTTCTAGGATGTTGTGGATGCTGTTTGGAGGCAAGATTTTAAACCATGTTTTGGGTTCTCCACCCAGGCTTTGGGCGAATATTCTCATTCTGACGGTCTCGTCTTGTACCTCTAGGTATTCATAAGCATCAGTCATTCTACTTATATGCTGTTGAGGTGTGGTGGTATCTTCTCCAGTAAAGTGTGGGATCTTGTCTTGATATTTGTTTGGGAGAGGAGCTAAAGGTGGTGGTAACACCAAAGGTGCGTACCAGGCAGCCATGACTGGAGCTAATGGATGATGCGCAAGATGAGGGCTAGTAGGCTGAAATGAAGTGGTATGAACAGTGGTGGTTTGACCAGGTGTGGCGGATGAACTTGGACTAGTGATCTGGTTTTGAGCAGATCTGGGATGATAGGAGCCAAATTGATAAAGAAGCTGGAAATCAGGAGGAGTGGTGGGTGAAGCTTCTCTAATAGGACTTTGTGGTGGGTTTAGGGGTTCAAGATCGTCAAAGTTAATCTTACTATATGATTGGCTTCTGGGAAGAGTTTGTGATGACTCTAGCTCAAAAGGTGAATCTAGTAGGATAGTGCGATGTTTAGGTACATATCTTGTTCTACGGATGGATCTACCAGTAGCTAGATGATCAGTTTCGGAAGCTTGCCACAGAATCTTCTCTGGGTCATCTACTATGATAGGGGGATTTGGGTCTGGACGGGCTCTGGTATTGATTCTTCATGAAGCCAGATTTTAGATCCAGAGTTTAAAGAGAGTGGTATTGGTGAATGTTTTGGATGAGTGATTTTTCTAAAGTTATACTAAGGCGAAGGATGGTCAAAAATAAAATGGATGGATTAGTGGAGTCGCCAGGTGGAAATGGGTTGTTTTTGTGGAGATAGCTATGGTCCACCACCAGTAACTAATCTGAGAATGTTTTTGGATTTTCTGAGTTTATGTGCAGCCTATGGTTTGTTAAAGTATCCTAGATTTGTTTCAACACTTTGCTAGGGTGATGAGAACAAGAAGAGTTTACTCTAAAAAATGAATCTATGGACTGCTTGCTTGTTTATGGAACCTAAAGGCCCAAAGAGTCTATAAGAGTTTGCTGGACTATTATGTACTCAATGTCTTACCATCTCCCGCTATGTTAGTGAGTGATGGGATAGGTCTATCGGATAGTAGCCTAGAGTTTAGTGAAATAGTAAGGCTTACTAGAAGTTAGTGGAGTCGCCAGGTGGAAAATCAGTTGTTTTGAGGTATATTTGTATGGTCCACCACCAATACTGACAAAAAGCCAATCTGGGAATGTTTTGGGGTTTTTCTGAGTTTTTTTGTGCTTATGAGGTTTGGTAGAGCTTCTTATAACTAAATCATCATTTTGCTAAGATGGTGAAAGAGTTAGCTTCTACTCTTCAAGCAACACTTAAGTTTTCTAAGTTTGATTGAGACTTCGAGAAATCTAAGGTGCACTTAGACTGTCACTAACTCGGAAGGTCCCACCGTGATCGTTACTATGTTAGTGAGCGGTGGGATAAGTCAATCAAATAGTATTCTTAAGGCTGCTAGACAAATTAGGGAAACTAAGTTGTTTATCACTCAGAGTCCCACCGTGATCGCCATTATGTTAGTGTGGCGATGAGGTGGCTAAATCGGATGGAATTCTAAAATTTGGCAAGGTAGTAAGGCCTACTGGAGGCTAGTGGAGTCGCCAGGTGGATTTTTAGTTGTTTTGAGGTATATGTGTATGGTCCACCACCAATACTATCAAAAACCAATCTAAAGGAGTTTTTGTGGTTTTTTCTGAGTTTTATGTGCAGCCTAGGATGTAAGAGTGTTATAAGCCTGATTCATCACTTTGCTAAGATGGTGAAACAAAGAGTTTACACTAAATGATTCTAAAGGCTAATGGTCTGAGTTTAGGATTGAAGGACTAAAGAGTCTATAAGAGTTCGCTAGACTGTCATGAACTCAGTAAGTCCCACCGTGATCGCCATTATGTTAGGGTCCCGTGATTTGGCCGATTGGCTAGCCAAATGACGATGTAACATCAAACCAAGCTTTGGAGCCCAAGGACCTAGCCTTCCTGGACTCAGAGAGGGCTCTCTCTATTATATGTAAAAGATGTCGATGTGTTTACTTGCGGTGTTTTGATATTAGGCTAGTTATGAGGTGTGTTTTTAGTTTTTTTGGTTTTTTTTTAAGTTTGTGAGGGATGAAACTGATCAAATACATAAACTGGATAACAAGATGTAGATAAATTGGGCTATGGGGTCAAACAGATCAAGGAAGCTTATGAGGTGATGATGTAAAGCTGCTGTAGGGCCGATTTGATTCACAATAGAAGGGATCTCCGGGCAAAATGGATTAAATGAACAATAAGTTGGTGAAAGACAAGGGATTTCAAGTGCAAACTAGTTAATAGCAGACATAAACATGTAATAGCAAGCCATTGATCATGCTAGGAATAACTATAAACTAATCAATACATAGAAATCAAACATTCCAGCCATACATAGAGGTGTAAGACCCTCTAACTTCGGGAAAAGGTTATCAGACTTTGGGGAAAACACATGAGATAAACTAACAACTCATAAACTATGCCGGAACGCCTAAACATAGTCTCTAAGTCATTGGGCACTTGGACAAATAAGTTTTCATAGTTTTAGGCAAAGGGCTAGATCGGGACTAGGCCTCCTTGGTTCAACAAAATGATCAACAAATCAGTCAAAGATAAAGTTTTATGGACAGAACTATGGGAAGCTGATAGGTAGGTAGGGCAAACCATACATCCTACTCAACATACATGGAACTGATGAATAAAACTTAGCAACAACACCTTAGGTTACTAAAGAGCAGCTAAGAATTCTTTAGCATAACTAAGGGAGAAGAAAACATCAAGTTATGAAGATTCAGGAATTTTGAGGTGCCTCCATGGGCATGTCTCAAAATCAATCTTTACTGATCTATAGCAGCAAGAAAAATGAAATATGAGTGAAAACTAGAAGACAAAACAACATTAAGAAGCACTATACCATTCTACCATGTCAAGGAATCCATCAACAAGCCTTCAACATTCCTCAAAAGCATCCAAGAGGCAGTCCAAAAATCATAACTCAAGTGTATTCTTCAAGGCTCATATGACCAATGCATTAATTCTTCTCTCAAGTTCAGCCTCTGATTTACAATGAGAACCATGGGATAAATAGGCTTGAGGGAGGAAAACCTCATGGAGCAACTAGCTATCCCATTGGCCAAGTCAAAATATCTAAACTTGTCCTTGAGGCTTTGCAAAGCCCAAGGCACAAAATATCTCATAAAATATCTTAAAAACTGCTAAAAACGGAAATTATATTGACTTTACATGATTTTTCCATGATAAAAATAGCTTAACGCACATTTGGGAAAAGCAGATTTTTGGAGTTCAAAAATTACAAAAATACTTCATATTTATGCCTGAAAAAGGTCCCCTGACTTGCTGGATGCAAATGGCAGCCTTCCCGATGTCGAAATGAGGCTCATGATGGCTCGTTGGAAATCTCTCTATGTCTGCTTTCCGGCGCAAGTAGAATCATCTCAATCTGATCTCTGAAAGTCCCTCAAAACTGTACTTGTGCGCAAAAACCCAGAAAATAGCAGACTGCTGATATGGCGGGCAGAATGTGCAAAATGAGGCTGTTTTTCGCCAATTTGAGGGGGCGAATGATCTTCAAATGCCCTGAAAATCGCTGGAGACCTGCTCATGGAATTATGGCATCCATCGGTATCATCCTCCTCCCTTGACAAATCCTCAAACTGAAACGGCGCAATTATGAGTTTTTGACTAAAAACCCAAAAAATGCCGAAAAACAAAAAGTTGCTGAAATAGGCCCAAAATTGGCATGCATGACCCTCAAGGGTCCATAGCAACATGCTCCGAATCTGATGCCAAAATATCAAGGGTTGATATGTCTTTCTTCTCTTTCCGTGTCGGGCGCTCCTTAAAACTGCTGTTCTTGATCATCATCCTTATGTTGTTGCTCAAACTGCTGAGCTGCTGCTGTTCAGCACTATCCTCCTCTGGTTCCTGCTTCTGCTGGTCTTCACCACTGTCATGTTGCTCCTGTTGTCTTGCTTTGGAGGCATTTTGACCTAACTATGCTTTGGAAGAAACCAACTGCCTTTTATGAACAATGCCCTGCTGGATTAAAAATGGCCACTATACTGTTTGGACAGATATGGACACTGTGGATTTGAATAAGATGCAACAATGTTTCTTTGAATAAGTCACCTCTGTACTTCTTAAAAACAGTCCTTCAACTCTGTATGTACTTCAACCATGCAAACTTTTAACAATGGTACCATGTGTAAAAGATGGGATATCTGCTTTGTAGATTCCCTGTGTACTGTTTTGAACAATCACCCCTCTTGTGATTTGGTTAGGCCAACCTACACTGGTAATTGTGTTTTCAAAACAAAACTCAAATATTAAAACCCTGCTCTTCAGGTCATTCACCTTAAAAATACCTCTGTCAACGGATTTCTATAAAAGATAACATACAGTGGAAAAGAAAAGAGACTCTTTGGTTAGGTGAAATATCAGCTCACTGTGTTTAAGAAAACACCTTTCACTTGTGAATTTTGAGAAATCAATCACCACCTTTGTACCTCTGGCTTCAATGTTAAACTCGATCATCAACAATGCTGCCTTCTAGAAAATGGCCCTATTCATCTTCAGAAAATCCCTGTTAACAAATCTTCAACATGATACAAAATGGTTTTTGTAAAGGCAGACCCAAGTTAGATGTAAAATCAATGTACAGTGGTTTAAGAAACACACTCTCTGCTTGTGAGTTTAAAAAGGTCCACCAACACCTCTATACCCCTGCCTCCAATGTTTAAAGTTTCAACCATCAACAACTCTGCCCTTTAGAACGTGGCTCTGCACCTTTGGAAAAACTCTGTTCAACAATCTTTAGAATGATACAATGCAGTGCAATGAAAAAGCATACTTAGTTTAGGTGTAAAATCAATGCATAGCGCTTTGGGAAGACCAGCTCTTTACTTGTGAATCTCAAAGGTCAACACTACACCTGTACCTCTGTCTTAATATTAAATGCAATTACCAAGAACTCTGCCCTTTAGAAAATGGCCCTTTTCATTTGTAAAGTTTTAAGAAAACAAACACTGCTTTTGTACCTCTGCCTCCAAATTTAGAATCCCATCAATGAAATCTGCCCTTTAATGTAACATTTACCCTTAGAGTCTCTTTGTCAATCAGCTTTTCAACATGATAATGAGGTGAAGAAAGAGGGCAGACCTAGATCAACAATACACAGTTCTTTATGAGGGACACTTTTCTTGTGAAGTTTAAGACATCAAACATCACTTGTATACTTCTGGCTTCAATGTAAACTCTGATCATCAATAAGTGCCCAATCACCAACAACCCTGCCTTCTAGAAAATGGCCCTGTTTCACCTTCAGAAAACTCTGTTCAACAATCTTCAGAATGATACAATGTAGTGCAATGAAAAAACAGGCTTAGTTTAGGTGTAAAATCAGTGCAACAGTGGTTTAGAAAACACACTCTCTGCTATGTGAGTTTTAAAAAGTCTACCAACACCTCTATACCCCTGCCTTTGATGTCAAAATCCACCATCAACAACCTCTGTCTTTTACTATGCTGTTTTACTTTTGAAAATCTCTGTCAATAAGTCTTCAACATGATACAATATGGTTTCGGTACAAACAGACCTAAGTTAGATGTATAACCAATGCACAGTGGTTTTTGGGAAACATACTCTCTGCTTGTGAGTCTAGGAGGTCAACACAATACCTGTACCTCTGTCTCAATCTTAACTTCAAACACCAACAACTCTGCCTTTTAATGTGCTGTCATCTTTGGAAGCTCTCTGTCAACAAACCTTCAGTAGTGAAATACAGTGAAATAGGGGCAGATCTCTAAAAAAGGCTTGTTGTGATAAGTGTTTTGATACCCTGTTCTTTAGAAATGACCTTCCCTCGAAACATATCACAACAAAAATTCTTCAAAATGACACCATTCAGTGAAAGAAAAGCAGAACTAGGCTAGGTGATATATCAGTGCACTATGCTTTTTAGGAAACACACCCTTGCCTGTGGGTTCAAAGATCTATCAATTCATCTATGCTCCTGTCTCTGATGTTAGAATTCAACCACCAAAAGCCTCTGCCCTCAGAAAAATGGCCTCTTTTACTCTCAGAATTTCTTTGTCAACAAATCTTCGGAATGATGTAATATAGTGCAAGGAGAAAACAGACCTAGTTTAGGTGGAAATCAATGCAGACAGTGGTTTAGACAATACACCCTTTGCTTGTGAGTTTGAAAGATACACCAACAAAATATCTGCACCTCTGTTTTTGACAACTTTGATATCAACTAACACCTTTATACCCCTGCCTCCAATTTTTAACTTCTCATCAACAAATTTTGCCTTTTTAATGTGCTGTCACCTTGGTAAACTTTCTTTTGAATTTTTTGAGGAGAAAACCCTTGGAGGGAGCTCGAAATGCACCGGAACCCTTCAACACTGGCGCGGAAACCTTAGGAGAAAACCCGTCGCGCAAAAACAAAATTTTCGGGTCAGCCTGTCGTGATGTCGGGCGGCCTCCTACAGGCACGTCGCGCCCACCTACAGGCACGTCGCGCCAACAA
This sequence comes from Pinus albicaulis, assembly GCA_034641835.2. Classification (NCBI taxonomy): domain Eukaryota; kingdom Viridiplantae; phylum Streptophyta; class Pinopsida; order Pinales; family Pinaceae; genus Pinus; species Pinus albicaulis. The sequence continues at coordinate 341,570,512 of CM076575.1, read as the reverse complement.
AGGAGACAGTGTAAAAACCGTGCCAGGCACGTCGCGCCAAAACCCAGGCACGTCGCGCAATTTTGCAGTTCATTTTGAGGGCCTTCCCGGTGTCGGAATTGGGCACGAGATGGCTCGTTGGAAAGCTGTGGAAGTCTATTTTCCAGAACAACTTTAATGTTTTCATTTGGTGTCCATTTGATCCTTCAAAAATTGATTTTCCCAACACTGGTCAAAAATGGTAAATCCTGGTGCAGAAATGCATCGAGCTGTTTGTAGACCATTTTTGAATGCCTTCCCGATGTCGGAATTGGGCGCGAGATGGCTCGTTGGAAAGATGTGGAAGTCTTCTTTCCAGAAAAACTTTAATTTTTTCATTTGGTGTCCATTTGAGCCTTCAAAAACTGACTGTCCCATCACTGGTCAAAAATGGTGTATGCTGGTGCAGAAAAACATAGCGTTGATTGCAGGCTACTTTTGGATGCCTTCCTTTTGTCGGAATTTGGCCCGAGATGGCTCATCGGAAAGATATGGAAGTATATTTTCCATATCAACTTGAATGTTTTCATTTGGAGTCGATTTGGCTGTTCAAAATCTGACTGTCCCATCACTGGTCAAAATGATGAATCCTAGTGCAGAAATTCTCCCGTGACATCTGTATTTTTCACATTTCTCATAAACCATGATACCTGTGTAGAAACGGAAGAAGGTTTTTCTTCTTGAACCTATGAGGGACAAAAACCTCTCTTAATTTTGTAAATTTCATCTCCATTTTGTCAGAAACACATTCTGAACCGAACTGCCCGGGCGCTCCTTACCCTAATTTCACTGTGGCAGAGGTATTATGATTAAAAAACCATGCAATTTTACTATCCGTTTGTATTTTCTGTGATGAGATATTTGTGATTATTTTTGAATGTGGGGGATGGCCTTTTGACAAATTCTTGGCTTCCTTTTGACCATGATGGCAGATTTTGTTTTGAGATCAAGACCCCTTTTGTCAATAGAACCATTTCATGACTGAACATATGTTCACTGTTTTTCTCTCTTGGCTATTTTTAGCAAGGAAGGGCTATTCATAATGTGCCAGAAATTTGAAAGCTTTGAACACCCATTTCTTGAAAAGCATTTCTTTGGATCTTTGGCATGTGATTTTGTTTTGTTGCTTGCACCTTTTCTTCAAGGAAAAGTCTTCTTTTTGGTATCAATGGCACACATATATTCAATATTTTCTCTTTTCTACTGCAGGTACAGTCTGACAGATAGCTCTTTGAAGAGGGAAAACAATACATTTATATCATAAACGATGTACTTTCCTTTATTCAATTTCTTTGTGTCCTTTCCCTGCACTTTTTAGACTCACCAGTTTTCAACAACCTGCAATGATTTTGGCCATCTGCTCATATATGGAGGAGGCTCTTCATCAGGTAAAGTATCAGAAGGCCCTTTTTACCACTATGTTAGACACAGCCTTTCTCTAAATGTGGTGGTAAGTAAACCATTTGAACAACATCAATCTAGGCATCACTACTTGCAAGCATCATTGTGTGTCAGCAGAAACCCTAGCCAGAGTAATACTGTCTCCCTGACTTGAAAGTTTCGGATGATCTCTTTTATCAAATCAGACTCTCCTTTCTTTTGAGCCAGCATATTTCAAGCTCCATTCCTGTTATGATCATCAATTACACTTATGAGACCTGAAGATATTGTTTCATTATTTCAGTAAAGGCAAACCTGAACTTTTGCAACCTTCTGAGTCAATCCTGGCCTGCGCCCTCTGCTTATGTATGAAGGAGGCGCCCTAACCCTCTGCTTGTAAATGAAGGAGGTTCTGGGCCTTGACAATTTACCCCTTTGCTGAGACAGTGGCGACCCTTTCTTACTGTGATTTTTATGCTGGAAAGAGCTTGTAGGGTCCTGATGAGTGAATTTTGTTTTGCAGCTTCAACTCAAGCTCACAATACATTTAGAAGCAGCTGTTCCTCTAACTGTAAACTCAAACATTTACTCCATGAGATGAAATATATTTCCTGTCTTTGTAGAACCATAGAACATAGTGAAAAACCTACTAGTCAGCTTGAGATTGGGCTTTATGCAGTGCTGAGATCTAGGGGGTGTGAGTGGCGCGACTTAAGGCTGTTTGTCAATTTCATTTGCAAAGTAAGGGATCAGTCATGGTAGGTCTGCTGCAGATGAAGGCTTTTTTGGCTTTTTGATGATTTCCAAAGGTGAGGTGTCCTAAAACGCCACTTCCTAACATAGGGGAGACCTTTGAAACAGATGTGGGTTTGCCTTTTAAGGCTGATGGGCAGGTCAATAAGGCTGAAGCTAGATAGGATTGTGATATGAGGTTTTTGATGTTGTCAGGGGTGGACTGAATAGGTAGAAAGGCAAAAAAAAGTTTTGGGAGGGTTTTCTGGATGACATATTGACACAAGGAAATCAGTTTCTAGAAAACTCAGCTGAAGATATAGTCATCACTAACATGTAAAAAATACTGATGGCTAACAGTGGCTCCATTTGGGGAGGGCAGCTCCTCGTCAGGAGGTGTCCAGAATTCATATTTTTGGCTTATGAAGACCGGTGCCTTATCCATTGGCGCAAAATTTACCCTTCTCTTGATGTTATTTCTGAAAAGTGACAGCATGGTTAACATCAATGATACTTCTACCTACCCCACTATCTTTCCTAACATTTTTCTTCTCTTTGGCGCATTTGAACTAGCAGCCTTTTGACAATGCATATTTTTTCTTTTTGCAAAATGAACCTATCTATTTCTACTCTTATATCTGTCGGGAGTTCAGATTAAGTTGATGAACTCCTTCATTTCTCTACCTAAAACTAGATCGACTGTCAAGATTAAGCAGTTTGACAGGATTTCATTCTCTAATCTACAACATGAAATTGAAAAATGACCAAATCAGGATTAGGCAGTCTGATTTGTCATGCATTTGCGGCATAAAAGACAAGCTGCACACAAATGTTATTCTGCAACAAAGGAAACTAGACCAGCGGGGTTAAGATGTACAATGTGTTTTTCATCCCTCGCTTCTCTCTTTGGTTCTGTTTTAGGCATGTGGAACCAGAATCTCTCCCTAATCTAAGCTCTGTGATAAGTCAATCTTACACAATGTTGACTATCTTGGCACTCACTAACTTATCAGCAAATAAATTTAAACATGCTCAGCTATGATTAGGCTAGATAGCTGAACAAGACATTGAAGTACTAGTAGCGGCATTTAGACTTGCTCGCTTTCCGACAGACTATTTTTTGGAACATGGGGCCTTTGTTCTATCTTCACTGGCCCTCTTTTCTGTTTTTTACTGTTTTTGACTTTTCTACTTTTTCACTTTTTCTTCAAACAAACTACAAATGAAAAGGTGCTCACAGGCTAAGCTTATTTTCTATTGTTGTCTTTCTATCTTGATCTAATCTGTGCACAATAGACATTTGTTTGGTGAACTCTGTTTTCCAATGCAACCAGTCAAGTAGATGCTCACATGGGTGATTCTGGTTTAGTTCTTTCATGATGCGGAAATAATGAAAAGGCCACTCCCATTTGGTTTGTTTCTAGATAGTAGAGCTTAAGTTTTTTCTCATTCTTGGTAGCAACTTGTTTATGATAGAACCCACTACCCCTACAGATTTCTCAAGGAAAACAACAAATAGATCTTGGAATAATACCTGATCTAGAGGATTTGATACATAGGATTTATTCAAGACTACTCTTTCAGACTTCTCAAGGAAAACAGAAAATGGATCTTGGAATAATACCTGATCTAGGGGTTTTGAGCTATGGGCTTCATTCAGGACTACTCTTTCTTCCACTTGACTATATTTGGGATTCTCTCGGTAAAGAAACTCTTCCTTTTTCTCCTGATCACCTGAAATGTCAGACTCATCACATATTGTAGTGTAGTTTTCTTGCCAAGCTAATGTGTTTTGATAGGGCGGGCTAAAAACTGTGTGAAGGTCATCAGGATGATGGGCAAGGATACACTTTGACAGTAAATTATCTTGAAAGGATAGTGTGACAACTCTCATTTGTTTATCAACCTCTATTTCTTCATCTGCAATTTGTAACTCAATGGAACTTGGTGGCTGCAAATCTGGAGTTAAGGAAGATTCCATGTCCAAAATGATTTCTTCAACTATTTCAGGAAAAGGCTTCTCATTTACAACCTGCTCGAGGATTTCATCATCTTCCTCAAACTCATCATCAAAGCTGAAAAATTGTTGATTTCCAATCATGTGAATGTTATCTCTGATGGGCTGAAGTGAAGTAGAGAAAAGAGTCTGAGACTCTTCACTTACTTCTAAACTCTCAAGGCTCTCCTTATCAGTGTTATAGATGACCTGTAATGGTTGCTCACTTTTCTCAAGTTTATGAAACTGAGCTTCCTCCCGAAAATCAAAAACTGAATCTTCTGCAAAGTTAGCTTCTGTTTGGAAATCATATAAGTCAACATATTGATCAAACATTTGAGAATCATTAACATAAGCAATGTCACCAGCCATGTACATTGGATTGCCAGATTTCTTTTCTTCAACTTGATTTACAAATCTATTTTCTGACTTATGATATGCAGGATTAACAGGAGAAAGATCAGATAAGTTTTGGTTATTAGTTTCTGCATCTAGTAACGGAAAATGCGTTTCTGATGGTTTGAGAGCTTCTTCCTTTTCCATTATCTGCTTGTCTATATCACTTTCATTGTATAAGATAAAATAATCTAAATTGGAATGAGTGGAATAAATGGGAGTATTGTTTTCCATGACTGCTTGAGTTACCAGAGGTTGAGTTACTTCTAGTCCCAGGTTTTCCATGACTGCTTTAGGCATGAGGTTATGGGAGATACCCGAATCTAACATGGCATTATGTAATATATTGTCCCGTATGTTCAGGCTCACATAGGAAGGAGAAACAGACCCTTCTTGGTATTGACCTTCTATTTTCGGGCCGAATAAGAGCTCGGGTTTGTTTTCAGTTAGATTTAAAGTATCTGCTTCGCTCCCTATGTCAAAAACTTTGAAAATTTGATATCTATACCTATCTACAGTTATTAGCTCAGTAAGGGGTATGGTAATTTTTATTTCGGAAACTTCCCCTTCGAAACTAAAAGGAGTTTGTAGTTTGGGCAGATTTGTTTCAACTTTTTCGGACATGATCTTTTCTATGCTCTTAATTTGCTGATTCTGATTCGGGACTTTGTTTGACACCGTTACTTCGGGGGTTTTTGTAGAGGTTCTAAGAGTATCTGAGCTAAGACTTGTTTGAATAGCTTTATCCTTGTTTTGGTCAATTTTCTGGGCCATAATTTTGTTGCTATCCATGGCTTTTTTAGGGATGGTGTCAGAGGTTTTAGCAGTGTCAGGGCTACCCTTCTTAGAGTAGTCTTGGTTTTTTCTACTTCTAAGGTTATACTGCCTATGAGCTTCTATAATGGCATTCTGAAAATCTATGATAGGATCTTCGAGATCTTCATCATTGGTTTCTTCCTGACTTGGATAGCATAACTCTTGCTCTTCTGCTGTGAGGTAAACCTTACTCTCGTTATCAGAACCTATGAAGTTCCAATGATTTTCATCAATGGGTTCAGTATCCTTATCCTCTTTATCAACATAATTCTCACTGAAGGATGGTCTGATTTGCTGATCATTTCCTCTTGGTTTATTTTGAGACTGACCTTTTCTAAAGCCTTGGTTCTGGTTTTGAGGGTTTGGTTGGTTGTCCCTAGGAGGCATTCTTTCACTCATTTTTTTCCACATCTTTGTCATGGATTTTACCAAGCCATCTATTCTAGGATCTAGGGAAGGAGATGAACTGGATACCTCATCTCTATATGGGACTTTTCTTTCTAATCTAGTCCTAGCTCTTTTTTCTGCTAAATTGGCTTCTTGTTTTATGGCTACTTGTTGCATTTCCTCTAGGGTAAGGGGATCCTTGTCTCTCAGATGATATGTCATGTCTGGATCAAAACCCTCGGGGAATTTTGCCAAGACTAAACCAAGTGGGGGTTTGAAGTGAGGTGGGAGGGCGTTATACACATTGTTGAACCTAGTGCAGTATGCCTGGACACTTTCCCCATTTTCCCGTTTTAGGTTGTTATATTCTGACAGAATTTGAATAGGGTTCCTTCGGACTTCCCACTTGTTCGTGAAGACTTGGAAGAGTTCTAGGATGTTGTGGATGTTGTTTGGAGGCAAGCTTTTAAACCATGTTTTGGGTTCTCCACCCAGGCTTTGGGCGAATATTCTCATTCTGACGGTTTCGTCGTGTACTTCCATGTATTCAAAAGCATCACTAATCCTACTTACATGCTGTTGAGCTGTGGTGGTGTCTTCTCCAGTAAAGTGTGGGATTTTGTCTTGATATTTATTTGGGAGAGGAGCCAAGGGCGGTGGCAACACCAAAGGTGCGTACCAGGCTGCCATGACTGGAGCTAATGGATGATGTGCAAGATGAGGACTAGTAGGCTGAAATGAAGTGGTTTGAACAGTGGTGGTTTTACCAGGTGTGGCGGATGAACTTGGACTAGTGATCTGGTTTTGAGCAGATCTGGGATGATAGGAGCCAAATTGATAAAGAAGCTGGAAATCAGGAGGAGTGGTGGGTGAAGCTTCTCTAATAGGACTCTGTGGTGGGTTTAGGGGTTCAAGATCGTCAAAGTTAATCTTACTATATGATTTTCTTCTGGGAAGATCTTGTGATGACTCTAGTTCAAAAGGTGAATCTAGTAGGATAGTGCGATGTTTAGGTACAGATCTTGCTCTACGGATGGATCTACCGGTAGCTAGATGATCAGTTTCAGAAGCTTGCCACAGAATCTTTTCTGGGTCATCTACTATGATAGGGGGATTTGGGTCTGGGTGGGATCTGGTATTGATTCTTCGTGAAGCCAGATTTTAGATCCAGAGCTTGGAGAGAGTGATATTGGTGAATGTTTTGGATGAGTGATTTCTCTAAAGTTATACTAAGGCGAAGGATGGTCAAAAATAGAAGGGATGGATTAGTGGAGTCGCCAGGTGGAAATGGGTTGTTTTTGTGAAGATAGCTATGGTCCACCACCAGTAACTAATCTGAGAATGTTTTGGATTTTCTGAATTTATGGGCAGCCTATGGTTTAAAGTATCCTAGACTTGTTTCAACACTTTGCTAGGGTGATGAGAACAAAAAGAGTTTACTCTAAATGGGTCTATGGACTGCTTGCTTGTTTATGGTACCTAAAGGATCAAAAAGTCTATAAGAGTTTGCTGGACTATTATGTACTCAATGTCTTACCATCTCCCGCTATGTTAGTGAGTGATGGGATAGGTCTATCGGATAGTAGCCTAGAGTTTGGTGAAATAGTAAGGCTTACTAGAAGTTAGTGGAGTCGCCAGGTGGAAAATTAGTTGTTTTGAGGTATATTTGTATGGTCCACCACCAGTACTGACAAAAACCAAACTAAAGGAGTATTTTTGGGGTTTTTTGAGTTTTATGCGCCTATAAGGTTTGGAAAGGTTTTCAATAACTGACTCATCATTTTGCTAAGATGGTGAAGGAGCTATTTTCTACCTTTCAAACAATCTCTAAGTTTACTAAGCTTGACTGAGACTTCAGGAGTTACTAAGTTGTACTTAGTTTGTCACTAACTCGGAAGGTCCTATTGTGAGTGTCACTATGTTAGTGAGCAGTGGGATAAGTCAATCAGATAGTATTCTCAAAGGTTTCTAAAGATGAGGGAAACTAAGCTTTTAATCACTCAGAGTCCCACCGTGATCGCCATTATGTTAGTGTGGCGATGAGGTGGCTAAATCGGATGGAATTCTAAAATTTAGCAAGGTAGTAAGGCCTACTGGAGGTTAGTGGAGTCGCCAGGTGGATTTTTAGTTGTTTTGAGGTATATTTGTATGGTCCACCACCAATACTATCAAAAACCAATCTAAGGGAGTTTTTTGTGGTTTTTTCTAAGTTTTATGTGCAGCCTAGGATGTAAGAGTGTTATAAACCTGATTCATCACTTCGCTAAGATGGTGAAACAGAGAGTTTACACTAAATGATTCTAAAGGCTGATGGTCTGAGTTTAGGATTGAAGGACTAAAGAGTCTATAAGAGTTCGCTAGACTGTCATGAACTCAGTAAGTCCCACCGTGATCGCCATTATGTTAGGGTCCCGTGATTTGGCCGATTGGCTAGCCAAATGACGATGTAACATCAAACCAAGCTTTGGAGCCCAAGGACCTAGCCTTCCTAGACTCAGAGAGGGCTCTCTCTATTATATGTAAAAGATGTCGGTGTGTTTACTTGCGATGTTCTGATATTAGGCTAGTTATGAAGTATGTTTTTAGTTTTTTAGTTTTTTAAGTTTGTGAGGGATGAAACTGATCAAATACATAAACTGGATAACAAGATGTAGATAAATTGGGCTATGGGGTCAAACAGGTCAAGGAAGCTAATGAGGCGATGATGTAAAGCTGCTGTAGGGCCGATTTGATTCACAATAGGAGGGATCTCTGGGAAAAATGGATTAAATGAACAATAAGTTGGTGAAAGCCAAGGGATTTCAAGTGCAAACTAGTTAATAGCAGACATAAACATGTAATAGCAAGCCATTGATCATGCTAGGAATAACTATAAGCTAATCAATACATAGAAATCAAACATTCCAGCCATACATAGAGGTATAAGACCCTCTAACTTCGGGAAATGGCTATCAGACTTTGGGGAAAAACACATGAGACAAACTAACAACTCATAAACTATGCCGGAACGCCTAAACATAGTCTCTAAGTCATTGGGCACTTGGACAAATAAGTTTTCATAGTTTTAGGCAAAGGGCTAGATCGGAACTAGGCCTCCTTGGTTCAACAAAATGATCAACAAATCAGTCAAAGAGAAAGTTTTATGGACAGAACTATGGGCAGCTGATAGGTAGGTATGGAAAACCATACATCCTACTCAACATACATGGAACTGATGAATAAAACTTAACAACAACACCTTAGGTTACTAAAGAGCAGCTAAGAATTCTTTAGCATAACTAAGGGAGAAGAAAACATCAAGCTATGAAGATTCAGGGATTTTGAGGTGCCTCCATGGGCATGTCTCAAAATAAATCTTTACTGATCTATAGCAGCAAGAAAAATTAAATATGAGTGAAAACTAGAAGACAAAACAACATTAAGAAGCACTATACCATTCTACCATGTCAAGGAATCCATCAACAAACCTTCAACATTCCTCAAAAGCATCCAAGAGGCAATCCAAACATCATAACTCAAGTGTATTCTTCAAAGCTCATATGACCAATGCATTAATTCTTCTCTCAAGTTCAGCCTCTGATTTACAATGAGAAACATGGAATAAATAGGCTTGAGGAAGGAAAACCTCATGGAGCAACTAGCTATCCCATTGGCCAAGTCAAAATATCTAAACTTGTCCTTGAGGCTTTGCAAAGCCCAAGGCACAAAATATCTAATAAAATATCTAAAAAAATGCTAAAAGCGGAAATTATATTGACTTTTTGCCAGTTTTCCCATGATAAAAATAGCCTAACGCACATTTGGGAAAAGCAGATTTTTTGGAGTTCAAAAAAATTACAAAAATGTATGCCTTTTTGAAAAAGGTCCTGAGCTTGCTGAATCGCCTTCACGATGTCGAAATGAGGCTCATGATGGCTCGTTGGAAAGCTCTCTGTGTCTGCTTTCCAAACGCAAAGTCAGAAGATCCTCAATCTGATCTCTGAAAGTCCCTCAAAGCGCTTTTTGTGTGCAAAAACCCAGAAAATAGCAGGCTGCTGATAGGGCGGGCTGAATGTGCAAAATGAGGTTGTTTTTCGCCAATTTGGAGAGGCGAATGATCTTCAAATGCCCTGAAAATCGCTGGAGAGCTGCTCATGAAATTATGGCATCCATCGGTATCATCCTCCTCCCTTGAAAAATCCGCGAACTGAAACGGCGCAATTATGAGTTTTTGACTAAAAACCCAAAAAATGCCGAAAAACAAAAAGTTGCCGAAATAGGCCCAAAATTGGCATGCATGACCCTCAAGGGTCCAATAGAGACATATTCCGTGAAACTAAAATATCGAGGGCTGATATGCCTTTGCCTCTTTAGTGCTAGGCGCCCCTCCTTGATTTCTTGATTTTTCTTGTACACCTTCAATTTCTTTGTCGAATTGGTTTAACTACGAAGTGAAGTGTTCTTACCTCATCTTTCTACGTAACCGAGATCTACATTTGCCTTCTCAAGCAGTGCTCCAAATGCGTTAGCCCTCTACAGCAAGCTTCTGTTTTCCTCTAAATTTCCCATTTCAGAGGGTAGTGAGAAGGAAAAATACCAGTGAGCTTTGTTCAGCCCCGTACATACATTTCTCCAGGCTCTCTAAATAGATAGTTTCCCCGACCTCTTTCGCTTTTGGTAGTCCTCCTCTTCTTTCATCATCAAATTCGCCAATAATCTCTTCAATTCTTACTTGCGCCCTTTACTTCCTCCCTTTTTGTACTTGATGGCCCTTTCCTCATGAATGGTACATGAAATTTTCATTTGTTGTTCTCCTTCAAGAAATGATTGAAGTTCACTTCCCTTTGGAGATCTTCTTGCCTTAACACCTCAATTTTCCCTTCACCTGTATGAAATACTCTGGCCCCGGTTTGAAACGGGCCACCGGAGGAGGAAACATTTGGACGGAGATATAGTCCTTGTGGTTTGGATGAAATGCAACAATGCTTCCTTGAATAAGCTCCTTAGTAATAGCACAATCAGCTAAAATCTGGTTACACTTCAGCTATGTAGCCTTCTTAACTGATGGTACTATGTGGGGCTACTGTAGATTTTACGTACTTTTGATCTTGAAACAATCACCCCTCACATTTTGCTAGAACTGCTTTTACTTGTATTTGTCTTTGAAACCAAGCTAAAGTATAATACATACTTTAGGTCATTTTACCTTGAAACATGCCTGTCAACGTTTCCGTAGGAACCACATTGAAAAGAAGAACCATATTGGTTAGGTGAAAAATTAGCTTGTGTTAAGGGAAAAACCTTTCACTTGTGACTTTTTTGAGAAGTCAATCAACGCCTTTATAACTCTGCTCTTATTAAACTTGATCATCAACAAATGCCTTCTAGAACATCGCTTGCTTATTCCACCTCAAAATTACTACATTTGACAATCTTCAGAATGACAGTAGTGTAATGAACAGCGGAGCTTAGTTGGGTGAAAATAAGTGCAACGATTAGTTTAGAGAACACACTCTACGCCGGCCCCGGGGAACTATTTTTCCAGAATTTGTGAGTTTAAATAGTCCATCGACACCTATACCCACGCCTCTAATGTTTAACATTTATCCACCAACAACTACTGCCTTTTAGAAAATGACTACTTTTTGCACCTTTGGGAGAAGTTTTGAGGAATCAATACCACTTTGGTATCTCGACTCCAAAGTTAAAACCCCATCCACTAACTATTCTCCTTGATATCATTTCTCCTTGGGAAACTCTTTTTTAACAATCTTGCATTGGGGAGAATATAGTGAATGAAAAGCAATGTTTTAAATAGTGTCTTTGTGAGAAGATGCCACTTGGGCTTGCTGCCTTTTAAAGTTTTTGATAAACCTTGCTTACAAAAAAATACTTTGTTCAGAAACTTTCAAACATCCAACAATTACATCTTTGTGAAATGGCGAGTGTCATACTTCAGCGTTTGTACATCGAAATAGCTTCATACACACGAGTCTGAACAACAGAACACGATCGGAGGTAAAAATAACGAGCTTACGGAAGACTAACGAAGCTTTAGGCAGAGTTATGGAGTTTCTCCTTCAAAACAATAAAATGTCAAACCCCTTCACAGAGTATACTTCCTTGTTTTAGTAGCGTGGAAATGTATGATAGTGAAAGGTTCTTCGTTAGCACTAGGTATAAGCATTTTACACTTGTGAAAATCCTACTTATTTTAAACACGGTCAGCTGCAAGAGACAACTCTTTGCAGTCGATGGAAATGAAACTGGCATGCCTTAAGCAGTGGTTGCCAGCACTACCGAAAGCCCAAAAACATTGGCCCCGGGGGAACCCTTGACACTTGCGCGGCAATCTTGATAGCCGCCGTGGCCGCGGAGAGAGCCCTTGTCGAACTGTCGGGTCGGGCTCGTCGAGTGGTCGGCGGCCACCCTACGGGCAAGCACGCCCACCTACGGGCACGTCGCGCGGCGGCGGGGGCCGTGTTGCTGCTGAGCACGTCGCGCCTAACTCCGGGCACGTCGTAAGCGCAAACGAAATCTGAAAGCCTAATTCTTTTGAAAACACGTTGTGATACTTAGGAGAAACTGTGGCAATTAGTTTGGAGTAGTGACTTACTTCTTCCTATTCCCATTCTTTGACACTGCCCTCATATCATTTTCAAATAAATATCCCTTGGGTGGGGGGGGGGGGGGGGGGGATATATATGTGTACCTTTTTTTAAATATTTCTAAAAAGAAAGCTTGTGTTGTATCGAGTTGCTTTTAAACGGTGATAATCCATCAAATTTTAACTGCCTACTCATAAAGTGCACATGGTATATCATAAAGACATGTTTCTGCATTTCTCAAACTTGTCTCTCTTGGGAAACATACCTTGGCATGGGGTGACCAGAAGAAATATTCATTTAAAAGAAAGGTGGTCAATTCAAAAAAAGGAAGGCTATTTAAAAGGCACCCCATCCGCTACGGGAGACCACGGAGAGTGCCGCTTGCCAGTGGTTGACAATCTCGGGTCCTTGGGTGGTTCACAGGTTTCCTTCGGAGCGTAAGTGCCATTCCTCATTTCTTTATAACGGGATTCTGCCTTGACCGACTCAGCGTGTCACATGCCTTGTTGTGAAATCTACCTCTATCCTTTTACTTATCATAGCATCCTTATGAAATGATAACAAAGTGTTGTTTTAAAGCATATGAGCAGTGGTGATTCATCATAACCAGCACTGCCTGCACACTTATAAGATTGAATACCACTTGCATACTCAACAAAACAAACTTGGGAAATATGAAAACGGACTCTTTTGATACATAATTGACTATTTTACTGATGTTGTGTATTTACCTCTTTTGCCTGAGAACCCATTTCTGAAATATGTTCCACCTTCCCCTCTTGGTGATTGTTAGCAAGAGGACCTTCCTTTCATAATGCACTGGCCTGGGCTTTGAAAGGCATGATTTGGTATTTGACATTGTCTTGTTACTTGATCTTTCTTCAGAGGCAGTTTTCCCTTTTAGTATCGGTGGCACACATATATTTCAATAGCCCCGCTGCCTCTGTGGGCCTCAATCAGACAGAGGTTAACTTTGAAAGCAGGTACAAAGATGCTTTGCATCTACATTTGTAGCATTCATCAATAAATGATTTTTATTCCTTTTGGTAACCTTCTTGCTCTTTCTATATCAATCGAGTTTCAACAACTGCGGTAGCTTTTTGGCCCTCTCTACTCATATGGAGGAGGCTCTTCATCGAATAAATGTGGTAGTAAGTAAACCATTTGAACAACACCAATCTTAGCATCTTCACTTGCAAGCCTCAGTATTTTTAGAAAGGCAACCCAGTATCATCCAACACCCACATTATCCTAAGTGAATTAGACATTTGGCTTACATTCATCTCATGATGGATGTACACAGCAAACAACCTTTTGTGACTAACGCATGAAGGTCAGTGCTTCCTTGAAAAACCAAGCATTTTCTCCTTACTGTGTAGCCGCCGATTATCATGGATTCCTGGCTGATCTTGTGGATAGACGGGTTCTTATGCTTTTTGGAATGTTCACCGATGACGAGGTCCTCAGAGTTCAACAATCCATATGGTTTACAGGATTCAGGGAATGGGCTCTTTTATGAGGCCAGAGCTCCCCTTTTCCTTTGAGTTTATCATATTTCCACTTTGTCCCAATTTATGATCATTGTCATTTTCTCGGCCTGGAGTCTTTGTTTCATTTGTTTCAACTCAAGACAAACTGGATCTTTGCCACTGCTCCAGAGTCAATACGCTGCGCCCTCTGCTTATGGATGAAGGAGCGCCCTAACCCTGCAGCATGGGGAGTTACGGGCCTTGACAATTTACCATTTCGTGAACGGTGGCGACCCTTTCTTGCTGTGATTTATCTTGGAAAGGCTGTAAGGTCACTGATGATGACCTTTGTTTTGCGGCTTCATCTCGGAGCTCATAATACATTTTAGAAATGAAATTTGTTCTTCTTGCTTGAACTCAAACATTTGCTCCATGAGATGAAATATATTTCTGTCTTTGTAGAACCATAGAACCTCGGTGGAAAATGCCCAGTGTGCCAGGAATGGGCTTCATGCGGTCTTGGGGTCTAGGGAGATATACGGTGGCGTGACTTAAAATTTGTTTAGTAAACTTCATTTGCAAATTAGGATCGGTCATGGTAGAGTCTCTTTCTCAGATGAGAACTTTTGGCTTTTTGATGGTTGCCAAGGTGAAATGTCTAACGCCACTTCCCTGGCATAGGGAGACCTTTGAAACGGATGTGGATTTGCAGCACCATTTTAATTAGGAGACTAATAAATTTGAGTTACAAGATGGATGTTAATAGAGGAGGTTGTGGTTTTGCAGGAATGGACTAGATAGGTGAAAGTGAAAAAGTTTTGGGAGGTTCACAGTTGACATATTGACATAAGGAAATCAGTTTCTAGAAAACTTCAGTGAAGATATAGTCATCACTAACATGCAAAAAATACGATGGCTAACAAAATGGAGATGAAATAGTGTTAAGGAATAGCATATCATGATGGGACTAATTCGGTAATAAAATTATTATTTGAAGATAATTGAAAAAAAAGAAATTTACTATTATTTAATGGAAAATTCTCAAAATAAGCTGTACGATCACTAAAGCTGACTCTAATAGGTAGCATGGTGGACAATGAAATGCAGAGGATGGTTGAAGAAGGCAAAGTAGATAATAAAAAATTGTGATGTATATCATCATGTGCATGGAGAGGATGAGGATGGTGTGCTCATCCATGATGAAGATGAGTCGAATAAAGCTCAAAGCGGGAAAGCTAGTATTTATCTTTCTTATCAATCGATAGAGTTTATAAGCGAAGGGGTATATTATGGCTACAAAAATGGGCTACATAAAAGGTTGGGGTGGCATGGGACAAAAAGTAAAATTTCCTTGACACATGTAGATCCTCTGTATCCCCTAGGATAATGGTGAAAACCAGCTATGTGACTATTCAAAGTGGGATGAATATGTTGTTGGAAAGTTGAAGGTTCATGAAGAAGAGATGGAAAAGGATATTATTGTTGGTGTTATGCGGAATTATGAGATTTACGGATAAAATCATTCTTCTAGATAGGTGCTAATCTAGAACAATAGGTGTTGAACTTTTATGACTATCTTTCCTAAACATAAATGAACACATATAATGAAATAATAGCTTGCATGGGAGTCCAAGCGCTTCCAAGGAGAGTCTCCTTACGTAAACTTTTGTTGTAGCTTCCAATTCATTGCATTGTGAAAAATATTTCACCAAGAATGCACACTAAACAAAGAGATAGCAACAATACATGTCTATTCAAGTTATTTAGCTAAATTAATAAAGCATAAGCCATATACATCAAATAATAAATCATGACTGTAAATCAAAGCATACGGTTGCGTATAAGGAAAAATAAAAGGTAATATTTATTAATGATAGAAGGGGAAGTTCTGACCCAATTATTTATTTAGTGTCACCATCTCTAGCGGCATCCCGGCCACTGTCCACAGTACGGATATCTACCTTATTATGTCACCTGAGTCAGCTCCTCAATTGAAATTCCATAACACACCTACTACTCAAATTCTTCCTTATCAAACACTAGAATCCTGTACTCACTTTATGAGGGTTGAAGGTAGTTTTTTCCACAATCGGCTGACTTTCAATAATATGCAGAAGACTATTGGGTGTGGAACCTGTTGTCGTGTTTTACTTTGTATCATAATTGTGGACCTTTTGTACCTTAAAAGGGGTGACAGCTTGCCGTAATTAATCGGCCGTGGGGGGTCTAGAGGGCGGCAATGCTGAAGCCCCACGGCGGGGGGCTTTCGGGGCGATGCCCACTGAAGCTAAAACGGATGTAAAATTTCCTTGTAAAAGTATAGAAATTTCTAGTCAATACAGGTTGTTCATAGGCGGATGATCTGACGGTAGGATTATGTTTAGTTTATGGTTTTTTCCTATAAGAGAGCCTTGTATATGTAGGCGTATTGTATTGCGGTTATATTGTATTGTATTCTCCAAGGTGAGAAACGGATAGGGAGACAGAGAAACAGAGGGGATATTACAGTTTAGCTGTGGGTTTTGTCTGTATTTTATTTTGGATAATGAAAGGAAGGACTTATTGTTTGGAATTGGACGTAGCCCAAAATGGAGTGAACCACGTATCTCCTGTGTCTCTGGTTTTATGTGTTTTGTGTCACTTTTATTTTTACCGCATATTTCGCATGTGTTTTAATTGCTCCCATAATATATAATTTTCCCAACTCATGATCTTGATCTTGTAGATGTCAAATGGACACGTGGATTCAAATTTTTGTAGTGAACTCTTCGAAGGTATTGACGAGTGGAGGTCGAACAATGAAAATTTCTCTCCCAATGTGATCAACACACCCTTCGATGTCGGAAGTGCTTTGCGGAAACAACCTTGCATGGAGTACTGCCTACATATACAGCACTCTTCGTCCCTTTGGAGAGAACATGAATTACAGTGAACTCTCATATGATATATTACATAAGCCAAATCTTTAAAACCTTTGCACATAGAAAGTCTTGAATGATTTTTCTTGTTCTTGTCTTAGGGAATATAACAGCGAGGAAATGAAAAGGGATGATAGATATTCATTTGATACAGAATTATGTCTGATTAACCAAGTCATTGGGAATGGTGCCCAAATTTACCTATAACAATTCCCCTAAAGCATGAAGTCGGAATAATAATAACAATATTTTATTGAGATGCTTTACACTATGATGGGTTGGAGATGAAGCATAGTGGCAAACACATCAATATTACAATACATTACATCATGATATATCACTCTTGATCATATTGTTGAGTATGAGTTATATTCGGCACATAAAAAATCTAATAACATGCACACATAATTAATTCATCTGCATTGGAATTTTCCACTATCTGGAGACATGCCTAGGATATAGGCCCATGTTAGGATGGATGGCCGTCATGTAAGTCCACCGTGGATATGATGTGTAAAATCCACGAAATCGCATTAGGATGGCTTAAACTAGATCACAGGAACCTATTTTCTTATCATATCATTCACTCTGATCATTCGGGTACAAGTCTAGCCATGTAGATATATGATTTGTAGTCGAACATGGAAAATGCTTAGATTTGATTACTAGTCGATGATGTGAAGTGACCAACAAGCGCAGGAAAAACCATTAATCGCCATTATTCTCGAATGCTGCGGTACATTTCATAAGGCATGAATAGATGATTTTATGTAATCCAAAAAAAAAAAATATTTCGGTCAAAGTGGAAACGAGGATCTTGTCGATCCATATGTAACAAAAGTCTCGGTCTTGGAATCGGATACAAGTGAACTTCTGGATAATGATTTGTCGTGCAGGAAAGCCACCTTATTACGTGGGAGTTGTGTTTTAGATATAATGGTATGACACTGATATAATAATTTCGAAGTTACGGTCATGAGAATGAAGGTTTATGAGTATTGCAAATGGATAGGTATTAATGGATGACTTCTCTTGAACATATCGGTGACAACGAGATGAGTTAGCGACATTGACCCAAAAGCCAGGAAAGTGAAGGTATGATGAACCATAGGTATGAAAGAATCGTCGAGAAGATTACCCATGGCTGCATTGTGGACATGGAGTGAGTGTCATGTTTCAAGTGACTTGCTACCATAAAGAATTATGCTCACTTTTCCCAAATTTCCCAGTCCATTTACATCACACCGGCACACTATTTATTTTTAATAACAAGGAGGATAACATTTTGATCTATAAAAATTCAATTCTTCGAATGAATAAAGTATCGCTATTTAATAATTTAATGATTCTAGCGATGAATGAAACTATGATTATTACCTGCATGATCGATAAGCTACATAAGCTATTTTATGTTTAACAAGCTTAAGGACAATGTGACCCGGTCCTTTTCATATTTGGAGAGTTTGAAAAAGAGGATAAAAGAAAATAAAAGTACTTTTTTTTCGTAAATTTGTTGCTCGGATTTGAAAAGTGTAAAATATCTAAGAGAACCTCTTTAGTCATGTTCGGACCACAGGGTATTCCTTTTTTGTAAATAATCTATCTCAGTTGAAGAAGTTAAACTTATACGGTGAATATCGGTCTATTCACCTATAGAACTCGAAAAGAAAAGTGCTCGGCCAATCTTTTCACATTATCTAAGTACGAAAGAAGTTGAAAGAGAGAAGACTCACGGGGTTCCTTTTCCCACTTCGTATCGAAGCTTGAAAAAGAAGAGATAAAGTACGCTTCAAATCCTTACTGCATTTTTAACAAAACAAAGAAAAATAAAGGAGAAGAAAAGTATACTTTGTGGTAAAATCATTCTTGAAATAAATACGCACAGCCAATATGTTCATCGGTTGTAAGACCTATTCGAACAACATCAAATAGATTAAAAATACTAGTTTAATGATAAAAAAAAACATAATAAACCCTATTCATAGCAATAAATGTAATTCGCAAATACTTAAATGAGCGTATTAAAGTAGTTTTACTATTCATTTTTAACATTCCATGGTTACCATTTCATTTTGGAGCATGAACTTTGATTTCCCCGAAATTAATGGAGGTGATTGTGATAGTTGTGGATGGATTTCATTTCCGCTTGATCTAGGTTAGTGATATGAACCTCACTGCTTTCCTTCGATAATCATTTCATTTCCAATTTACGCAATTTTATAGGGGTTTTGGGGTCCCTAAGGGTAAATTATTCACAAAAAGGGAAATGCACCCTTGAATGTCGAAACTTGTGTTGCAGCAAGTAAATTGAAGGCTACTTGCATACACAACCTGCTGTCTCTTGTTAGGGAGTGTGTTAATTTACAATCTAGATTTTTTTTGCATTATGCCCCAAAATCGCCTATTTTTGCAATGAATGGAATCTAATGGTTCTTATGATTGTATTTCATGTTTCCATCAGATTAAAATGACGATTACATGGAGGAAAGATAACATGAAGAACAAGATATGATTTCCTAAATGATCTTGGTACGGTAAGAGCCCTAAGAGAATGTGAATTTGCTAAAGTACCAAGGTTATCAAGGATAGGTAAAAAAATGAGGCTCTTAGGTTCTTAGTTTGAGCATGGTATCAAAATTATCAGGCATTTCATATTAAGAACAGAAGTGATTTCCCCGCAGAGTCGGATGTATACTTTCTTATAGGTTTGTTACAGGGAAAGGCTTGCCTATTATTTCACTCTCGGGGTCTATTTTTGGAGGAGAGACAATGAGGTATCTTCTGTAACATTGTTATCTAAGTGAGCCAAGCAGAGATGGAAAGATAAACATCAGGATATTGATCTATTTTTACCTTTTTTAGAACTATCCTTTTCACAATCCCTTAAGGCTTTTGGCAAGACGTACTACATGTAGCGAATGATCGTATATGTAAGTACGCTAGAATGTATGGAACTAACAGTCTTCAATACCGAAACTTTTCTTTTCATATAAAGATAGCTGAGCATAAAGAAAAGGGAGGAAGAAGAATAATTTCGATTATGGTTTCTATCCTTATATCCTTCACTTTAAAACGGATTCTTGTCTGTACAACATGTGACACGCAGGGATGTGTCTAATCCTAAGATCTATATGCGGAGATGGGTGAGGCTGTAGGTAGGCATGCGGGCAATCTACCATTGTGTTCTCGAATGTGTTTCTTTTCTAGGTTTGGGCAACATATTGTAGCCATGTATCGATGAGAATCTGTATGCGGCGTTGATTCCAGAGGAGATCTAGATTTAACATTACCAAAAAGGTGCTTAATTAGGGTGAAATGGGTTAGAATATTTTGACTATGTTTTTGATTTTCCTAAGGTTTATAAAATGTTTTTGTATTTTTTTATGTTTTCCCAAGACTAAACTAAATATTTGATGTGATGGAGATGTTGATAGAAGTGATGACGATGAAGGAAGAACGGAGCGTGAAACGGATGTACTTGTGAGAGAACATTCGGGAGAAGCGGTCCTTCGGGATCATGATATGGTGAAACTATGGTGCAGACTGGCGGCCACATAGAGGGTTTGACCTTTAGGATTCAGTTGTCGAATCGAAGAGCTACCCATGCGGCTAACGACGTCACGATTATTGGGGTTCCTAGCCGTACAGGATCTTGGTTACTACGTAGGATAGCTAGATCTATATCTATTTTCCCTAAGCACTAGTTTACTTGTGACATTTTTCATACATTTTGAGGAGTTAGATGACAATGTGTCTTGGGCACTAATTTTTGTAAAACTTTATAACTTCTCCTATGTATATGATTTCAACATTTTCCTATGTTTATTATTTTTAATCTACTATTGTGTGTGTTTTTTCTTTATATGTTGCAAAACTTGATTAATAAAGAATCAATCAATGTGTTCAAATTTGAAATGTGTTGATATTAGATAAAATCAAAGTGTCTTTCCAAAGTCGAACTCCTGAATACATGCGGTGTTGGATTTTTCACGGTATAAACACTAAGTAAGTTAATAATACCACAGTTGCGAGTCTAACCTTTGATGATACGGTTAATACAGAATGAAATGGCATCGGATAGAATCTATATCAACGCGCTATACTGCAATGATATTCGTCGATCTACCAATACAAATCTCTTGAAAACTCACTAACTCATCATTCGGATCGAAAAGGCCCACGTTGTAGAAGAGGATAGATTTTGCATACTACGACTAGCATCATCGGCATATCTATGAGGTTAGAAGATTCGGACATCGCGATGAAATGTAAAGCGGATTTACTAGTAATCAAGAAAAATCTCAAAATAAATTAAGATAGTGAATGCAAATCAACAACATATACATACAGTATGGCTAAAATTACTAAACAATTAATCTTAAGTAAAGTTTCAAATACAACCCATTTCACCGGTTGCACCAACATAATTCCATCGTATCAGCAAATCACATAGGCGCCCTTGGCGAACTCTTTTGACAATAGCAGGGCCATGCCATAATGGATCAAATTTTCCTATTCCTATTACATCAACTTCTTGAACGTAAAGAAGGACGGGAGTCACCCTGCGAGAAAATGCAAGGCTTGATATTTTGTCGTGGGCCTTTATACGTCTCTTATGCGCTTCGTTGACGGTGGGCTTCTGGCAGTGTTTCATAAATATGGATGAGGTTAAGGAGACACTTGTTCTTCGGGTGTTAGGTAACAAGTTGATTGTGATTTTCAATGACATTATTTCATTGGATTGGTAGACCAGCTTCCGGACAAACAACAATTGAGGTAAATGGTGCATTTCTCACCAAGGTTCGATAAAGCCCATAAAGGAAAAGTATAGGATCATGTATTCTTTTATGAACTCCTATCATTCGTTGAAGCATACATTTAAGAATCTTGTTGATAGCCTCAACTTGTCCATTTGATTGTGGATAATAGAGTAGAATTATCATACGACAATCCTAACTTGAGTCAGTGAGTCATCGTATGGTTGTAGAGAAATTATTCCCCATGATTGTAACTATATTATTAGGACTCCCATGCATACAACTATTATTAAGAAAGAACACAGTAGCAGTTTGTTTGTCAGTGTTGTTGAATGTAGGCACATGCCTTGACCCATTTGGTAAAATAATTAAAGGCTACGACAATAATATAACCATGTGCCACAGATGAGCGAGGTTGGGGGTCATGTGAAAATATAAATACACCATTTTCAAAATTAATGGTCCCATAGAGATAGCGAGATGCATTAGCCTTTGTGAGTTTGTGGATTTTATGATAATAAATACGCTGCATGACAACTTACGACCTCGGAGGATGAAGTCTCAAAAATTTTTAGGCCAAAGTAACCAATGTGGAGTATGCTTTCTATACGATAGCATATCACAGATAAATTTCCACCTACAAACCTAGCATGAAAATCATTTAAAACTTTCGGCCTCCTCATGGGTAGAACCTCCTTAAAATGGTATCGACACCACGACGATAAAGTGTATAAATAGAACGATTAGATAATCTTTGGCTTGGTATTGAATGCGGTGTGTTGTTGAGCAAGAATTATCGGAACAAGAAAGTTTACAGTTTGAATCAAATGATGAAATTACATACCCGAAGAAGGATCGGATAGTCCAGTAAATGAACCCGATGGATTTCGCTGACGTAGTTGCGAGTATTATCGGAAGGGAAGGTCTGTAGAAGTTCGGCAAAACTAAAGACTTCTTTGACCTAGATTTGATGAATTCGGAAATCAAGTCCCCACAAAAAATGACAATCCATTTTAGATAATATCACCCCCCAAACGATTGACGTGATAAGATATAAGTCTCAACAGGGTTGCAATCCGAAACAATAGTATTTAGTTTTGGAAGCGGGATATAATGGAAAAATCTTTGGACAACTTGAACGGCTTCCAAGGCAAGCTTCCCTGTATGAATACTTAACTTACGTATCATTGAGATAATGACTCAAATAATAGATCGGATGTTCAATTCCATCTTCTACTTGGACCAAAACCAAGAAATGGTCGTTTCATATATGGCGATATATAGGAAATAATAATTTTCATAATTAGGGGATACTTTAATGGCAGCGAACAAGAGTATCCTTGACGGCATCAAGCAGAGCTTGCGCAACTTGGTCCCAATGGAAGAGAACCCCCCCTTTTTCAACTAATTAATTAAATACTTTAGCATTTTTGGAGTAGTTTGGAATGAACCTTCTTAAGTTAGCCTTTCCTTAATGTTTAAATATGCGAAGTAAATTTGACGGCGCAAAATCAAGAATGGCTTGTACCTTGATAGGTCGATTAATTCCTTCTTTTGGGAGCTAAGAATCCAAGAAAACGACTAGAGAAACAACACAAAACACACATTTATGTGAAGTTGAGGCATATTTTGTAGGTAGCATAAGAAAATGGCTCTCAAATGCATCGGAGTGATCGATCGATTTTGTGAATGCGGCAGTAAATCATCTAGATAAGGTTGAAAAATGTGCTTGATGTCATTGAAAAGCATAGTACATTACTTTTTCGAAAAGTTTCTGACATTAACAAACCAAAATAGTGATTTCTATGTGAATGTGCCCAGGGACGATGAATGTTGTCTTTATGTTGATCCTTTGGGTAGATATTACAGTTGATAGTAGCGGAAAATCCATCGAGAACGAAAAGGTTTCACATCCGGCACAATCATCAATAATCTCGTCGATAAAGAGATGGAAGTAGTTGTCTTTTAGCAGATGACAAGATTAAAATCCTCGTAATCGACGCACTCTAATAGTTCCCTTTCTTTTCATATTCGTGGGACGTGTGGAAAGCCTTCAATTAAGCGGAACAAGGTATATGAAACTAGCATAGAAAAATTTTTCAACCACGCCAATGTGATGGCCTTCTTCGGATGGACGAAGTCGTTGATTCTACGGTTGACATCTAAGTACACATATTAATAGTACAATTTCAACAATACTAGTATATGCCTGGAGATTTTCTCATAAGACGAAAAATACATCACAAATTCAGAAATAGATAGCGATATGATTCGAGGTTAATGGAGAACAAGATACAACAACATGAATAATACTACAATGTAAGGTTTGGTCGAAATATCAATAGAAATAGTTTCTTCAATATTTGTGATTTCGCTCGGAATCAATTCCATTAATAATTGTAAATAACTTGAAAATAAATTTTTGATTGATGGAATTTGATATATTTTACTAAGATAGATTTTCTTCCTGAATCTGAATATGGGAACGATGATAATCTTCCCATGGTTCTCTAACATCATGGCTTCCAAAATATTCTCATCTATAAAGACGTTGAGGAAAAAATATCGAAGTACAAAATATAAGGAACGATCAACCCAAATGCCCGGCGATGCGATTTTGGATTAATGAAACGGATACGTAGTTGATTGCTATGCCAACTCAATAGTATTTGAGGCGATAAAACTCTCATCAACATAATAATTTCATAATCATTTGAAAATACCTCTCCTTAAGCCGGATAAGTGGAATAGATCATGTAGCAGGTCTCTATCGCAATTCTATGGCGTCGCGGCGGCGAGTGTCCCAAAGGTTCCGATGAGAGTGGAATCCTTTAAGAGTCATACACTGATGTTTTGAAGTTCTAGTTGGGGTATGTGAACGAATGGAGGGGGGGGGGGGGAATGGCATAGTTACCCAAAGAGTGAAGCCAAGGGATAGTTGATTAATTACGCCGATAACACCCTTATGTGGAAGAGCAATCATTCTAAAATATGTAAAACAAATTGCAATCATTGCATATACCCATAGCCTTCCAAGTAAGAATATTATATTCAAGGAGTCCTTCAACAACCTTGACATCTAAAGTCATTATTTTTCCCCCTTGTTCAACATGCGAGGTTATTAATAATACGTACAGGTGATGGTATCCCACTTCGTCCTTACACCATTCCCATCCCCGCACAATGGAGGCCATTACGCGACTGGCTGGACATTGTCATGCCTTGAAAATCATCATCAATGTATCCCTATGAACATGGCAGAGCTTCATTTGCCCTTAAGACATCTCCTTGCAAAAGTCATGAAGAATAGCCCTTTTGGCATTAGGCGTATACAGGCAAACAATTCGATCTAGCGCCAATGGAAGTAATGCAAGGGGTAAACCACTTGGCAGCCTGCAGCCATCCCAGAACGCTTTGATCAGCGCCACTAATTACAAGGAATTTGTTTTTAAAATATGGATGGCGGAAGTTGGGTTTAACAAATCCACAGGCAGCATCACCTATCTTGAGTTGGGAGGTTAGGCAGGGGAGTTCTATGGAGGGGAAGTGGTTTGCCACCTCCCCGCCGACCCTCCTTATTGATAGGGCAATCCATAATAATGAGAATCCCCAGCTCCTCTTCCCATCTTTATAAAAGCTTGCTCAAATCAATGGCAAGCTAGTCTTGAAATTCTCTAAACTCTGAGATCTCCATAATTCCCCAGAGCCTTTGTGTTGTAAAGCACCTCTCTTTCCCTTAAGAGCGAGCTCAAGTAAGGGGGCCATTTGTCACGGGAATGCAGGGGAGGTTTTCCCTTTCCTTAAGCGAGCTTTGCGAGATGTGGTGTTGGAGACCGGATTAGAAAGAAGTATGACAGTGAGCAGTTATGTGAAATCTACTCTCTTGTGCAGTTATTTTTAATAGATGATTATGATTATGGTTTTCCCACTTTCTGTTTTCCATCATGTTAATGCGAGTAATGTCATACAATGATATTTAGTTACGTATGCTGGTTTCTATGCTTGTATCGTTCGTTTCTTCCATGTGCGGTGTTCATCAGAGTAAAGTGGAGGGATTGTGATGCGCAAGGCTTGAGGAGCGAGGGGGACGCTTCTTCTTAGGATCTAGCGTTGGAATCCGGGTAGGCTTCTATCTCCGGCCTTTTCATTCGTGAGGTAGGGAACTGCGTCATGACATTGTTTTGTTTGTTGCTAGACCCTATTTGAGCTAGTAAGGATCGCCTACGCTCCGCCGAAGGGGATTTACCTCCTCAACAAATTGGCGACTCGGCCAGGGATCCGGCTTGTTGTTGATTGTTGTTTGATTTGCTTGTAGGCAGGGTGCGAGTACGACGGATAGCCTTGGCAGCACGCATTAGCGGGTAGATCAGCTACTTCGGTCGGTCTCGGTTTGTTTATGATGATGACTTGGAGTCTTTGTCTTGCCTTGCAAAAAATTTTGTCTTGTTTCTTGCTTGATGAACCTTAGGTTGGATTTTTTGTGTGTTTTTGCTTTGCTTGGATTGCTTAGCTTGCATTGAATACATTTGGGTAAACGGCTTTTAATTTTCTTTGAAAACTCGGCGGCGCAGTTCTTTCGACGGTCGCGCCATAGCGCATGTTGCCTTTGTCTGATGCTTGCTTGTGTATACAGTGCCGGTTTCACTCGGTCAACGCCTGTAAGTTTGAGATTTCCTCATTTTTGAGCTCTGCGAGGGTGACAGTGTTTTCTTCTTGATTTTCCATTGCCCAGTGTGTTGGAGTCTTGTTTGGTGAATTCCTCTGTCCTTTAGTTGTTTGTATCTACGTTTACGTTTTAAGCCATAGGTCATCTAGAAGAGCAGTGCATCAACCTCCTTGGGAGTTTTTGGTGTTTGGATTGTCGAGTCAACTATCAGATTCTGATTCTCGTTCTCTGAAGTGTTGTTTATTGTTTTATTCTTAGATTTTCGGGTAGTTGTTCATTGCTTCATTGAAACTGCGTTTGTCTCTTTGGACTTGGTCCACGGTCCATTGGAAGCTTTAGTCTTTTCTTGCTGAGAGACTTCTGGTCGATTTGGGGATCAAATTCACTTGTGTTGTTGATGGAATGTGTTTGTTTCGCTCTCTTGAATATCGTTCTCAAGTTGCTCCATTTGTTTCAAGTTTGATTAGTGCATATTAGCCATTAAACATTGAAAATAAAAAAATCCTTTGTACCATTCAGTAAGTGCAAATTGTGGTCTTTTCCATATCGCTAGTGATTAGTGTTTTGAATGTGAAGAAAGTTGTCAATTGCATTAGTTGCATTAGAGATCTCATTGTTTGGTTTTCAGTCGTTTGCGTTTGGTAAAGCTCTGACTCTTCTCACAATTAGTTTTCATCGAACGAAATGTTGCATTGTGGCATATAGCTTTGCAAGGAGACACTACATACGATAGGACTTTAGAAATTGAAACTTAATTGAATCAAGCTGTAAATTTATTCAATTAACCTAAAGACGTGGACTTAACGAAACATATTTGAAGGTCTAGGCTAAAGACGTCATTCACGGCGTCGTTAAACCTAGCGAGTATCGTTCGCTGTTGGCTTTAGACAACGCTAGTACAGACTGTGCTCCCAGGTACCGTGTTAAGTATAGGGAGACCCTATAGGTTTTCAATCCTTTATCCACGGAAGCGGGAGTCTACGCAGCACACATGATACACGAACACGGCATTCGGGAGAGCTACACGTACGGAAGGTGATGTGATGGTTGTGACTTTGTTGCAGAGCCAAGGTGTATATTGCGGTTCTCGGATATTGGTACCCACATGCCGTTTTTCCCGAGGCAGTCATTTGGTGCCCCAGGCTCCTAAAGTTGAAAAGACCATCAAAGCAGCAATATCCTTTCCGCTTGTGTCAGCAAGGAGATAAAATCCTCTTGCTCGTTCTGACTCTCTTTGAAACATGAACGGTAGAATTTCTTACTTTCAATGTGGTAAAATTAGCTATTACAGACCCACACTAAAAGTTCAAGACATTGCTGTTGATCGTTTAATCGTGTGTCTTAACTCGTTTACAACCGTGTGTGGTTTTGAGTCTTGATGGCAACTTTTTTGAGTTCACCAACGGAATCCAGCCAGAGGAATCACGGTCCTTTCCCTCCTTTAAAATATTGGTGCTCCCCTTACATGGCGAGCGTTGTCCCTTCTGGTTTTAGCTGTTGGGTTTGTTTGGTTGTTACTCTCGACCTCTGTTGTCCGAATGTACCACCTCCCTCTGTTAGTCGGTTCCTCCCGTTTGCAGCCTCATATTCCTCCCGAAGTGGACCTCTCTCCCTTCTTCGCTGTTCCCTCGTCCTCCTCTTCTCACCTTTGGTGAAAGTTTGGATTCCGTAACAGTGGCTAAGAGAAGAAGAAAGACAAGAAGAAGTCGATGAGGAAGGTTAAATGTACGGCTACCGCCTCCAAGATACCTCCTCTTGTTGGAGCCTTCCAGCCCTCACGGAAAGTCAAGTTCCCTTGCACATTGTGCACGGGAGGTGTCTTCTTCGAGCACAGCACGGCATCCCCGAGGTGCTCGAAGCATGGTCGACGACGTCCGCGTGCCTTTGTAACTGAAAGTCAAGTTGGGGCACGTCTTCGATTCTTGGTAGGTAGAATTCCACCAAGAAGCGAGGAGTAAGATCACCAAATCCACATGGGGTGTGTGAGGCACCATGCCATTCACCTTTGTCCTTATATGGATAGAAGCCCGAGCAAGTCTTGGAAAACCCGGCCCGGTTCTACACCACGCCTTCCACCTGGTTATAATCGACTTTCTTGGTCCTCAGCCACGGTCACATGATTGGTCGAAGTCATCCTTGGTCGATCCACTCACAATTCAAATTCCGAATCCATCCACGACCGGCCATTGTGCCGGCCGGTTCGGTGAAGCGCGGGGTCTCCACGGTGCACACGGTATTTTGCAGCCAGCGTGGACCTCGCCCCATGTCCGCCCGTCTCTTGGTCCGGATGGAGGAAAGCCCTCACTGTCCCCAGCCAAGCCCCTCCTCCACCCTCCCATGATGGAGGCTCCGGAATATTTCCTCCGCCTTGAGATGGGGAATTCATGGAAGAGGGCTCTGCCAAGTAACATCGGGGAAGACCTTCGCATGTCGGTGGTAGCCCCTCGGTAGTTTGGTCGCTTCCTTTGTGGAATGGAGTTGCAGGTTCGCCTTCGGTCTTATGTGCCTTTCGAGATGCAGTCGGGCTCTGCGGGTACGGTCGTACCCAACACACGTATCGACGAAGGTGCCTACTGTTAGTATTTTGTCATCAGCTACCGAAAGCTTTCGGTTCACCGCCCGCTTTCCTTTATTCACGCAGTACGTGACATTCAATAAACAGTCAGCCGTTGGGGATCCTTCCCCGCGAAAATTTTGTTACTTTGAGAGCAAGCGAGTCCATATGGACGTGATGGTCGTTCCGGGGCCCCTTGGATTTCAGTAACGTGCGGGGCGAGATTGCTATGCCATGGAGTGCTCGTCTCCTCCTCTTTCGCGTAATGTGCTTCCCCGCGGGGACGGATCGTGACATTGATCGGCTTTCGTTCTTTGGTCTAATAAGCATGCGAGTGGCCATCACCCCCTCTGGTTCTATCCACCCATTGTGTCTGCTTCACGCGGGGGTCAGCATATTACACCTACCGTGCATTCTTTCCGGTATTGATGCCGTCGTGCATCCAGTGCTGAGGCATTAAGTCACGGCTTTCGGGATATTTTCCTTCCATCGGGGGTGAACTCTTGGAAGCACGCCTTCTTGTTCATTTTGATGTCGTCGGTTAAGGCAGTTCCTTGTGTCAAGCTCTTTAAAATGAAACCAGGCTATCGAGCACGGTTCATTGTCTTGTGTCAAGCTCCTTAAAAATGAAACAAAGTCGTTGGAGCATAGTTCCTCCACTTGTGTCGAGCTCCTAAAAACAATGAAACAGTTGTTTGAGGATAGTTCTTTGGTGTGTGACCTGCGTTAAAATAATGAAACACGGCATGTTGGTCGACTTTGTTTTTGAACCTTGGGTCATTTCAATAGGCTGACTTAGAGCATACTTCCACCAATTGAGGAATAATGTCTTTGAGGCATGCCATATTTCTACATTTCCAAGCATAGTTTTTGTCATTGTGTGTTCATGTGTGCTTTTAAGCTTGCGTAAAAATGAAATGTAAGTAATGATTAGATACATTGTGTGGAATACATTCGCATTGGGTCGTTTGTTATATAGCTGATACATTAGATTACATCGTATTAGAAATTTGCATGACATACTTAAAAACATCATCACATGTAAAAGATCCATCCAAAATAGTCATATGTATATATATATATGTGTGTGTCAGAAATGTTTGATGTGCATCCTGAAAACTCAAAAAATATACATAATCGTCTTAGTATCCCGAGACCTTGTGTCTCTCAAAAAATAGGTGTGGCATAAACCCTAGAGACTAATCCGCATGGGTGCTCATGATAGCGTCAGCACTGCCTTGGCGCCTCGGGATTCGGTGGATCGGTTGAACTCCAGGTGTGGCGCGGTATGCCATCGGTGCGTCTGATAATTCGGGCATAGTGCAGGATCCCATGGGCAATCCCCTCGGGGTTACGGATCAGTTCCTCTCTGGAAGTACCTTCCCCACGGATCTCGGGGGCGAGAGTTGTGACTCCCGGGAGATGGGAGCTTATCTGCATTGGTCTCTCGGAATCCTACATACGTATATATGGTGTGTTAGGCAGACTATTGTATTAACAAAAAAAAAAAAACATATAAAACATAAAATCAAAATATGAGGTCTTGCCTTGACTCCTCGTCCCGAGTCGTCTCCCTTGGTAGTGGGAGATGCGGGTCCCATTAAGTTGGTTCCCGAGCTTAGGATAATCTTCCAACGTCGGTTGTGGCGGCAGTAGCCCACCTAAAGAACTCGGCCTCCTGAGGAAATACGTGGCCACCTCCGGATGCAGGCATCAGTCTTGTGGCAGGCTCCAATCAGCCGGATCTCGTGTGCCTCGGACTCGCCTTGCGGCCCCTTGGCCTGGAATATTGGTATGCGTTCCAGAGAATGAACGTACCAAGATGGAACCATACCGGCCTTCGGTTCCCTGTTTGCACTTCGTGAGCGCCTTTTCATGTTGATGGTTGCGCTGCCTTGCCGGTTGAACGGTAGGGGACCCCGCCGCGTGGGGAGCTAATAGGGTTGAGTCTTCGTGGCCTCGTGCGGGCTGCTGATCCGGCAGCCCGCGTAATGGTGTGGAGAACTACTCCTCGGTGCTAGATCGGGAATGGTGGGGAATGTATACCTTCTTGCTTTTCGACCTGTTTGTGCCCCTCGGCACACTCGTGCCATTACTGCATTCCATCATGGCACCACGATTGGTCTACTTTTCCTGATCGGCGAGGTGGACCTCCTACGGGACAATCCGGTAATGAAATAATGTCGGTGACCTCAGATTCTATGATTACGTAGCACAGACACTGATTTCGTGCCACCCATCCAGAATGCGATTGAAAGATATTGGAGGAGCTTGGGGGGGGGGGGGGCTGTGAAAACATGGTGAAGACTTTTCCTGATCACACAGATCCTCCTCTTTCTCTCTGAGGCGTTCCGCCTGCGCGGGGGGGGGGGGGGGGGGCCTGCCTGCCTCCTTCGTCTCTCCTCCATCTTTCTTTCTTCCACTTGGGTTCACTCCTCATAAATGGGTCACCACACACATTTTTTTTTTTTTTTTGGCCTAAATGGCAGGTGCCTCCACATTCATAACATATAATTAGCTCTGGGTCGAATCTTTTGTTGAAACTTCCAAATTCAGTATCGGAAAAAATAAATTTCGGTTCATCACAGAAAGGTTTTTTCAGGGTGGGGGGGGTTGGCCGTGGCATGGCTCTGTTTTTTTATCTACTCAGTGTCACAGCGCCGGTGGCTGTAATACAAACAAATTAGCGTGGTCAGGTGCAGAATACCTGCCCTTAACTGGGCCCCATTTCCCTAAAAATTTTACGAAAGTGGCCACACAAGGTTGATTTCCACACAAGGGAAAATCACTAAAAAATCATGGAAAATGAAAGAGCTAAAGGCGCTATTACCTTCTTGAGGCAAAATTGTAGATAGTTACTGAATTAAGCAATTTACATAATCCAAAAAAAAAAGTCAGATTATCGAAAAGGATTACTTGTTGCTTTCAGGTAAATAGTAAAAATGAGGCTCGGTACACCATTTTTAGACATATTTATAACTTTTGATGTTAAATAAAGAAGAAACTTTTAAAAGTTATTTTTTTTTATTAATATTGCATATGTTAATATCGAAGAGTTTAAAAAAAAGCATGGCATGTCGTAATGAGGTTTCTGACATAAAAGATGGACACGGTTGTATTTTTTTTTTGGGACTCAGTGCAAAAACACGAAAAAAGTCACTGCGAGTCATCTTTCGGCTCTTTTCGGCCTCCTCCTAAATGAAAGATCGTAGGAATACATAATGGATTTGATCTTGTTAAAATGGATACAATTAGAGCATTGCTAGTATAGGGAAGTTTAACCCTTTTAGAAGGTGGGATGGATTGATTCTGAAGAATACCTGCTGTCTCATATTGGGAGTTTCCGAGATATTGTTTTCTTCTTTTGAATGCAGGGAGCACAGCTGAAAGGGACTGTGGAGTTTTCTTTTCCATTGTCTTTTCAAACTCCTCCAACATGGCATGAGGAATTCTCCCTTTGTGGAGGGCTAGATTAAGCCAGTGACGTGGATCTAGTCGAAATAGTTTCACCAAGTTTCTCACCTTTCATAAGGACTGTTAAGCCACCGGGGGTGATTAGCCGGCGTGGTTTCTCTCATAAACATATGTTATCCTTCAAGCTTGTTATTAAAAGCAGTGGGGTACTCGCCATAAATGGTGGAAAGAAATGAATCATCGTCGTTTAATAGGTAGTAGTCGCAATAGCTCTTGAACATAGCACGTATACGTGACGGGTTGGGGACATCTCATCTGGGTGCTTCCTTTGCCTCCATGGGTTTGAATAATCTCACTGACCTCTCTGCGCCATTCCCCGCAAGTCACCATGACCTCTGATCGTTGATGTGAAATACGCGAGTCCTTTGTACGTGCCATTCATATGTCGAAAGTTGCTTCTCTGCAGAAATATCGCAACCTTCCTCGGTTCTCATCGGTCGGGAGATTCACAACAAAACATCATGTTCCTCTGTCTCGTGGCCGATAATCTTGTAGGAATCGTACACTTAGCCTTCTCGTGATGGGAGTCGCCTTTCTTTGTCGACATCAACTACGTATCTGAAAGATTGGTCTAGAACTCTTTGTGACACCTTGGAGGCACGTATACATAATGTGGAGTTGAAAAAATTAGCATTAAATGAGGAGTTTACTTTTATCATTGCTCCGTCCGTGATTATAGCAGGTGTTCGCGTCGGCTCATTTGTCTTGTAAATGGAATTTATTTTCATGGCATTGCCAAAGACACATTGTCATTATCGGTGGATTTCTCTGCGTCGGTGCGACTTTCATCATTGGCGATAATCAGAACGATGTTTGCATGTTGACTTGACTCATATTCACATGCAGACATGCTACATTTGGAGTCGGAATGGAGCGCGAATACTGTGGATTGTATGCATTTGTAATCCATTTGCCGATTGTCGTTATTATCCATTATCTTTTGACTCTAAGCAGCTAGGCCCATACTGAGTCTATTTGTTTGATCTTAGTTTGGTGGCATTTGCGCTATACCCACGGATACGGATTATGGCATACTACGTTTGGATGGAAACATGGAAGTCATGCCACTTATACATCATGTACTTGAGAGTCCTCGGTTGTATCTTTATGTGGTTTTAAATAAACGGAGGGCCTTGATTATAGACATGTTCTCGTAAGCATTTCACCCCTCTCTCTCGGGCCTCATACTTTAGAGACATCTATTTTTAGTAATTGTCCTTGATCACTTTTTGTCCCCATCCCGCCTGATGGAGGACCCATTGTGACTGTGGACATTGTCATGCCTTGTAATCATCTATAGGTAGCATCCTGTCTGAACATGTGTGAAGGCTTCATTTTAAGACATCTCCTTGCAAAAGTCATGAAGAACGATGCTGTATTGAGGCGCAAGGGCAAACGGTACGGTCCACCTTCAATGGAAAATGTACAAAGGGGTCGCGCCACTTGGCGCTGTCATGGGGGCTGATTTGGGGTGTTTCCCAAAATATGGATGAGAGTTGAGAAGGTTCAACAAATCCACAAACCATCACCTATCTTGAGTTGGGAGGTTGGGCTGTAGGAGTTATGGAAGTGGTTTTGCCACCTCCATAGGAGACATGCTTGTTAACGATAGGGCCAATCCCGCAATATGGGGATCACAGCTCCTCCCTTCCCCATGTAAAGCTGCTCAAATCAATGGCAAGCTAGTCTTGAGATGCAGCTGAATCTCCATATTCCCAAGAGCCGTGTTCTTAAGAAAAAGCACCCTCTCTTTCCCCGCAAGTGACTCAAGTGGGGCATTGTCTGAAAGTTCTGGAGAGGTTTTCCCTTTCCTTAGCAAACACAACGAGACGTGGACGGCAGAACCGTTGAAAGCCCTTGTATCAGGAACTTGGTTGTAATCTCTCTTCGCTGATTTGTGCAGCAGATGGGTGTGATTATGGTTCCTCCGTTTTCCATCGTATGTTGTGCGGTAATGTCCTTCCACGGCCACATTGATGTTTGGTTACGTATCTTGGATTCATCTTTGTATCTGCATTCGTTTCTTCCATGTGCGGGTGTTCATCGCGGAGATCATGGAAGTTGTGATACGCAAGCTTGGACTTGGTCGCCTATTTCTTCGGATCCTAGCGTTGGAATCAGGTAGGCTTCTATCTCGACCTTGCTCGTGGCAGTACTGGGAACTCGTCATAGCGCATTGTTTGTTTGTTCGCGGAGCCCTGTGGGCTAGTAGGGATCGCCTACGGTCGCGGTTACCTCTCGACAAATACAAGGTTTATATGCTGGCATCATCGAAAGACTTCAACGTTGTTGACGAGGCTGACGATAAACTTAAAACAAGCCAAGTGACAAAAAATTTAGAGACATAATGCATGTAGATTCTCCCTCGCCAAATAATAGTGCGATGAGAACAAGGTGATTGAAGGCATTTACTTGTATGGAGAAATACAATTCTGTGGCTTGGTTGGGACACATAGCACGTATGATTAAAGACGACAAGATTAAATTGAGCCGGATCAATTTACACCAATAGCGAAAATAAATCCTATTTTGGGAGGAAAATTTTGTAATACCTCGAAGCGGACATAGGCGAAGGGGATTGGGCCAGAATACTTCAACTATATTATAATTTTGTGCGGCTCTCACTTGAGGACCCCGCCATGTCACAATTTGTGTAGTGCTCCTTTGGTGGATTGATTGTTAATTCGGGAATAACATCCCAGGTAGTACGGATTATAAACTGAATGAATTGTATCAAGAGTAGTAGGTGTCCAGTGACTGAATATAATATTTTATTAGTTTGAACTACAAAAAATATATATTGAAAGTTTTATGTGGAATACCATTAACACTTGGGCACTAGGGCTTGGATTCGTAGCAACCATATTTGTGTTCGGATTGAAATGGGTACAATGGCATACAATAGGAATTCTGATGATTTTTGAGACTTCCGTGGTGAGGAAAATCCCTAACAAAGTGTTCCTCATTATAGATTATGAATGGATAACGAGGTTTCTAGGTCAGAGGATTGGTCCGGATGATCTTTCTGCCGGGTTAGAAGTTTGTTTTTTTTCTTACTTGTTTCCTACCTTTCTTACTTTCGAGTTGTATGTACACTTTTTCCTTTGTCAAATGACATAACGTATTCAAGAGAGAAAAGTCTGGATCAGATGTAATTGATGTATTTGGGTTCAGTCAATACGTCTCCTACATGCAGAGTCCTTTTGGGAGGAACTGATAAAATTATATCTGTGTGATTAGAATTTTTTCATAGA
The DNA here is from genome assembly GCA_034641835.2 of Pinus albicaulis. Classification (NCBI taxonomy): domain Eukaryota; kingdom Viridiplantae; phylum Streptophyta; class Pinopsida; order Pinales; family Pinaceae; genus Pinus; species Pinus albicaulis. The sequence continues at coordinate 341,535,108 of CM076575.1, read as the reverse complement.
GTGTGCTAGACTAAGTGTAAATCAAGCCAAATGTTGGGCACGAGTGATAAATTGCTCTTAGTGATGATGCCACCATGTGGCCACATCTCAGATTATAAATGGTAACGAGGACTTAATGAACCATTGAAGCCAGAATACAATCGGAACAAATGTCTTAACCATTCTGTGAAACGCGGCGAAACTGAATATGATCGAAATGTGAGTAGCATTAGTCTATTTAAATTGAAGTTAGTTCCGGTTCCTATCGTTAGGTAGCGGAAATGAGTCAACGATAGTAAACTAGAAATGATGAAGAAATGATCAAAGAAAAAAGAGCTCTAACGATAACTCAATATACCATTTTGTAGCCAGTTGTAAGTGTCTGGTAGGAAAAATGTAGTCGAATAGAATCATCATTTGAGTTTTATGAACACCACCTAGAATGATAAATTATGACATGAGTCTAGAATGAATCTTATCCAGGTTTCCATTGAACTTGGAGACATGTCAGAGAACAAGGTATGTGAGGGATCATGGCCACAGAGAGACATAGTTAATTGGATCATTAGTTAGCTAATTTAAATGCAGTAACTCTAAAGTTGCTGATAAGGCAATTATAATGGAGTCCAGTTGAGTGTTACACAACAATTTGTCCTTGTCCCTGCAATCCTAAATTAAAAGCACATTGGAGAGACCTTTTATTGTTGTGGCGGTAGGCACCTTTTGAAACCACTTTCATGGCATCCCCCTTGACAAGGAAAATCATTCCCTCTGAAAATTTTCCCTTGGAAGCCAAAGCGATCTTTTGGCCTTGAGCGTACACGACCTTGATTAGACCTTCCGCTAATAGGAAAATCCTACATAGAGAGGAGACACTTGGCGGTGCTACATCTACGTGTCTCACTCGTGTAAACTTAATAAGGATTTTTTAAAAAAATAAATGAAAGTTTGATTTCAACAAACTCTTGAACAAGTCCCTAAAATGAGTTGGGTTTGGCTCGAGATCTCCATGTATAGGAGGTGGTTTTCCACATTTATCCTTGAGCTTTCCTTAAGGATAGGGCCAATCACATAATTTTAGGGATCTAACCCTTTCACCATCTCACTATAAGCTTGCCTTTTTCCATTAGCAAGCCGGAAGGAAACGGAAGTTGAACTTGCTTGGCAAGGGACTATCTGAAATAGTGCCTGAGAGATAAGCGCAGGGAAAACATCCGTTTGCGGCAATATTCATTGAGGCCACTCTGTTGTCGACCTCGTGAAGGAGAGGAAGATACGGCGTCAAAGCCTTGGGTTGTATATTTCCTTTGTTATTTTAATGATAACCGACTTCGATTATGGTTTCATTCATGTGTCTTTATATTTTGATGCAATGAATTACATCCTCTTTTGATTGATGTATGGTTAAAATATTTAGATTTTTACCATGTATCATTGTATTTCTTCGCATGCATGCGAGTGTTCGGATGTATTTAAGTAGAAGAGTTGTGATACGCAAAGCGAGAGGGCGGGAGAGACGTCATCAACCTCTCAACGACCATTGCGTAGGACTGAAAAGGGTAAATTTGGTCTTCGTTATGTTTTGTCGTTTTGTAACTAAGTTGTTGTCAACTGCGTGATTGGTGTTACTAGACCGTCTGGAGCTGTAGGGATCGCCTCTATGCAAGGAGGGGATTTACCTCCTGCGTAGTGACTCACGGAAGTGATTGGAGTTGTATTGTCTCTTTCGGTTTTCTTTTTCATTTGTTTGATTGATTTTCTCTTCGGTTTAAAACCTGCATTGGCCCCACCATACACGATCACTGCCTCTCTGTTTGCTCTTTTCATTCCTATCCTTAGTAAACTCGATTGGCGTGGTTTATAGCACGGCAGTCATGTAGCACTTCTTGCTAGTTAGGCCGTGAAGAACTATTTTGTTTTGGTGCAAGATACAACCATGATCGTGACAATCTTGTTTGGTGATAGGGTTTACTTGTTCTTGAACCCTAGGTCTAATTTTGGTTTTGGTGTCATTTTTCGGCGATTCGGTACCTTGAAGAGTCCTTTTGTGTGTTTATTGCTCTATCCTGCGGTTTCCTCTACCTCATTTTTGCATTCTAGCCCTAGAATACAAACGAATCTTATAGTGCGTACAAGACTCCTGGCGGGAGTTTTGGTTCGTTTTCAGTCAGAGCTTTACAGGTACTTCTCTGCCTTGCATTCATTTGTTAGATTCATTGGCTATTACGTATTATTTGTGAGAATTGGTTTCTCTCTTTTCATTCAAGTTTCACTTTGTCTCATTTTGAGCCTGAATTACATGGTTTGTAGGTCTTTTGAGATTCTTTAGGTTGAGGATTTCTCCTTCAGTTTGATTGATTGTGTGTTTCGTGAGTGAACTTGCTTGTGTTGAGATCTTTCTATCAATTCTCAGTGTGGTTTTCTTCGTTAGTTTTCATTTGGATTTGGTGCTATCTAAGTGAAAATGCAAAATCTCTTTACATCTTGATTAGATTAGTGAAAATTGAAAGCTTTTAAAAATTGTTAGTGTTGGATAACTGTAGAAATTTTTTTAGTTTCATTGGCGTACGTAGAGGCAGTGATGGGTGTTTTTGTGGTCATTTTGTTATTGTTTGTGGAAAGCTCTCAGCCTTCCGTGGTAGTCTAGCTCTTCATCAAAACAAAAAGTGATATATTGTGGCATGTAGTGTGCATTTGGGGATTTTGAGACATAAATTTGGTAGGGCACGAAATTGAAACATAATTGAAGATCATTCATTTATTCAATTTACCTTAAAAAAAGACAACTGCATTGAAACATTAATATGAAATATCTAGAGGTCTAGGCTAGTGACGTGTTCGACATCGTTAAAAACCTAGTCGTTTATTACCGTTCTGCACGAAACTTTAGACGGTGCACAATGGAACTTGTGCTCCCTATGCGTGCATATAGGGAGACCCCCACCTAGCAGGTTGTTGTCTTTTTTTTATCGCGGAAGGCGGTTGTCACCTTACACCTTGCACCGTGATACATCGGACACGGCATTGAGTGCAGCGTGTACATCAAGTCACTGGTTGATTTCTCTTTCATTTTTTAACCAAAGTGTATATGAAGTTCACGGATATACGGTACACCATCACCTAGATTACCAGTGATCATTTCGATACTTTGACTCATTAAGAAATTTGAAAATATGTAATACATCCTTCCACGCTTGTTTCAAAATTGAAAGAGATAGAGTCATGCTACTTGTTTCTGAGCTCTTAAAACATGAAATAGTATTTTTATAGTTTCAATGTGGTAAAATTAATCACTACGATCAAACACCCTACTTACTTGAGATTATTTTGGTAACGTTTGATTGTTTGCCTTGAATTTTAGCTACGTGTGTCTTTGTTTTGATCTCTTTATATTTTGTTGCTGGAGTGGCGGGGGCCTCGATTTGTCTCTTAGTAGTCCTTACAGACATTCATCGGTATCTCGGTCTGTTGAACCTCGGCGCAACCTATTTTATGCAGGTTTCCCACGATGGGGGACCGGTCATATCTGAGCTTCCCTTTGGTGGACCGGTTGAATTCAATTGAGCGAGCCCTTATCAACGCTTGGTTTGGATTTGGGTAGAATATTTCCCTCCTCTTACATCGGGATCGCTTTCTTGCGTTTGCCATTATACCTCTAGTCCTTACCATCTTTTAGAAGATCTAATCGTAGGGTCGGTCTCGGACTCTGAGGTCCTTATCCCTGTGCGTGAGGGAAGTCTACATCCTGGTGAAGATTACCGGCTTTTCCGAGGAAAACAACGCCTCCCTGATGCCACCGTCGCCAGCTTCTTCCACAAGGTCCTTCGCTTCCGATTGGGATACCAGGTCGCAAGTGGGTCCGCGCGTTGCGCTGGCCTGTGGGAATATCGATTAGATCCACGAGGATAGTTATTCCTTCGTTAGAGATGTCTCCATCGACCTTCCTCTTCTGCCGTCATCCTCATGTCACATCGGTACATTTAGGCTTCTTGTCTCGTAGTTGTGTCTACGCCGCTATCCTACTCGGTCTACTAGGACCTCTCTCATCCCGCTACGAAAGACATTTGCTCATGCTATCCTAAAAATATCTCTCCGGGAGTATCGATTGTCTTCGGCCATACGAAATCCAAGGTTGGTCAGTCCTCCAGGGTCCCAATCATCCCCTAATTTTCCCATTATGGACCAGATGTTACCCGTCCATGTTTTTCCATATCAATACGATGACGAAGGGTAACCACTCTTTGTTTCCGCTCAGTCTTATCGGTATGTTCACGGTTCCATCTGGTAGAACGAAAAGCTAACCCGCAAGGACCAAACTACCAGGGAGTATAACCTTTGAGCCCATCACGGTTATATATATGACACGGGGCAACCTGTTGAAGTCAACCTTTGGGCCCGCGGTGCTTTGTATGGCTCGCAAGACGTCCTACAACCCTCGGAGTAAGCCTGCGCGGCCTCACCCCGCGGTCCAGCCGGGGCAACTACCTGGGGCCCATGCCAGCAGGGTATCCTTGCTGGACCGTTGTATGCTCCGGGCAAGTTAATCCTTCTCGACCTTTGAGTCGACCTCGGTAACACACGTTTTGGTGGTACAGATATTGCCTGGTAGGGCCATCCTATGGCTGTCTGAAATCCAAGCGGTTATCGGCACAACTAGTCCTCTCCCACCATTAGGCCAACGGCTCAGGTGAGCAACCTAATGGCATCCTTCATCGGCCAGAGGTCGGCTTTGTTAATAGAATAACTGTTCTTTGATGCTTTGTTCATCGGGGTAGCACCGCCGACCGAGCCAGCTTTGTTCAGCACGGAATGCTTGCACATCCAATTAACCTGCTCAACGTAGGTTATTATATGTACACCTTAATCCGCCTATCGTGCAACTTATCAAGCTCGGTAAGGCCACCACGTGGCTCGCTTGACCCCAGGCGTATGTACCTTCAAGGTTGAGTCTGTGGGTTTACAGTGCCCCAAAGGTTGGTTATTACCTTCAACAACCCAGGAACCTATACCTATACTGTGATTGAATCCATGCTGTCAAATGGGGCCTACATATAATCGATTAGGTACTGATTTGTCAACCCCCACTGCTTGGTTATCGGCTTCGGCAGAGTATACGACTTCAATTATATGGCTTACACCCCCTTTTAATAATTCGGGAATCTCGAGCCGGGCGTGGGGGGGCTATGGTCAAACGGGGTGAGTATAGGTACGGAGTCCTTATCGGGGCTGACATGCCTTCAATCCTCATTTGCCTTTCCTCGCTACGTTGAATTTCCGGATGTATCTAAATTGACCGATGATCGATTCTCCATAATACGTGTTGGCCCTGCGGTTCGAATAAGGTGCTTGGTGACTGTCCTAGAATTTGAGGAGTAAAGATGGAGAAGACCCAGAGCACATGTGTGACCTACCATCTGTAATTGTTCCCTTGGAGAACTCTTGGGTTGATGACTTGATTTGTCTATGTCTTTCAGAGTGTACTCTTACATGCTATTTTGCTAAGTGGTATATAGAACACCACGTGGTATTTTCAAGACTTTAATACTCTAGCTATGGTTTTTTTGACACATTTCCGATTCTTGGATTCCCGTTACGAAGGCAGGATGCATCTCGACATCTATGAAGCGGGATAAAGTCACTCATATGTCATATCATGTTCGCGGAGTGAGCGTCATCGTCGGCGATCAAGTTTGATATTCTTGATTAGCTTCTAAGTCAGCAGTTCCTACTACACCTCCTTTGTTAACAAAATCACTCTCGATATTGTTATGGGGACATATATAGAGACAAACCATCAGCTCATGCCACAGTCACCTCGGTTGGTGTACTCTCGGTCGGCCGTTATATGATATCTTGGTGATGCCCACGGCAGAGACCTCTAAGAACTACCCCATCGGTGGACGATGTTATTAGTTCTGTTTCTCGGTCCCGGAAGTCCTCTAATGAAGACGAAGTCCCAATTCTTCCCTTAATTATGCTCTTCACCAGCCTCTTTATTCTAGTAAGACCACGAGGGTCAGTAGTTCGGGCCAATCCTACGGAAAAAGACCACCAAAGGGAAAAGCCAGGGCAAAGGAAAATCCCCGTCGGTCCCCGAAGCCGAACGATCTATCTAAACATAGTGCTGTTGATGATGGTTCCCAACAAAAAACCGAAGTACCCTTGGCCGATCTGTGATGGGGCCACTACACTAAGATTGTTCCCGATGATCGAGTTATTCAAATGCTTAAAGGCTCCCAGGGGACTACGATTTCTTAGGGAGCCACTTCCATCTCGGCGGACCCGGATGGTCGACAGCCATGCCCACTGCATTGCCTTGGATTTTGGGTCCCAAGTTTTCATGATGAGTGGTGTTGCACTTGTTTCGATTGCCACTCGTTCGAAGGATTATCTTTGGATCACATCAATCGGTTGGAAGGGAAGTCATTTATGGCCCGCCTCCCCACACCGTGTCTCTGGTCCTTTAGAGATTAAGCCAGGCGTTAAACTCATTGTAAGGCCACCGCCAGGTGTTCTTAGAAAATCTTCCTATAATCCAAATGCACGTCTTTAACTAGCATTACTAAATATTGTTGCAGTTGCGCACGGGCGCCTTCCACCATCTTGTTTTGGATGTGTAGTTTCCCATCGCAGCAGCTGCATTTGCAATCGGTGAATTGATTCCATCGATTCCTAGTCTTCTCACCTTTGATCACAGGAAAAGAATTTCACACGACTTTCACATCAAATCCTCCTTGTTATACAATTCAGTGCATCATGACCTCAGCATTCACGAGCCATTGTGGATGAGTGCCTCCACCTATGTAATGAAAAACACGCTGAGAGGCTGTGGCTCTCCGGCTCTTACTTCATCTGTGCCCACAGGCATTTACAGTGGTATGGAATCAAAACCCTTGGGTATTCTCGAGGAGTTGTGATCCGTCACCGGAGTAAGACAACAATCAATGTGGAAGTAGAAGTGGTTGATGCCAAACTCAACCTAGGCTCTATTTCTTTCTTGGTCTAGTGGACCCGAAGCCACGCTATGTGTTCGAATTCCACCCCTCCAGGAAAGCACGAGTTTCCTCATGAGAGCGAAGATTATCAGCATCCGATCGGTGACATTTGTTCTTCACCTCATCCTCCCGAGAACACGCATTGCCATACGTGGATCAGAACACACAATCCACGACGGTGTAGGACTGGTCTTTCCAGGTTGTTCTCATGGGTATTTTTCCAGATGCCACCACGGAACACCATTCAAGTCAAATGATCCTGCCGGTCGGATGACTTGTGGATCATCCCTTCTCTTGAATGGGTGACCTCTTTTGGAGGAGATAGATGCCTCGACTCCGCAGAAATCTCTTTCAATTATTTGTGAAATAGTTCTTTTGCATCGGATCACTCTCTTCACAAACACCTTCTCCTTTGAGCATGGCTCTAGATGTTTATTCTCAATCCAGAGGAAAGCAGCAATTCAAGTCTTTGATCTTCTTAGAGAATTCTTCACGTCAGTGGAAATATCCATTGAAACGACGTGCTGTCTCTTAACCCGAAGATCTTCCATGGAGCGATGAAAAATCTGTCGTTCCTCGTTCACATCACCGGCTTGGAAACGTATACGAAATTATCGCAGCGCTTCGCATCTCTGAAAGTTCTCCTCGCACTCCAAATGCCAATATTGACTCACCGAGGTTCTTTCGGAAAAAATCAAGGTAAAATCATAAATGCCTATTGACATCTTGACTAGCGGGGTCGTTGAGAACATTCACGTGGGAGTTACTTGATCTCCTGAGAGATTCAGAAGTAAACTGAAACGCTTTTAAATAATTGAGATGTTTTCGCCTGGTCCTATGCAAAGATGCAGGGATTTATCCCGGTATAGTCGTACTGCAGTACCACCTATCCGGGTGCGAAGCACAGTATTCAGGCGTACGACCGGTGCATCTCGAGGAAGCCACTATAGCTATAAAGGCGAAGTTGAGAAACTGTAACATGGGATTCATATGTCCAATTTCCCCTCCACGAGAATGGGTTTCTAATATTGTCCCTTAGATAGACGGGCATTATTCGGGTACGTGTTGAATACGAGACATCAATCGGGCTTGTTTTAAGGACAACTATCCACTCAGATTTATATACCGAAACGATGATGACTACAGGAGGGAGATTTGTTCCCTCATGAATGACACCCTGCGAGGTTACGATGAAGGTGTGTTTTGCTAATCAAACATAAGACGCCTTTACTGTACGTACGTGGGGCACATTCGCCTCCTGAAGCTCCGTTCGGCTTGAAAAACGTTGGGGCTAACTTCTAGTGTCTTCTGTCATCGCTTTCATGACATACGTTGTCAGCGACCATATCTAGACGATTTGTTCGGCTCACTCGGCTCGGCGCGAAGACCATCTGTGTTCCTGTGATGATTTTCTAGCTGCGAGAACATTACAATATCAAGCTTAATCCTCACAAGTGCGTCTTCTATGTGGATTTTGGTCCTCTTTTTGGATTCATCGTATCCAAATACAGAATTCACCTTGACCCCCTCAAGGTGGAGGCCATCGTTAATCTCCCATCCCCATCCTCGTTGTATCAACTTCAGAGTCTTCAGGGGAAAGCAAATTTCTTACGTCACTTTATCTCGAACTATGCAAAGTGGCCAAGGGGTTTACGCGGCTTTTGAAATAGGACATTCCCTTCCATTGGGACAATATTTCCTAGCAATCCTTCAATAAACTTAAAAATTTTCTCGTCAACGCTCCGTTAATACTTCCTCCTGACTACCATTGCGACTTTACCCTTTATTTGGCCGCTGCGTTTAGCATGATTGCCATGGTTCTAGTACAGGATGATGACGATGGAAATGAACATGTGGTTTACTATTTGTCTCAAAATATTCTCGACACTAAGACTCGCTATGCCCACGTCGAAAAGTTGGCGCTTGCTACGGTCCAGGCTGTTCAATGGTTTTTCCATTACATCTTGTTGTGCACGGTAACCGTGATTCCCAACTGCAACCCCATGACTTATATCCTGTCTCGAAAATTGTTGGGGGACAAATACTCCAAATGGATTGTCATCCTTCAGGAGTTCGATTTGGAGTTCACCATTGACAAATCGACGAAGTCACTGGTTTTTTCTGATATTATCTTCTCTCTCCCTATAGACTCAGTTCCATCTCAATCCGAGGATCATATCCAGGATGAAACGCTCTTTCTAATCAGCACTCATGATCCGTGGTATGGTGACATCATCGTGTACCTTCAGACATCCACTTTCTGGTCCGAGTTGACGAAGTATGCTCGACATCACGTTCAGCATCAATCTCAACCATATTGCATTGTCGGAGATAACTTATATTGTGTCGGAGTTGATTATGTGCTCTGCCGATGTTTGACCTTGGAAAAGGCTAAGAGAGTCTTGAATGATTGTCACAGTGGCACTTGTAGCGGTCATATGTCCGGTTATGCTACCACCCAGAATATTCTGCGTGCGGGTTACTTTTGGCCGTCTATATTCAAAGACTATATTGTTGCAGTTCGAAAATGTCATGTGTGTCAGATCTTTCAATGCAATATGCATGGGCCCCCCCTACCTTTACATCCTGTCATTACTGTAGGCCCTTTTTCCAAATGGGGCATTGATTTTATGACATGTAACCCTCACTCGGCCGGGGGGCATGCTTATATAATCGTTGCCATGGACTACTTCACCAAGTGGGCCAAGGCAGTGCCTACATTAGCTGTCGATGGTAAGACATCCACTCAATTCATTTTCAACCAAGTGATTACGCGTTTCAAAGTTCCTCAAGCCATCATCACCGATCATGGCACTCATTTTTGAGACTACATTATGGCAGAGTTGACATCGAAGTTGGGCTTGCGTCATGATAGCTCAACACCATACTACCCTCAGGAAAATGGCCAGGTTGAGGCTGTGAACAAAGTACTTGTCACGATGATTCAATGAACAATTGGTATTCACAAATCCAACTGGAATCTCCAATTTTTCTCAGCTCTTTGGGCCTACCGAACTTCAGTAAAGAGCGTGACCAGATTCACACCTTTTCAATTGGTGTATGGTCTCGAAGTGAGTCTTCTGGTTGAATGTGAGATCCCTTCGCTAAATTTGGCTATGGAATTATTTCCCGACACTTCCCTGGAGGAATAACTTCTCCTGTATTTAGAATGACTAGACGAAACCCGCTGCTTGGTTTCTTTGGTTATCGAGGCACAGAAAAAGCGGGTTAAAGCTCAGTTTGATCAAAAAATTTCTCCACGTTCTTTCATCGAAGGGGACCTCGTCCTCTTATATGATCAAGCACATGATAACCTTGGAGCGGGAAAATTCCAACCCATGTGGCATGGGCCCTATATCATCAAGCAAGTATTAAAAAATGGGGCCTATGAGCTAATCAACTATGAAGGTATTCCTTTGGCACAGCCTACAAATGGGTTGTACCTGACGAAGTAAGACGCTTGAATTATTCTTATGTGGTGTGTGTACATAAGTGAGTGATTTAATTTTTTATGCATGTGTGGTGTGGAGTGCTTTGTAAGCATCTTTCTGCTGATTGGGTCTTCCTGATTGTGCAGATGTCTATTACTCCTTTTGTCAGTTTCACGGATGGTGCCTCCTGTAGTACCAGGAATCTGTCCTTAGCATCCTGGGTAATATACAATCTTGCTGGTGAGTTAGTCAATTTGCAAGGTGTTTGTCTAGGGCCTACTACAAATAATGTTGTGGAATATAGTGTCGTTTTGGAATTTTTGAATGAGGCTATTAACCTCAGTATTCGTGCATTACTTGTATATCTAGATTCACAGCTTGTAGCGTTACAACTCAATGGTAATTATTCAGTTAGGAACCCATCCATTTTATGACTATATCTACGTATTCATTTACTGGAAAGAAATTTTGATTACATTACATATCAGCATATACCCAGACAGATGAACATGTTAACAGATGTAGTAGCTAACATGATTTTAGATAGATATTTACGCAACTTGTAAAAAACATCTTCATATGTGAAAAAGATCCATCCAGAAATATATATATATATATATGTCGAAATGTTTTCAATTTGTGTGCATCACATAAAATCCAAAAAATATACATTTCTACTTTAATAATATCTGGAGACAACGTGTCACTCAAAAATGTGCAAATCAAAAGCCTAGATGACTAATCAGCATGGTGCTCATTGTAGCATGTCACTGCCCGCACCAATTTCCTTAGTAAACGATGAAGGCGACTAGGCACCCCCACGGTGTGCCTCTGATAAGCCAAAGGGACATTTGCTAGGTGAGCATAATCTGGGATCCCACGGGCGATTCCCTCCAAGTTCTGAACTAGATCACTCCCCTCACTGTTGCGAAAAATACTGAGAGGGGGGGGTGAATCAGTATTTACTGCATACTCAAAACTTTTCACTTTTTCATTCCTTAAAACCCATACGCTACTTTCCTTTATTAAACTTGCGTATACACGCGGATATCTTTCAAGCAACTAGCGTATACACAGAGATCTAGTTATGTCAACAGTTCTTTGCTGATATCATTCCATCATTCATTCATCGGATGTTCAATAAATAGTAAACATGTGCAGTAAGAACAGAATAAGCCATCACACAAAGCATCACACATGAACACCGGGATTTTTAGGTGGAAGCCCAATTCGGGAGAAAACCAGCGCTGCAGTTGCTCAGCCCTTCAATATTTTATTATAGAGAAAACATCTTACAACATGTGTTTGGCGCAGACTTGACCGACAACGCGGTACCCCACAACGGCTCGTTTACCCGACCTCTCCCCAGAGGAGCTCCAACCCACCACTCGTTTACCAACTACCTCTGGAAGAAAGCTACGACCCCACGACTAGTTTTACCAGCCTCTCCTGGAAGGGAGCTACAACCCCCTGGCTGAAGGCTACAACCTTCAGCACCACCTTGGACCACGTTTCATCAATTTTCACACTGGATCCAACCACTTCAATAGAACACAGCTTGCAGGCCACATTTCATCATATTTTCAAACTGGACCCTTTCCATACTTTTAAGCACAGTCAACCATGAAACAGATACATATCACTCACTGACAGATATCAGTAAACCAGCAGAACAGATCAGACATTTCTTACCACAGTCTTCAGCAAACCCTAGTTTGCATACGCGCTTTCCTTTCAGTGATGTCGCGTATATACGCGTTTTCCTCCTCATCAACCAGCGTATACCTCAGTACATATTTCATTGCGCATACGCGCTTTCTCTTCA
>CM076575.1:340732912-340864584 GCA_034641835.2 Pinus albicaulis | reverse complement strand
ATTAGATGAAGTTGTAGTCTTTTGAGTTACTTTTCATTTCATGAATGTTAATTTAGAAGCTGTAATATCCATGGATTAGGACTCTCTGTTTTCATCATTTCCTAGTTAGAAACAGAACTTGCAAATAAACTCTATTTTAATTCATTTATTAACATTTCCTTTTCTTCCTCTTGACATAGATTTAACTTCATCTTCTTAGCATAGAGTAGCATACTAAGAATCAAACATAAAAACCCCAAAACATCAATAAAACACTAAAAACAATGAAGTAAGAAAAAGGGATACTTAGGCACATACATTGCATTACACTTCATCAGTTTACTAGCCATGGTTGATAATTTATGTTAACAAATTAGGACACTAAATTGAATAAACAGACACTTCAAAGGATTTCATAACTTTTCAAACTTTCTCACAAAAGCCTTTTGCATTTTTTGGGATTTCAAAACAAAAATAAGGCTATCGTCTCAACACCTTGAAGTTCAAAAGTGGGACCCCCATCATATAACTTCTAAACGCTACGAGATCAAGAGCCTAAGATTTAATAAGTGAAACCCCTCCTAAAACAAGAGGGTCCAAACTAATAAATGCATGTCACATGTCCATCAATGGACCAGCCAATTCTTTAGTTTCAAATTGAGAGAACCCTAAAGGAGGAAGAAACGAGGGAGTCAAGAGTCCTAACTTCCAAACCTCTGAAGATACAAAATATTCAATGATATTTAATGTGCTAGTATTGGCAAGATTCAAGAGTCCTTCACCAGAGTAGTAAAAAATATTCAATGAGCTTTAATGTGCTAGTATTGGCAAGATTCAAGAGTCCTTCACCAGAGTTTATTCCTTTGCACAGTTAATTACCTTCTTCTCAAAGCTTATGGTTCTTGCAGTCAAAGGATTGTGTACCATTCTTATATCACTTCATCAACATCCATCCTTGGACTTATTCACTTAACCTTCTACATCATCTGATTATATACATGTTTATGTGGTTGTTCTATTATTGTATTCTTATTTACTTCATTTTATCCTAGATTTAGCTTTGGAATTTTCTAGGAGTTGTGTTTGCACCCCCACATTGTACTCCTACTGATTGTATCCTTATGACCCATTAACCTATTTATGGTCATCTGTTGGACATTAATAAAATTATCTTATCTTATTGAATTCTCATTTTAAAAAATCTTGTGACCACAATCTACCTTTCCCACCTTGCCAATGCTACCAGAACACAAAAGAAGCACAACCTGGATGTGAATGATCAACCAAATTTTTTTACCATGTAAAACCTCCTGGAGACAGAAAACATGGACTTACATTCTACTGGGAGGCAAAGGAACACAGAGTTCTTCCCTGTTGTGATTTAATCTTATTACACATGAAGCACTACAATCTGACAACACATCAATTGTTCTCATCTAACAAGGAGATTTCACTCCCCAAAGCATCAATACCATGTTCACCACTCCTTCAACAAAGCAAAGGAATCAATCAAGCAACCACAAAATCCCTATGCACTAACAAACTCCTGGAAGACGGAACATAAAACAAAAGTAGCAGCACATCAAGAGTACAAAATTGACATTTTCCAGCCCCCATCCAAGGAGATAGTATGGTTACTCTGTAAAATATATAGAGAAGTTAATATGAAGGCCATGTACCATTATAATGTTTGAGTAAATGCACAAGTTTCAAAGTAGTGAGCAAGATATATTGGGGACAAGTACAACCAATCAGTGATTAAATTCATTACCAGGAACAACATTCCCTTAATCCAACACATTTCATTTAGTTTATTATGTAGTATGTACACTATTACCTACCCCAAAATTCCTAAAGTAAAATTGATCAAAACATCATAACAGTCCACCTCTAGTAGCCACTGATATCAAAGACAAAACAAATAGCTTCTTCAACAAAATGCATTACTTGTTGAAAGAGTACTCATATAGAACCACAAAAAAAACACAACAGTTATTAAGAGGGAAAGATGGTTATTTCTTCCACAAAGATTGTAATATTGTGTCTAGTGCTTTGAAAACTCATCATCTACCCATTTCCTCCTCCCCAAGTGTTAGACAAGCTTCTATTACAATAATTTTGCAGGAAGTTCATGGATGGTTTCATCCAAATTACAAAGTCTAGGAAAGCACACTATGTTCAACCAATTAGCCTAGTCAAGCATACTATCATGAATCATGCCCATATAAAAATTTATTCCAATGAACTGTCAAAGCTGGAGATTGTCACAGCTGAGCCAATCTTCCACTACAATCCTGAGAAAATATTGCAGAATTAATGAGAACTAAAAGACCTAGACTTTCAGCATACATAAAAAAAGAAGAAGAAGAGAAGATTCATAACATCGTGGACTAAAAATGGATTGGCAGAAGACTAAGGGGAATTTTCAAATGGGGAAACCAACAAACTCTTCAAGCTTTTTTGGAGAAATAATAAAAGTAGAGGGGCATGAGGAAGAGGAAGACATTTATGGTAAGGTCATATTTACTTGTAAACTCTAGTTGTTATAGATCTTTCCCAAATCTCAATAACAACAACAAAGTCACAACTTTTACAGATAATTCCTCCAGCCCTTCCAATGTAGTCTTCTCCAAGTTTTAGGCAGCACAGGCCAAAGGAGACCAAGCCGCTTCATAAAAAATAGAACAAAGTAGCCCAATCTCAATGTGCTTTAATGTGCTAGTATTGCAAAGATTCAAGAGTCCTTCAACAGAGTTCATTCCTTTTCATAGTTAATTACCTTCTTCTAAAAGCTTATGGTCCTTGCAGTCAAAGGATTGCATACCATTCTTATAGAAATTCATCAACATCTAGCCCTGCACTTATTTACTTAACCTTCTACATCATTTGATTATATACATGTTTATATAGCTATTCTATTATTGTATTCTTATTTACTTCATTTTATCCTAGATTTAGATTTGGAATTTTCTGGGAGTTGTGTTTTCACTCCCACATTGTACTCCTACTGGTTGTATCCTTCTAACCCATTGACCTATTTATGGTCATCCGTTGGACATTAATAAAATTATCTTATCTTATTGAATTCTCATTTTCAAAAAACATGTGCCCACAATCTACCTTTCCCACCCTGCCATTGCTTCCAGAACACAGAAGAAGCACAACCTGGATGTGAATGACACATACAACTATTTTAACCACATAAACCCTCCTGGATACAGAAAACATGGACTTACAATCTGCTGAGAGGCAAAGGAACACAAATTTCTTTCATGTTGTGAGTTAATCCTATTGCGCATGAAGCACTACAATCTACCAACACATCAATTGTTCTCATCCAACAAGGAGTGGCAGATTTCACTCCCCGGAGAATCAATACCATGTTCACCACTCCTTCAACAAAGAAAAGGAATCACTCAAGCAACCGCAACATCCCTATGCACTGACCAACTCCTGGAAGCCTGAACATAAAACAAAAGTAGCCCCCATCCAAATATATAGTATGGATATTGTGTAAAATATATAGAGAAGTCAATATGAAGGCCATGTACCATTATAATGTTTTATTAAATTCACAAGTTTCGAAGCAGTGAGCAAGATCTACTGGGGAAAATTACAACCAATTAGTGATTCAATTCATTACCAGGAACAACATTTCCTCATTCCAACACATTTCATTTAGTTTCTTATGTAGTCTATACACTATTACCTACCCCAAAATGCCTAAGGGAAAGTACAATTTATCAAAACATCATAACAGTCCACCTCTAGTAGCCATTGATATCAAAGAAAAAACAAATATCTTCTTCAACAAAATGCATTTCTTGTTGAAAGAGTACTCACATAGAACCACATAAAAAACACAACAATTATTGAGAGGGAAAGGTGGTTATTTCTTCCACAAAGATTGTAATATTATGTCTAGTGATTTGACAAGTCATCATCTACCCATTTCCTCCTACCCAAGTGTTATACAAGCTTCTATTACAAGAATTCTACAGGAAATTCAGGGATGGTTTCATCCAGATCACAAAGTCTAGGAAAGCACACTATGTTCAGCCAATTAGCCTGTACGAGCATACTATCACAAATCATGCCCATATACAAATTTATTCCAATGAACTGTAAAAACTGGAGATTCTGACAGTTGAGCCAATATTCCACTACAATCCTGAGAAAATATTTCTGAATTAATGAGAACTAAAAAACCTAGACTTTCAACATACATAAACAAGAAGAGAAGATTCATAACATCATGGACTAGAAATGAATTGGCAGAAGACTAAGGGGAATTTTCAAATCGGGAAAGCAACCACTCTTCAGGATTTTTTAGAGAAATTAGAAAAGAAGAGGGGCATGAGGAAGAGGAAGACAGTTATGGTAAGGTCATATTTACTTGTAAACTCTAGATGTTACAGATCTTGCCCAGATCTCAATAACAACAACAAAGTCACAACTTTTACAGAGAATTCCTCCAGCCCTTCCAGTGAAATCTTCTCCAAGTTTTAGGAAGCACAGTCCAAAGGAGACCCAACCGCTTCATAAAAAAAATAACAAAGTATCCCAATCTCCGGTGTCTACTAAAAGTTCAGCCTCCACCACAAAGGGAAAATCCACCAAAAGCATTGAAAAATGTGGTACAGTTGGAGCAGATAATCCGGGCCCTCGTCATCGACCTCCCTGCATATAATCCGGGCACATTTCATGATGAAAACCTTGAAGATTTAAATTTCCAGGGCAATCACCTCCAACTTCCTCTAACTTCCAAACCCCAACCAGTAAAAAATGGGGGCGAATGTCACTCCAATCCCCCCCTCAACCCTGTAAAGCCTGGCGAATGCTATTCAAATCCGCTCCAAACTAGAAAATTGGGAGGCGAATCCATGGTTTAAGGTTTATGCGCATTTATTTTTTTGGGCTAACAACTAATAATTAATTATTTTTAAAATATTTTTGGGCTAACAACTAATAATTAATTATTTTTAAAATAATTATAGGGCTAACTATATAAAACTATACAAAAGGGGTTATATATAAAAAATTTGTCCCTCCAAAATATAAAACCCTTTAAAATTTTCCCTTGGGCTAAAATTCACCCCTAAAATTTTCCCTGCTTAGTAATCCATCACACCGAAATGACGTGTGGTGCGCCATTGATAATATCACTCGATGCATCTCAAAAACCTGCACATCAAAACAGGTTTAAATAATAAAAAAATTATTGGTTGTAAAAACGTCATTTTTACTTCTTCAGTGCTCCAGACCTCTCAAGAACCGGTGTGAATTTCTCTTATGTGAGGCACCCTACCATCAGTGCTACCATTTCATGCACTACTTTCATCCATTTCCCACCTTGTGGAGTTCAAATTTTCAAAAATGGTGGGCAAATTTGGTTTCTCCAATTCCTCAGCAAATATGCCTCCTTAACGTGCAAATATACATGTGTTTTACTTGTTTCTCAATAAATAAACATTTTAGCAAATCAGAATTCTAAAAACGTTAAAATTTATTGTAAAAAAAAAAAAAAAAATCTATGCAGTGCGCTCGAGCCATTTAGCTCTCACCATTCGCGGTGCTGCTTGTAAATTTACAGGCCACACCATGAATGGTGCTAATGGAAACCACACCGTAACACGAAAAAATGTGCACCGTGCTTATTTTTAAAACTAACATGGCAGTTCGGTCATTTAAACGACCGCACCGTTGACTATGTACCAATGTTGGGAGGGCAGCACGTTGACCAAAATATCTGCCTCGAGGCGGATAGTTAGGTCAGCTCACTACCCTCCTGACATCATTACATAGTCAACAGTGTGATCGTTTACAGGACCACACCATTGACCATGTAATAATGTTGGCCAGTGCGTTGACCAAAAGATCCACATCTGGGCGGATATTTTGGTCAGCGCACCGCCCGCCGAACAACAATACATGGTCAATAGTGTGGTCGTTTACATGACCGCACCATTGACCATGTATTATTGTTGGGCGATATGTTGACCTAAATATCTGCCCCAGGGCAGATAGTTTCTTCAATTTACAGCAGAAAAATGAACATTCTATGTTTTGCGGTGCCTAAAAAATTTCAATGCGCACTAAGAGCAGTGCACGATAAAAATGTACACACCAGTACCGGTGTGCGAATGTTTTTTGGGCGCACCGCTCACTTTTTTTTTCAAAACAATATATATATATATATATGTCTAATTTAATAAAAAAATGTATTTAATATGTGAATCATTCAGCGACGTCAACGAAGAAAACAAAGGCAACAACAAGAACATATGGAGGACCAATATAACATCATTCACCCGTGGGAGGAAAGAGAGAGGGAGAGACTTATGTACCATCGCCCTATTACGGCAGCCACCCAGTTGCTCCTAACGGAGGTAGGCCTCCTCAAGTTCTATGAGGAGGTACATTCCTGAAGGGCCATAGTGGTTTATTGGGATAACTCATATTCAGGTGGGATGTCCACTGACAGGCTTTCTGGGTCAGTCCTGTCCAATGGTACCCGCCCACTGAGGAGGACATATATTTGATTACTGGCCTATCTAGGAGAGGGAAGGATTTTCCCTAGTTCCCATATTTCCCCGTCGAATATGCAATAGGGATTCAACTGGCATACTCCCAGAGATACATTAGGGACGATATACTTTCTCTTGCAGATTTTCAGGTGTCTAGTGGTCAATTACTTATTGCTTCGTTTGGTGTAGAGGAGGTGAGGTGCCTCTCACTACTGTTGATGACCATTGCACACCATACCAGTGACGGGAAACACATTAGTTACCCGATTTTATTTTATGTTGATTCTTTATTCCAGACGCCACGACTTGTGAGATGGTCTGCAATTTTTTTGTGGTAGTTTTGTACAACATTAGATAGATGTCATTCTCACTAATGTGGGAGGTTGACTTTCCCTTTTGCTTCAAAGTTTTTTTTTTTTTTTGAGAGGTTTCCAGAGACGAGGCCTACTTTTTTTCAGCATCCTCGTAGGCCGATGCTACATGTATGGATGCAAATGTGGGGCTAGACGATGCCCAAGAGGGGCTAGTCTGACTTTCCTGCCAAGATATCTCTTGATGCACTAGAGTTGCTATCCAGGGTTGATGATCACTCCCTCGTTCAGGTGCCATGTATGTATGCCGATTTGGTTTGGCAAGGGTGTAACAAATCCTCTTCATAGAGGATGAGTCGTTGGACGCGAGAGGTAATATTAGTGTTTTATTTAAATAAATATAGTTTCATTTTATTGTCTTAATTAATTAATTAGAATTGTCAATTTTTTTCTAACATGTTCTTTAACTTGTTTTATTAAATTTTTTAATGAAAATGTCTAATTATTGTTGTGTATTATATATTTTGTAGATATTGGGACATTCGTTGGGGATGAGATTCCATCCCCACCGAATGATCTAGGTGTAGATGTTGAGGAGGAGATGGCGGAGGCAAGGGATCAGTGTGATAAACCTGATCCTGGTCAGGTGCAAATACCCATGGGGGTGAGGCATAGGCCAGACACCTGATTTAGGATGGAATTGGGCGACCAAATATGTCGACTGCTAGTTGATGAGGGAGTTCGCCCATATACGATTAGAGAGATTCAGGCTAATCGTAGGCTCACACAACTCTAGAGAGGCATGCTCCATGATATGTTTACCCTCATGTGTCATATCGTTGGAGCTTCTAGAGCACTAGCGTAGGCTAGGAGGGGTAGGCATCATGGAGATGCATGAAATAGAAGCACCTCATTTGATGATCATGATCATGAGGGTAGTGATAATCATTCTAGTATTCCACCTCCTCGTCCTTCACCTTATGGTGGAGATCATGATGAGCATATAGCATCTAATCCTGATCATCAGGCATCATCTGAGCAGTCTTCACCATCTCAACAGACACCGAGTCATAAGGAGGCACCTGATCCTGAGCAGGCGGGTCCATCTAAGGAGGAAGGTCCATCTGAGCAGGCCACACCATCCACTCAGCAGGCTGCTCCATCGATGATTCATTAGCAGGCAGCTCCTGAGCATACTGCACAATTGACTGATTAGCAGGCGCCTCTGGAGTACGCACACCGCCTATCTGAGCATGAGGCTGCACCATCGAATGAGCAGTTCTTGACTAGTACTATTATTGATGTACCATTATATATTTGACATTTATATGCAGTTATATTATAGTTGTATAGTTTTGACATTATATATATATATATATGTGTGTGTGTGCTGGTGTTCATCATGATGTGTATATTGTTAAGTCATGTTAGATATGTTCATTTAATGTGCTTGCAGATAGATGTGTATGTGATAGAAGTTATTTGACATGAGATGTAGATTTGTTGTTTTTGTTGTGATGATGTTCTACAATGCTTGTGTTTTGTTAGATGATCAATATCACGATGATTAGATTATGTTAGCGAATTTGAATGTGTATTTTAGTTGAATATGATGTTTGTACGATGGTTATCATGATCGTGATGTTTATTTTTAACATTAAATCATGATATTTATTAAATATTATGTCGTGATTGTAATTGAAATTTTAATTTTAATTGTATGTAAAATTGTAATTGTAATTGTATGTAAATATTTGTAAAATTGTAATTCTAATTGTATTGTGAAATTGTAAAATTGTCATTGTAATTGTATGTATTCATGTCATGATTCAATTTTATTAAAATTGTAAAATTTGTAAAATTCTAAAAATGTAATTGTAATATCGTGATTGTAATTGTAATTGTATGTAAAATTGTAATTGTAATTGTATGTAAAATATTTGTAAAAATGTAATTGTAATTGTAATTGTATTGTGAAATGATTGTAATTGTAATTTTATGTAAAATTGTAAAATTGTAATTGTAATTGTATGTGAAATTGTAAATTGTAATTGTAATTGTAATTCTAATTGTATGTAAAATATTTGTAAAATTTTAGTTGTATTTGTAGTTGTATTGTGATATGATTTTAATTGTAATTGTATGTAAAATTGTAAAATTGTAATTGTAATTGTATGTAAAATATTTGTAAAATTAAAATTGTAATTGTAATTGTATTGTGAAATTGTAAAATTGTAATTGTAATTGTATGTATTGTCATCATTCAATTTTATTAAAAATTTTAATTTTTTAAATTTGTAAAATTGTAAATTAATTGTCAATTTTGAACCATAATTACTACCGTAAATAAAATGTATACCGTAAATAATGTTAAATTACCATAACTGTAAAATTGTAAATTTTTATGAATATAAATAATTGTAAAATAATAAATCTAGAATAATATGAATTTTTGTAACATGATAAAGTTTAGAAAATAATGCAAATAAATTCATGTTTAGAATTATCATTATTTTATTATGATCTTACATACAAAAAATAACAGTATACATTTTGAAGATATCATTCACACACATTTAAAGCAATTGAGTAGTTGTATTATTTTATGAATTGATATTATAAAAAAAAGAACTTTATACAGTACACCATTGTCTTCGAGATCAACATAATTGCAAATTATCAAGTGAAATGATTTTAACATTAACACAATGAAAACTAATTAATTCAAAATACATATTATAATGTTTCGAAAAAAAGACTCCTAGTTATGAGGTAATTAAGTCCTCTTCTTTATAAAAACCCATCTTAAAAAGTATAAATGATGAAATAACACATGTACCATATCACTCTCGGTTCTCATGATCACCCTCATTATCTTCTAGCTCGCTTGGCATGATAACATTATTGTTCTAAAAAATATGTTTTGATCTAGGGCCATGTCTCAATATGAACCACCAATACCTATCTGACACATATGGGTAAAAAAACACATGGTTTCGGTGTTTGGGAAAAACATAGCGCTCCTTAGCTTCATCCCACATCTTTCTAGAGTTGATACATATCAGCCTACTATCGTGATCTTCCTTTACATTATTCTGATCAAAGGTGTCCCACCACTTGCACCTAAAAATAACACATTGGAAAGAAGAGAAATCCATTTCAATGATCTCTTGTATCTTTCTGACGTAACCTAACGTCCCTCGTACTAGGCTTTGATCACGGTGGCTAGCTCGACTAGATTGATCAAACTCGACTTCCACTCCATAGTCTTGTGTCATTTTTCCATCATCGACATTTTCTGTGCGAAAATGGTGTCCATATGCCCACCTAGATGGGAACAAATTCACCTATAAAAAAATTCAAAAATCATATTTTCATGTGTCTTATAATAACCCAATTGTTAAAATATGAAATATAGTTGTAATTACATTTCAAAGGTGCATTATTAAGTTTAAAATGTACATAAATAGTTTAGTATTGAGTGCACCCAATCTCTACGTTTATCGTTGCATCCTTTACAGCACACGAGTAACGACCGGTTGCACCATATTTCTCTCTGACTTGGTCAGCAACGCAACTTTTGGGGCATATAATTGGCATATTTTGTTTTAAATGATCGGGACAAGGCACACTCCTACCATTCAACTGTTTGAATTCTTTCCTGTCACTATCCCATTTCATCCTCTTTTGTTCGTACAATGCGACCCACAGTTGTGTCACTTGTTATTGTAAAGAACAAATTTATTGATTGCTTCAATTTCTACATTCTCTAATGAAATCAAATCGACATATAGTACATATAAGATCAAAATATACATTATATCGAAGTTCAACATGAATATTTACTTTGTGTAAATTTGAAAAATTATAAGTCGCTTACTCTTTATCAAGAGCCTTTTTCCATTTGTTTGTAACAACTCCCCTTCTGTTTTGTCTTCATCTGTTTCATCATCCCAAATAACCAAACCTAGTCTATTGTCATTCTGATTGATGTACTCATTGGCATAATATAAAGACTCATACTATATGTACCCCTTTCTCATAGACCCCTCGAGTTTTGCCCTTTTTCGAACAAAACCTTTCAATTTATTCATGTACTATTTCAACCTCATCTACTAGGTGGATTAGAAGATGAACTCGTAAGTCCATGAAACTCGTTGGTAGTTCCTTCTCAAACATACAAACAATATCAACTATCTCTTAACGCAATCGTGGAATGTTAGCCACATGAATATCCTTTGATGTGATCCAACGTACAAATGCAAATAATTTAGATATGGCACGTCCTAGGTCTTGGGGGAATTCATGTTTCACACACCCACACAAGAACAAAGGATAATGATACTGCAAAGTTAGAAACACATGCAATAATATACAAAATTAGTTATGTTTTATGATTCCTGCATGGGATAAAATTTATTAATATAACAAATAATAAAATCGTGTTTTTGACATTATACGTACTCTTAGAATATTCAAATGGTCATGTGATTTCAACCCTAACAAACGATCATCCATGGTGAAGCAATGTCATAGTGAATACCCGTATGAAGATGACACCCTCACACCCATTATAACTTCCTTTTCCAAAGAAAGATATTTTTTTTTTAATCCACGGGACATCACCTTCTTTGAAATACCAATTAGAGGGACCAATGCCCACCTTTGATCCTGTACTTTCTAATTATCTTGGTCAATGTTTCTTTTTAATTTTTGAAGTAATAAGATCTTTCCTAACAACCAATATGTCACTTTTTTTCAATGATATGTGCCTCCATAAAGAAGATGAAACATTTTTAAATATATGCATGGGATCTAATAAGTGGGTAATCTTAAGATGCTCTCAATATGGGAAGTTATAAAAGATATATTTCCTTTTCATCCCAATGGGAAATTTCTCAACATAGGTGTCAAATAATTCTAGATCATCAAACATAGGCTCCGCATTTGAATCAAATGTTTCTATGAACTTCTTCTCCTTCTCTCTCTCATATGCTCTAAGCCATTCAACTGCTGCCGTTATTAGAGGCCTTTGGGTTCTCTCTCATTTACTATTGAAATCGGATGCTACTCTCATGTAAGGGTGTTCTTTTGGGAGGAATACACTGGAGCAGTCATACATTGGCTTTCGTAGGTCGTTGGACCACATAGCTTTCAGAGAAGGTCCACAACATTTACATCAAAAATACCCTTTTTTACAAGACATACAAAATTATTGTATACAATGTATATGCATGGCACGTTAAAGAGTATCATGAAGATCAGAAAAATTACAATGAATAAAATAACTAATATGCGAAATAATATTGTTACGTATATAAACAAATCAATAAACATGTAATTTACCAGAGAAAACTCCTAACCCTGGATAATCATGTGTCGTGTAAGCACATATGCCATACAGCGTAAGACTCCTCTCTATTGCAATGAGTCTTGATACATTGTATACATTTATCCCAACCCATAATTACTTCAATTCATACACCAGTAGTTGTAAGTAGACATCCATATTATTCACTTGTATTCTACCAGGGACTATGAGAGCCAACATAGTATGTTCATTCTTCACAGACAACCATGGCAAGATATTGTTATTGATCACTACTACATGCCAAAAAAAATAGTTGGTGTTCTGTAGGGAATATGGGTTGACACCATCCATGGCTATGCTGAGTCGTAGAATTTGTACTTCATCCTTGAATTTTTTGAGCCATGCATCCTCTATATGCTTCATGGATATTGAATCTATTGGGATTCGCATAACTCCCAACTAACTTCTGTGTGAGGCATGCCATCCCTACAACATATCTAATTCTTTGCAATGAATTTGAATCCTTTGGATTATAGGCATGTGCCTCCATATCTTAAAAGGAGGACCACATGATTTACCCTTATTTTTTTATTTATCATACCTGTCATGCCCACATTTCGACATATCTCTTTGTCTGCATATTCTCTTCTACATAGAATACAATAATTTGGACATGCATGATATGATATGTACTCAACACCCAACATTTTCAACAATTTCTTTGCCTCTTCGCAGCTATCGAGCAAGACATTATCACTTGGAAGACCTTATATTTGAATAACCTATAGTTGGTCATGGAAAATATTAAATGTACATTTGTTACACCATTTTTTGGTCATCTAACCTATTATCATTAGATGGACCCAAGTACACCATGTAAGACCAATTTTTCCCTAAGTAAAATTGTTTTCACTTTGTAAAATAACTTAATAAAACACATTTATTAGGTTGTTTATGGTCTAAACAGGAAACCCCAAGGGGAAATATTAAACAAATATATATTTGTTTGGTTTTCCTCATGGAATAATTAATTAAACAGTAATTTAATTACTATTCCTGGTCATATTTAACCCAAAATAAGGAAATTAATTAGATAAATCCTTATTTATCTTATTATTTTCTAGGAATAATTATTTAAATCTTATTTAAATAATATTCCTTGTTAAATATGACTAAATAATTTATAAATAATTAAATAAATCATTATTTATTTAATTATCATTCAACCACTTCCTTAAAATGATAAATAAATCATTTATTTATTTATTTATTATTTACAAATAAAGGGATTTTACCCAAGGCAAATTCCTTTCCCCTCCAACAAATATAATAAAATATTTCATAAAAGGTGGATCTAGATTTGGTTAATATTATTTTAATCATGCACCAAGATCTAGAATGACCTAATATTTTGTTATAAATAGAAGGGTTTTTCCTACCATTCATCACCTTTTTTTGCCTCTTAGATCACTCTGGATCTATACTCTTGGTCTGACTGTGAGCCATTATCATTGTCATATTTTTTATTATTTACTTTGTGAGGTCCCTTTGAGTTCTATGTTTGTCTGGGTTTTCTACACCAACAAGAGAGAGAAATTCTAGATCTGAAGTGCTGAGGACTTCCAAGAACCCATCCCATTGAGGAGAATTGGAAACACCTTGTTTTCCTCCCAGGGGCCATTAATATAAAATTATTCAAAAAGTATTGTTCTTGTCTTGTCTATTGGATGCATGGAGCAAAACCTTATTTTTACTGCTTAATGTCTTTTTATGCATAGATCTAGATTTTTGCAGCATTTGTCTTGATCAACTAACTGCAGACTGAAGATATTAACAGCCATATTTTTTTTTAGGGCTATTTGTTATGCACAGTGAAAAGGGTCTTTTTTCGTACACTTACACTAAAGATTAATCCTAACAACTGGCAACTCCACACGGGTTTTTAATTACGACCACTATCGTTTTTCATATTCCTGCATATCCAGCTACTTCAAACCCTAGGGTTTCTCTTCAGATTTTTTTCTTTCCTATTTTTATGTTGCTTTTCACCCATAAAACCCTCAAACATTAAAATTTCTAACTTTCGTGTGTTTCTTGCCCTATTGCGCAGGTAACCGACATCAGCCGCAACTGAGACAGCAACTTTTTCTGAAATCTGCCACCGAGAGACCTAGATTTTCAGGTCGCACTTTTCGGCCCTAAAACTGTGACCTGGATTGCAGAATGCACTTTTCAGCCTCAAAACTAAGACCTGGAAAGAAAACAGGTCAGAACCTGCGACCTACACTTTTTTCTGCAGATTTTCTGAAAGTTTTCTAGGTTTGTCTGAAGCTTCTGTCAGGGTTTTCCAGCCTTCGTCTCCGCCTGTTTAGAGTTTTTATTGTTATTTTTTACTCAAATAAGTGGGAATCTAGCCCCCTAGGGCTTTAGTACCCTCCACTTTTTGTGGAAGAGTTTTTAGCTTTTGCAGGTGTCTAAATTTTCAAAATTTCAGCCATCCCTTTTCCAGATATGATACCTCCTCTTCAGATACCTTTTAGATCAGTTATTTTTCCATTCAAATCACCTCATATAGTTTTGTTTTGGTTTGCCTTTAGGGTCACCTCCTTTTCCCTACTGCCTTTAGCTTTTGGCCTCCTCTTTCACAGCAACCTTGCCTCTATCTCTTTGTTGTTTTCTGCACCTCTTTTTAGTAGATTTATCCTTTATATCCCTGTCCCTCCCGACCTTAGATCTATTGGGCTATTTTCAGTGTGTTTCGACTATATTTTTTCCCTCTATTAGACTATTTTTTGAGAGACTCGCCTCCTTGGGTGAGATTGACGCATTGTTAGCTGTTAATTTTCTGTTATTTCAGTATTATATGTTGTTCTTTACAGGTTTATTTTCAGTTACACAGCACACTTTTTATTTTTCTCTCAAAACGTCTGGGTTTAAAAATCAAAATTAACTCACGCCACACACTCACCCTAAGTGAAGAAGAGCCTAGTTAACACTGCCAGGAAAATACTTTAAAACATTGTAAAATTAATTGACACTGCACCTTTCTACCCTTGCTTTGACATTGTAATCACTTGATTCTGCACCTCCCTGCCCTTATTGGTCATTCTTCTTCCCTCTGTGCCGTGATTGTGTTGTCATCTTTGTGCCCCCGAGGCATATATCCCGGAGAATTCTTGGCCTTCATCCTCAATTTCCGGTTGGTTGACCTACTCCTTCCCTCCGTCGTCGAGTTAGTCCTCCTCCGAGTCCGCACTCCGACTCCTCTTCTGATTCATTGGGTTCTCCTTTTACTTATGGTTATCCCCTTGTCACGTTCACTATGTCTGGTCCAAGGCCTAACGCTAACGGTAATCCCAGCCCTACTGCTAGGAATGCTACTAGCGGAACCGCCATAGGAACTACCTCGGTTGTCCCCTTGCTCCCTTACATGGTAGGCCTCAGTCTCCCTGATTTCAATCAGTTGATCAATGACCCTATCCGCCACGATGTTGGTTGGCCTGCTATGCCAACCAAGCTGCCCTCCGACATTCCCAAGTTTGAAGGCCTTGCTAGAGAAGATCCCTCCAACCATATCCGATCTTTTCATATGTGGTGTTCATCTAATTCCATTACCGATGGTTCTATCCATCTTCAGTTGTTCCAACGCACGCTTATCGGCGAAGCTTCTAAGTGGTATGTTGATCAGACCTCCTCTTCCCATACCACCTTTGCGACCATTTCCCACGCCTTCTCATCTTATTTCCAGCCCCCTCTCTGATACGAAACTGGTACCAAACTCTTGACCTCTTTCCTTCAATCCTCTATGACCCGCCTATCCGATCATGTTCAAGAATGGCGGCGAAGAAAGAGCCTATGTCACGCTCCTACCTTCGAAGATCGGGTCTACATGGATTGGTTCCTTAGATCTCTCTTACCCGCCATCGGCAAATATGTCGCATCGCATTTTCCCCAAACCAAAGAAGTCGCCCTCCAAATAGCCTTGAAATATGACCTGATCTACGCTTAGTCTGGTTATGTTTATACTGTCCTTCCTGACCTCCCTAGACCCGGTGGCGCTAACGCCCTGGGGGCATCTCATTCTGCTGACGGTATCATTGGACATATTTCTCATCTGTACACTCAACCTCCTATGGGCTATGATCTCCCTCTAGGAGGGGCCAGCACCTCCAGCACCTTTCCCCCTCTAGGTAGCATGTATCCAGGATACGGCATGCCTCATCCTTTTGCCCAACCTCTTGCTTACCTCAATGTTGCCCAACCTAACCATTATTCTTATCCACAGCCTGGTGCCCCAGCACCTCCAGCATTTTCACCTCCGCCTCCCTTGCCTTCTCAACCCTAGCAACAGCAACTACCACCCCCTCCTGGGCAAGTATTTGCACAACAGGACGCGACTAATCCTCCTTCTTTTCAAAGGAAGAGGAAAGGAAATAAAAATTAATCTTCCCCGGGTACTTGTGGACCCAATCCACAAGGTGTTGACTCTAACGCTGCTAACCAGCAACAGGGCACTCAGCCCAAGCCGGACAGGCCTATTCGTACAATAAGCCTTGTTTGTGTTGTGGTGTTTACGGTCATTACACTCACGATTGTCCCCTTTTACCACAAATGCGGCAGATGTGGGAATCTCAAGCCACATTGCGAGGATAGCATGCCTCCCCTACCGCTCCCCCCAATGTGGCCACTACTTAACCGACTGTGTTTACCAATCCTTTCCCCTAGCAAGGATTCATGGCTACCCAACCAACTCACGGATAGGTGGCCAATCAACCTTCCCCTTCTGGTTCCTCCGATTACCAGATTCTCATGATGAACTCTGATCAACCTCTACCCATCAACCTTAACCTTCAAACTCAGTCCCATCAGTACCCCAAGCCTCCTACTCCGTCTGTCCCCGAGTCCCCTTCTTCAGGTTCTTCAGAGCCTCTTTTGACATCCAATGGTCCCTTGCATATCCCTCAGCCCAAAGTTGAGGTTCATACCAAGATTTCTAAGGGCCCATTACACCGAAATTCTACTTCTGGTCTAGCTGCTCATTCGTATAGCATAGTAGATGATTTGGCACAATCTCCTGCTGCCATTTCAACATTGGAACTCCTCCAATCGTGCCCTTCTCAAAAGAAGGTTCTACTATCATCCATGGGCACTGTAGATCCTGTTGATGACCAATTGATTGTTTTCGACGCCCATCAATAAAAACATCCTCCCCTCCCTGCTTCCGTTGCTTTCGAAATCCTAGTCAAAATCCAGAACGCTAACATTTCTCTGTGTATCATTGATGAGGGGACATCCACCTGTGTGATGTCCACTTCGATTTGGAAACAAATCGGCTCTCCTGAGTTGGCCCCTTCCACGATCACCCTTCGAGCGTGGGATGGCCACACCTCCTAGCCCATTGGCCTATTCCATAATTGTCCTATCACTCTTGCGGGCAAGACGGTTTGCGTTGATGTTGAAGTCATCGATGCCCCTCTTGATTATAACATTCTTTTGGGGCATAGCTACACCTATGCCATGTCTGTTGTCCCATCCGTGGTCCACCGTTTTTCCCTCATAATGGAAAGATAGTCATCATTGACCAGCTGACATATCATGAGCCAAAATCTCAGACCTCCCCTGAGACGACCATCTCTTCCGTAGCCAATAAGAAAACTATCGATTCTTTGACCAATGTCTCTCCCGGTGTCTACAAAGAATCCTCTTTTCTCATAACCCTCCCTAGTCTTCCTCCTCCCCCTGTCTCTTATCCTAGCTTATCGAATGTTTGCATGATGCAATCATCTCGGACTGCGCTTAAGCAGCCCGCTTCGACTAGTCAGCAACCTCAACCTCACCCGTCTCAACCTGCTCCTAGCCCTTTGTCTCAACCAGTCGGACCTCCTCCTTTTGGCACTTCTCCTACAACTGGTACCCATGAGCCCCTTTATCCTCCTGGGTTGAATCCACCAGGCCTCAACCATCTTGGCGTCGTCCCTCTTGGTCATTACCCCGCTGGTCAAATACCTTTCCTTTCTCCCCCTCCCGGAGTCTATTTAGTTCCCATCATGGCCACCCTTTCTCTCCCCAACCTGACCCTGGGTATACCCGTCTGGTACCTTGACCCTCCAGCCGCTACCCCACTTGGTCACCCCAAACCCTACCTTGCTTTGACACCGGTTCAACTGATTCCCCTAGCTTCTTTAGTTGCTACAGTGCCACCAGCACCTCAACAGGACCCTTCTCCTGTTGTGACAGCTCCAGGAAAGAAAGGAAATGCTCGCAAGGGGACATCCAAAGACAAGGCCACCCCAACTGACCCTACTCCTCCTCCACCCGCAAAGCCTTCTGCCTTGTGTGATGTCATCGATCATGCCACCCATACTTGTCCCGAGTTTCCCTGTATTAAACCCATGGTTAAAGTCGCGTTCCCTGAGTCTATGGTCCATAAAACCTCTATTTCTTCCTCGACCGCAGCCAAGAACCCAAAGACTATTCGCACCAACAAACCCTGTGCTCTGTGTGGTGTCCATGGCCATTATTCCCACCATTTTCCCCACCTGATGCATTACCGCACCTCTTTAGAGGTAGTTCGAGAGTACGAGATTGAACAAAATCAATCCACCTCTCCCATACTTACGCAATATGCTTCAGGTCAGCTTGTGGATTTACCCTCTCCCATTGACATTCCTCCTCCCGATGTCGAGATGACGGAGCCTGCTGCCACCATTTTCTACCTATCATCATCCATGAGACCCTTAGTGGAATTCCCCTTGGATACTTCCCCTGATTTTTTGCTTGACCTCCCTTCAGCAATCACCCTGGGCTCAACATCGGTAGATCCTTTATCTGCTTACTCTTCTGTCACCCCTTGTGACGATGGGCATGTGATCCTCTCTTCTCATGATGATGAGTCAGGTAGCTTCACTGCGTTAGGCAGTCTTTCTTCCACCAGTCACACCATCATCTATCACGATGACGAAATTATGGAAGGAATCACCACCCCTGACTTTATCTGTTCCCCCTTACATCGAACCCATGCGTTTGAACCACATACACCTTGTGGCCATTACATTGAAACCCAATGTTTGGGCAAGGGGGCACCCATATTTGAGATACTAGGAGAAGCAATTCTCCAAAACTCTCCTAGTGTATCTCGTCATGTCGACTATAGTACCATTATTCTTCCACATTTAGAAGAACCTTTAGAGTCCCATATCACTTCAGATCACTCTAGGGATGATACCCCTTATCATTCCTTCATCTTACATCAGCAACCCAGTCTCTTAGACATTGTTGTTGACCAACCTATGGGTTTTCTAGGAGAGCATCCATTCATTATCTCCAAATCCTCTCTTTGGGATAGTGACACCAGGTATGCCAACATGGAAACTTAAAGTCCATTTGATTCATATATGCAGTACTAAAAGAGATTGGTAATCCTCCATTTCCTTTCTATTAGTTTTTAGTGACTTGATACTTCACCATGACACATTTTATCTAGGAAGCATCACTTCACCCCTCCTCAAAATCGAATTTCTTCACTTGCAACACTCATACTAGGGGCACCACTTGGCCTCCATACTTGTCCATGCTCGTGTTGATGTTCGTCGTGAGTTACCATATTGTACTCATGTTTTTATGGTCCCCCATTGGACCTTTACTATGTGGTAGCACCATCAAGTCGCCTGTGTTTAGATCATCCGAGTTGAGTCATAATCGCATTCATGGAGTCTATCCCGAGTCCCTTTGTATCTCGCTATAGTCCTCCATTGATCCAGGAGGATCTCCACCAATGAAGAAGTTTACTTATGCACCATGAAGACACTTTATGATGGGTGACAAAGTAATGAGTGAATTAATTCATTATTTCATTTAAAAAAAATTATGAAGTGGATAATGTTCTAAGTGAGTGGAAAATGACTCACCAAAATATTCACTTATTTTCCATTTGAGAAATTAGTTTTATGTGAGAGTTGACCTCACAAATAATTTGCTATTTCTCATTGAGAGGTTGAGCTTTCTTGGCATGGATAAGATCCTTGAAGTTGGGTTTGCCATTTTTGCCTTGATTAAGTTTTGAAGTCCTAGAATCATGGAGTTTGTCTTTCCTTAAAATGTCTTGAGATCCTACTATTGTGGATTGGGAAGTTATGGGGAAAAACTATATAAACTCATGATGTGAGCCTTTGAAAAGGGGGAGAGGAGAAAGGATAGGAAACTTAGCCTTTGAAAGCCATAGTGCTTGGCTAATGCTCAGCCATGGAGCTGGAATGTATGAAAGCTTAATTTGAAGATGAAATATAAAGGATCTGCCTTCCAATTGAAGCAGGTCCGGAGATGTAACCCCAGTGAGTTGGAGGGGTGAACTCTGTTACCAATTTGGTTGTCTTTCGCTTATGTGTTATGTGCTTCCTGATTATGTTTAATTCATGTTAATATGTGTATGCTCTAACATGCTCATTTGAACCTGTATAAGCCATAGTTGTTTTAAAAGATCTTAGTACCGTACACGTGATGGTTGGGTAGTACTCGACCCGTGATCGGATCATCCATCCTTCATTGCTTGGTCCCTCTCTCATGTCACACATTATGGCCTTCAATCCCACTACCCCCTATCCCTCATGATATTTTTTCAGTCACTGCCAGGCCATCCATGCCCTTTATGCTTTAACACGAGAAGTCGTCCATTCGCTACTCAGTACCCCCCATATCATCATCATCATTGGTATCAGTCTGTCAATCACTTTACTATTTTCTCTCGTGCCTTAGTTGAGGATCCCTTATTGCCTCACCGACGGACCTCATTCTTTCAACATCAGCTCATTCATTCCAGAAGACAGGTCTAGAGGGCAGTGTACCTTGGTTCCAGCTTCCACTCTTGTTCGGTGCCTAAGATCAGGCAAAGTGACTCCTCATTACCCTTTGACTTGATTGTTTCTCAGCTCCAGCTCCTTTCATCATGATCGAGATCTGTATACTTGATGGTCCAGTGATGCAGCAATTGATACCAGTGATTCCCGGGTGTGTGTGAGATGTCTCAACCCTCATGAGGGGGTGGCCCTGCAGGTAGCCCCCCACATGCCCAGATGACCTCTTCATCTCAGCCTTCAATGCAGCTCCATATATTTGATGATTTCTGCCTTAGCCGCTTGCAGTGCCTCTTTTATTTGCATGTATCAGTCAGATTTTTCGATCCCTTCACCATTTATAGGGGCATTGGGGTTGTATTTGTATCTCATGTACTCAGATATTATTGTATAATTCCTCGCTATTATCCCAGGCACAACATGTATGTGGGATTCATCATTATATCTTTTATCTGGATCATGTTTATGACAGCATGTACTTTATAATTCGGTCCCTTGTTTACTAGACGCACTATTCTTTTGTACTTTGTCTCGGCGGGCATAGGTATGCCTCCCCCGTCGCCTTTAGCACAGGTACCCATTCATAAAAAGAGACATGTTGCACCTGTAAGTCTCATCTCCTCAGGGTCTAGTTCTTCAGCACATTAGTCTGCCTTACATTTCTCTCTCTGACTTCCCTTTTGATGTCTGGTGATTGAGTTCTTACAACGTACTTTGGTCATACGATTTTCTCCTAACGCTCGCACACTAGGGGGCAATCTGTTACACCATTTTTTGGTCATCTAACATATTATCATTAGATGGACCCAAGTACACCATGTAAGACCAATTTTACCCTAAGTAAAATTGCTTTCACTATGTAAAATAACTTAATAAAACACATTTATTAGGTTGTTTACGGTCTAAATAGGAAACCCCAACGGTAAATATTAAACAAATCTATATTTTTTTGGTTTTCTTCATGGAATAATTAATTAAACAGTAATTTAATTATTATTCCTTGTCATATTTAACCCAAAACAAGGAAATTAATTAGATAAATCATTATTTATCTTATTATTTTCTAGGAATAATTATTTAAATCTTATTTAAATAGTATTCCTTGTTAAATATGACTAAATCATTTATAAATAATTCAATAAATCATTATTTATTTAATTATCATTCAACCACTTCCTAAAAATGATAAATAAATCATTTATTTATTATTTACAAATAAAGGGATTTGATGCAAGTCAAATTCCTTCCCCCTCCAACAAATATAATAAAATATTCCATAAAAGGTGGATCTAGATTTGGTTAATATTATTTTAATCATGCACCAAGATCTGGAATGACCTAATATTTTTTTATAAATAGAAGGGTTTTTCCTACCATTCATCACCTTTTGTTGCCTCTTAGATCACTCTGGATCTATACTCTTGGTCTGACTTTAAGCCATTATCATTGTCATATTTTTTATTATTTACTTTGTGAGCTCCCTTTGAGTTCTATTTTTGTCTGGGTTTTCTACACCAACAAGAGAGAAAAATTCTAGATCTGAAGTGCTGAGGACTTCCAAGAACCCATCCCATTGAGGAGAATTGGAAACACCTTTCTTGTTTTCCTCCCAGGTGCCATTAATATAAAATTCTTCACAAAGTATTGTTCTTGTCTTGTCTATTGGATGCATGGAGCAAAACCTTATTTTTACGGCTTAATGTCTTTTTATGCATAGATCTAGATTTTTGTAGAATTTGTATTGATCAACTAACTGCAGATCTGAAGATATTAGAAGCCATCTTTTGCTGTTAGGGATTTTTGTTATGCACAGTGAAAAGGGTCTTTTTTCGTACACATACACTAAAGATTCATCCTAACAACATTAATGTCGATATAATTATTAACGTTCATAAAATTGACCATTTGTAATGTTCATTATGTGATTATATTTCTCAAAATATAAGGGAGGACTTCATGGTCAATTACCTCAAAATTTCCGAGAAACATGCATTTGACAAGCCAGAATTTGCTTTCAAGTTGTACAATAACATCATTGTCCCCAACTGAGTAAACTTTGACTGACTGCCACGTCCAAAAAGAGGTGTGGTGGAAGCAAATTTAAGGCTTTCGAAAAAGGTATCAGCGATATGAGCATCATCCCCTAGATGATCATCGTTTTGGAATGCATCTAACAACATCATTTCCATGGTGTTATAATTTTGTAATTTACGAGGTTGTGAGAATAAACACAAAGGAAAACATCAAAACAACTTTGGAAGTTGAGATCTAGCCCTACCAGCTTCAAAAAGGGATCTCTCTGTAAAATTTCACTTTGTTTTTAGTGAATTTTAGGCTAGTTATTATTGTGCTTGATTGTTTGTTTGATTTGGATTGTTTGGTTGATTAAATGGCTATATTCCCATTGGGATATAGAGTCTAAATATTTAACTGGATCTGCATCAATGTTTGAAGGAGTCTCACAGGGAGAGCTAGCTTGCATTAACTAGATCTTTTAATATTTTAAGTGGATTATGAAAATAGAAGAAGAGTGGAATTCAGTAGATATTGAAAAGCAGTAAAGTGTTCTTCAATATAACCTCAGTAGAAAACATGGAAATTGAAAACAACCAGAATAATGTGTTCTAATTAAGATATCTTATTCATCATAGTTTCTGTTGTACAATTAAGATTTCTAGAATTAAAAAGAAAGGAAAAACAATGAAATATCACAGTCACAGAAGAAAAAACATCACCAGTGAATACACCACATGAATCCTATGAAAGTTTCCTTGTATTATTGATGCTCCCAAAAAATTGGAATTTACAATGATCACCAGAAAAATATACTCAGTAATCAACCCTTAATACATCGAACAATGAAGTATTTATACTAATTTTAAAAAAATATTTACATAAACATTGTCACAATTGACAGTGTATTATTAGTGTAATCTTGAACAATAATCTAATTGTTACAGAATAATAGGCTAGGTGGACAATGATCTAGAATGTTAGAATTTTTTTGGAGGAAACAGTTGCTGAATGGACCTATTTCTGAGTTGCGATGGCTAATGTGTTGGTTGATGCATTGGTTGATGTTGAATGTCCCCAAATTACCAATTAATATTGTGACTCACAGAGTTTATCCCATCGATCTTAATCTGGGATGGTCAATTTAATCAGCTTTCGGTAAATCTCATCAACTTCAGTGTATTTGGAAAAATTAGGCTTTACTACGAAGATATGATTTACCTCATGTCAGATGAAGAAATCATTACTCATTGCTTCCAAAAATGCTCTGCCTGTCATACTTCCCTTGATGTTTTTAAATTTGATGTTGACCTTGGCAATTCCTTCAATTTCTTGACATAATATTCATGAGCTATCAACTTATCATTTATCACAAACAAAGAAGGAAAATTGTTCTGTGTTAAAGGCTTTATTATGGTGAAGAATTTGTTAACTGCTATCTCAAGACTGTGGCACTTTTCTTCCAATTGAACAACTAGGTTATTCTTAGTAAGAATCATCTTTACTTCCAGGATAGTTTTTGTCCTGTCATCTACTCCCAAATCATCCAACTCATATATGTTTTTGGAGTTCAATAACTTGATGATGTTGGTTTCTTTTGTAGGCATTTATCCAAGCTCCTCTTTGATGTCTGTAATAACATTAGTTTCTATTTTTATCAATTCCTTTTGCTCAAATATAATCTGGATGTAGGGCCAGATTTTAGTAATGGAGTTTAGGATATCTTCCCAGATGATTTCCTTGGCTTGGGCCAAGGTCTGTTCTATTTTTTATTCTCTCTCTGACTTCTGAAATATTTCTACCAATTTCTGAGCTCTTTGTGCTTATGTTGAATGAGAAGCTTCACTCCTTGTCCTCCGGTCTTGCAATACTTTAACCTAATACTGCAACTTATTAATCTCTTATGTCTAGATAGACAGAATTTCCACTGCCTTTGTCAACTGCTCTGCACCATCTACTATCTGTGTAGTCTCTGGAGTAGAGGTTGTAGCTATAGGAATGGTTGTAAGAGGTACATCATCCAATGGAACCATGGACAGCTTTGCAATCTACTCCTTTCCTTTGATCATCTTTTCCATTTTTGTCTCTGTTTGTCTTATCTGTGCATTTTTATCCATGATGAGCTTCATCATATCAATCTTTAGGGTCTCTGTCTCCTCAATATCCTTGGTAAGAGGATCTTCTATAGCTGACATCTTCAGTTGTTTTCTCAATGATGTTATGTCAGCATTATTATTTTTTATGATCTCCTCTGTAGCCTTCATATTAGAGGGATCATATCCTATCTTGACCACCAAATCTTTTAAGGATTTAATCCTTGTATCCTTAGCAAGAGAAGAGATTTTATCCATTTTTAACTATGACTAGATATTGGACAAAGAAACTTGCAATTTGGAAAGATTCATTATTGTGTTAGTCAAATTTGAAGAGATCATTTCACCTGTCTGCTTGTGCATCTCCATTTGATCAATGGGATGAATGTCATTTATTTCAAATTCAAAAGATGAATTCTTGTAGTCAGCTGCTGACTTTGGCTGTGGGATTTGGGCCTCAAGGAAGGCAATCCGCATCTTACCTTTTTCTGAATAAAATGCTGAGAGAAACATACTTTGAGAACTAGAAGTATGCTTCTAGAATTGGGCATAGGTGTTATTCTTCAGGATTTCATTTTTGAGCTTTATCTCCCTAAACCTGTCAAATATTGTCTTGACCTTCTCACCTTGGACAACCTTAGTTGTCTGGATAGCTTGCTCCTGGTCACGAGACACTGAAGAAGTTGTAGGAGAAGCAGTCGAATGGCCACCTACTTGAGAAGAAGAAGGTGTTCCTTTAGTGACTACGACAACTTCTTGTTCTGAATTTTTATCTCTGTCAGATTTAGGATTCAGTTTGATCCTTTTTCTGTACATTATTTTAAATTATTTACATGCAGTATCAGTCATTGAAGGTGACTCTTCTTCTATTTTCCTCTTCCCTGCTTTTTCCTATGGGACATGAGTTTGTGATGTCTAAGTTTCTACTAGCTTCTCCTCAAATTCCCGCAGTGTGTTCTCAGCCCATTCTAACTGGTTCATATACTTTTCTATTTCAAGCCTCTCGGTGTGTATGTAAGGAGTAGTTTTATTTCCTACTCTTAAATTTGAAATAATTACCAGAGTTTCATAGGACCAAGTAAATCTCAGGATGAAGTTCATTTCTTTCAGTATCTTATCTGTTTCCTCGCTTGTTGACCTGCTATTACAAATAAAGGGCCCAATTTGTGTTTTAATCCTAAATTGGGACTTCTTCTTGGCTGATACAAAGTGAGTTTCATCAGCATTAATCATTTTTCTAATATACTCAAGAGAAAAAATACTCATGGGGAGGAATTTTTGAAGTTTATAGGGAGCAATCTCACACGTATCTCCGTGTAATTCTGGTACAAATACCAGTCTCTTGTCTTGGCCTGATATGACAAATTGGACTCCCAGAGTCCAATATCATCAAATTTGTCAATGTATTTATCTTCTAACCAACAATACATCTCAAACAGTTCAAATTCACACCGTGTCTCATTAATTTTGTAATCTCTATTAGCTAGAGGAATATGATTTAAATCTAGGGGTGGGTGGACCAAGGGATTGAAAGGTTCCTCCTGGTTTTTCTTTTTAGGAGGCATATTTAATCATGTTTTAGGAATTGAAGTGGAATCCAAATTGAATAGGTTTACCGGGAATGCACAGGAGCTCTATAATTCGTCGAAGGAGATAAGTTAAGTGTTGTTGCTTTGGTTGGATACAAATCAACGGATAAAATGGCGCACTGTAAACCTGTAATACAATTGAAACTAAAGAAAATAAAGCACAATAAAGGTCGAAAGGATTAAGCTGCATGGTTTTATAAGAAAGGATGGATTTCTCATTGAACATGGCATGGATCCGTTAATTTAACAGTCATGAGTTTTAATTAGATTAGTTTAACGGATCAAATACCGCGGCAGTGGATTTGATTAGTAATGGATAGGTGATGTGGTGCAACGGGAGTGGTGAAGGTGACGGGTAGGGTCAGCAGTATTTAAGATGAGGGGAATTATGGTTTTCGGGGGGGTACTAGGTAGTTAACGGTTTAGGAGAGGAGGGGGGGTGTGAACAATGGAGAGGAAGCCACATGGTCGTGGGTCTGGGCGGAAAACTATTTTTTGGGACCCCCCCGACGATAAAACTAGGATGGAAAGGGGGGGCCAAAGGCTAATGAGAACTGTCGATCGGGAAGCAGGTGAATCAGATGGTGGGGAGGTAAAAGTGATTTAATGTCAGTTGATATGAAAAAAATTTCAGGTGGTACATTAATCTTGGGTCAAAACTTAGGATATAGTGTAAATATGTGAAATACATGACTTTTTTCCCGACACTTTAATAGTTAGGGTAAATGATTCTTGTCACTTTCCTTATTCTGCAACAAATACATCATGAAATAAAATTTAGGATATAAGCAATTTTTAATTCTTTCAAAGCCCAAAACACCTCTACCTACCCTTCAAATTTTCCATTCTTTTGTTAGACTAACATTTTTTATTTCTTTCTTCTAGGGGTTCATTTAGACTAGCAAACCCATATCTCTTTTTTATGAAAAATCTAATCTACTCTATCACTTATTTCTCCTATTGATTCATATTAAAGAGTTGAATCAATTTCATTTTCCAACTAGCTATTTATTTACTAATATTATATAGTTTGGCAAATCCTTATTCTCTTACCTAATTTACAAAAAAAATCAAAATTGTTCAACCATGATTAAGTTGCATGATTTGAACAAATAGCTAGTCATTGTGGCATTTTTAAACAAGCTGCACACATCCTTATTTCATTTTTGTGTAAAGAAAACTATCTATCAGTAGTGGCATTTGAATTTGCAACACTTTCAGTGTTATTTTCTCTATTTTTTCTTTTATGGGGTTCTGATTTTATTTTTATTCTTTTTCAAATTTTCTTTCTTTTTTTCTTTTTGTCTTTATTCATCATTTTTTTAGATATACCCTCTTTTAATTTTTATTTTATGTATATATTTTTTGAAAATCATTTGCATATTGAAAATTATTCACAGTGTAAGATTACTGAGACAAAATACTCAATCAACTTGAGATCCTATAAATTATAAGACCCTAACACATGGTAGTTGTATCCCTTATGTAATAATCCATACCAACCTCTATTTGATTGCCTCCATTTCCATCTTGTGAAGGACTACTATTTTTGTAGTCATTCATAGTTGGTGAATCTAGATGTAGTTGGAATTGAATAGGTGGTTGATTCAACCCTTCTTCATATCATTCCTCTCTGAGTTTTTCTCTTGATTTAGCCTTCTCTCGATTTGACATTGTTGTGGGGTGCAGTGGAAGATGGTAGGTAGGTTTCTCATCATCACCAGAATCCTAATAATTTTAAAAAATATATTTGAACATGATTAGTACAAAATCGATGATGTCAATTAGTAAGCATGACAATGCATGATTAATTGGTTTAACTTTGAAATAATTACATTAATATACCAAACAATTATTATTACCATCATTGTCCCAGGATTGTGGCTAGAAGATGCAATGTTACAATTGGTAGGGTGAAGCAGATGCCCATTTTCATCTACCAAATGCGCCTTGCAGTATGCTACTCCTGATAAGAGCTTCTAACGTTTTGGAGTTGTTTGAATATTTTGTGCATCTGAACTCAATTATGAATCTACATGAACCTGTAAATTTGTATACATTAATTTTATTTAGCTAATTGACATGGATAAAATAAATAAATTAATTAGATCATGAAAATATAAATAAAATTTGAAGTAAATATTACGTCCAGAGATGGATAGGGATAACTCCGCGATGGAATTTAAGAAATATTATGGAACGAGCTGGATTTTGAAGAATTTTCCATTTGATATAATTATGAGATTTTCTCCCTGCATTTGAGAAAAATCAACAATAAATATTGGTGTACATACCTATAAGTAATTTTGGTGCCTTAAAAATGGACTTATTATTATCGATGCTAATGTACAGTTAACCACGTCGGTGCGTTTTAGTTACTACGCACTGGTGACATGTTATTAACTGACGCAGCAGTGCAGTTAGTTAAGAAACACACTGAATATCCAGAAATAAAAAAATGAAACTTTATTTTTTTTAAGTGAAAAAAATGGTAAATTGAAAAATGGGTGGAAAATTATTTTCGGAAATATAATTTCATAAAAAATTCTTTAAATAGTAAAATCTATTCATTATTTCATTATTTTTGCAAAAAAATCTAGGGAGGGATTTGCATGAGAGACATACTTGGAGCAAGAGAGCACGAGAGCACTGTGGAGCAACAAAATACTTTCGAACAACAACACTATTCAGAGAATCGGAATCTGAAACAACTCGTGATTCGCACAAAAACCCTCTAGTATAGTAAAAATGTTAAATTTTACTGTAATAAAAATTTTTTTACAGTTTCTGTTGGATTTAATACATTCAGAGTCAAAAATTTAAATTTTACTATACATTTTCAGAGAAAAAAAACAAAACAAAAACAAAAACAAAAAAAATCATTCTTATGTTAAACCCTTGCTTCTTCTTGTTTTTGCCCTTGATTCTTCTTGTTTTTGTGACTTCACAATTAGGGCTTTTCATTTTAGATTTATAGGGTTTGTATTGCTATATATATAAGCGTATGAAATCTAACCCATGAGACCACTTGCAGAGTGGGATCCCAATCCAGTCAGACCTTGCATTATTTTTTAAAAAACACACTTTTTTGAATCAATGCACCCTGTGTAAAATATTGCATCGATGCCCTATTTTAGTATAGCGCATCGGGTGCATACTATTAGATAAAAATGTTTTTTTTTATTAATTTATGTATGTGTTAATCGGTGCACTGGTTAACATATAACACACTAGGTCTCCTTATTGAAAAAGAGCACCATACGGTGTTTCTACTGTTTTGGTGGTGTGTTTATAAGAACATGCTGCACCACCTTCGATGCGTACTGTTTTAAAGGCGCACCGTTTTCTTGATTTTATTTTTTTTACCTGAAAATTTTGTGATTTATTTATAAAATATATTAATGAATGGTATGGTACATGTTTCATATTGATAAAGAAATGGCTTTCAACAGATCAAGTAACTAAAATACTGATATCACATTGAGAAAAGAAAAAAATGCAAGTTCTTTGTAATTTCTTTATAAAAATTATTGTTTTTGAACTATATATAATTTTAACTAATATGTATTGTTTACTGTGTATCATGCAGAGCCACAAAATGATGAAACTCGATAAGATTATTTTTTATCTAAGACCAGAAAAGCATAAAAGCTTGATGGAAAAATTGCAGAAGGATGAATCAAGTGAATGAAAAAATACTATCAATCCAACATGAGTTTCTTTTTTGAATTTTCATTAATAACATACGTAAAAATATTAGATAACATGTTTCAAACAATATATTAATATACAAATGTTTAATTTTATACAGGGACCAACATCGAAGAAATTGAATTTTGTTCTAAGAAAATAAAAAAAATAGAACATGCAAATGAAAATGAATTTCTCCTTAGCTCATCTAGAGTGGTGTTAGAGGTTAACGAAAGGGGGGGGAACTTTTAAAAAACTTTGAGGGATCTAGTGGAACAAATGTATAGCCGTTCTTTCCACTTACAATACAAAAATCAATCCAATGATTCCAAGAACCAAATTGTATTTAAACTACAGGATGAGTTTCCAAAGAATTGGTCAATGAAACATGTCAGACTTTTAATAGCAAAAACGTGCAACAACAAAAAAGAAGGAATGAAAAAGTGATATTCCTTTAAATGTTTTTCTAGAATTATATGTATATATTACTATAAAGCAATCATTTATAAAGATCACTTTTTTTATATTTACTTTTCATATATCGATATAAAAATTAAATAGTTTATTATCATCTTACATTTTTAGGAAGATTATGAAAATATCAAAGGATGAAGGAGCTGATATCATAAATATGCCAATAGGAATGCCCAAAAATGTGTACAAGGAGATGGTCAAAGAAATGGACATAATTGCATTGCACGAGAAGCCATCTCAACAACAACATGCTTCAAATGTAATATATACTAATCATAATTTTTCGATTAGGTACAATAAATAAAAAATTAGCATTAAATATTAATTTTCAAGTATTTTCTTGCAAAAAAAAAAAAAAAAATGGAACCCATTCAGCACATAAAATAGGACCGCGACAAAGAAGAAAAGGGTCGATATCTATGTTTGTGAGTAATTTTCACTTCCTTATAAAAACTTAACTAGATTTCATTTGTGTATATTTTAAGTTGTTTTACAACAATCATCATTGAATGTCTTCAAACAAGTGATAACATACAAAGAAGAACCATCAGACGAATTGATTGACATTGGGTTAAATATGGGTTGTCAGTATATGTTAGCATATCATAAATTAATTGTGGAATTTGTAAGCATATATCTTGTTTTACTTAGCTCCGTCTATAATTAATAGAACAAAAAAATCTTTTGTATTAAATATATGATTTTTTATGGGGTATAAAACATGCAAAAAACAAAGTATGAAATTGCACCAACAAATGAATTGTTGAAATATGGCATGAAATTTGGTTTTGAAAGAATGTGTATAGTTCATGAGTCAATTCTTGCTATGGTACATTTCTTTTTTATTTACATTGATGGATATTATTTAATATTGAAATTTTCATTATTTTCACCAATGTATATAAACTCATTACAATTCATTTTTATGCTTGTAGATGGAACTTGAAGAAGAAGAAAACAATCAACACAGTGCACAAAAAATTCCTCAAAATAACCCCAAGTCATGGAAGTAGCTCGAGCAATGACAACAATTCCAACGAAGAATGATGATCAATATGTTTGGATATCAAAGCAAAGCGTTGTATTTTTTGAAATATTTGTTTGTGAGATTATACATTTTTTTTAATGTAATGGACATAGTGTCCCAATTGAAATATAGAGGGATACCAATAACTATCCCATTGTATATGAAAAAGAGTGTCTTATTCATATATATATAATAAAATATGTTTTAATTTATTATGTTGCATTCTCCATTGTCGTTGTGAAATGTTACACCAGTGATTAAATATATGGATGATTAAATATTATAATGAAGAGATGCGAAATCTGATGATATGATATAACAAATTAATCTAAACATCACATTCAAATGCACTAATAAAAATTTAATTGATATGAATATTTTTATAAGATATGTGTTGACTCTTGATGAATAATGAATTTTAAAAAATCACAATAA
The DNA here is from genome assembly GCA_034641835.2 of Pinus albicaulis. Taxonomy (NCBI): domain Eukaryota; kingdom Viridiplantae; phylum Streptophyta; class Pinopsida; order Pinales; family Pinaceae; genus Pinus; species Pinus albicaulis. The sequence continues at coordinate 340,832,286 of CM076575.1, read as the reverse complement.
TTTCACTGTCACAGGTCGATGTTTTTAAAAAATACAAAATGAACACAGGTGTGTGTTAGTTATTGCGCACCAGTGTTTTTGTATGATAATGTGCATCGGTGCATTTCTACGACCTATGGGCACCACACAAATACCAATACCAATTAGAATGAACAGTGCACTTTATCGACGACTACCACCTAGGCGGTCCTATAGCCATTGAATGCACCGTTGTGGTTTGTATTTAATGCACCTGTGCATTTTTATAACTCAACGACCCTATGTTTTTTTATCACCTGCAGGGCCCGGTGTTGTTTTACACCTTAACAGTCTGGTGCATGCACTTTACATCGGCTCAGTGCGACTGGTTGGCTGACATGCACCAGGTCGTTGCTAAATGCCCCAGGGTGTCCAAAAATTGTTTTCCATCCCAGTGCTTGGTAGGTTTATAGTACCGGTGTGTTCACGGTAGAGCACAACAATGCATTGACACCTGATGCACGCACCGATGAGAAAAAATTCTGTAACAACCTCCAACCGCCCAATTTTTTTTATTTGTGTTGAAATTTTGTTAGAAGCTCCACCAAAACCTCCGTTACCGAAAATGGACGTTGTAGAAAATGTTTTTTTGACAATTTTAGCCAATTTTATAACACTAAAAACCTCCTTTATAACCTCTATTAGAGGGTCTTTTCCTGTAGTGTATGGTGGTGAACACTCTTCGTAGAGATTTTAACATCCTAACTCGAATTAATATGATGATAAAAAATCTTCCCATGACACGATACCAAATTGTTGAGATTCAAAAAGATGATGATCCTAGTGAAAATTAATCAACTACACTAGGTGGGCCCCGCGGGCTATTTTTAGGTGTATGTTTATTTTTAGAATGTTGAGAAAATTATATTTATAGCAGGTGTCTATTTATATATGGTTGATAAAATTCTATTTATAGATGGGATTCTTTTTTTAGATGCATGGGCGAAGTCTGTTTATAGATCGCATGCCTAAAAATAGAATGCATGTCGATTATTATTATCTCTTAATAATAATTAGACAATAAATAATAATCTATTCTTTTGAAGAACTTGATTTCAATTAATTGATGTGAAAAACTAGTTAGCTAAAGAAATTTTGAGTTCTAAGGTTGGTTGGTGGGACATGCAAGTGGACTTAGTTGTAACTGAGTGATTCGAAGTTGTAATAGAGTTGGATGTCTAGTTATGTGAGTTGTAAATTAGTTTAACTCAGTCAAGTGAGTTAAACTCAGTTTTGAGAATTGTAACTAGTTGTAACTAAAGATACACTAGTGAGAGATCAGTGAATTAATTGTTTAATTAATTCACAAGCAGTGGTCTCACATGAAACTGAAGAAATAATATTGTTAACTACATGCATGTCAGATCCAGTGGAGACCTAGTTGAGAGATAGGTGAAAGCGACAATTTTACTATCAGTTGTGACATTAGTGGGTGCACTCATGCAACCACACACACATTGGAGGTGCCAATGAGGATTGTGCAGTCAAGCTAAGGCAAGATCGAATTCATTCAGGGATTGTGATCATTAGAGATTGCGCAGTGGAGGCAGGCTGTCAAGAGGTAGTAAATTGGTGCATGTATTTGCCAATTTTTGTATGACAATGTGAGACGATTGTATATTGTATTGAGAGCTCTTGGATTAGAGTTTCATATGAGATTGTTTCATGATCCATGATATATACATAATATATGATAGTGGGGTTTTTAGCTTTATGCTTTCCCGGTAAAAACATGTGTGTTATATGTGATTGATATTTCTTCTTGTGTTTTCAATTGGCGATTAAATTTTCGAAAAGATTTTAGTAGAAGGATTTTGTATTTAACAGTGGGATATAATTGTTAGATCAGGAGAATCCAGGCAATACATAATTTTATTAAAATTTCTACACAAATAAGATCTCTTCTGATAGTATTCATAACTAATTTCAACAACATGTCATGGCTATTGACAATGGAATGGGATCAAATGCTGAGGTAAGGAATCATTTGAAACAAAGTCTTATTTAGAACCAATATCTTCAACTACTCAAGAAGTCCAACCTATTCTACTGATGCAATTGGTAATAGATCAACCAAAATATTGGAGTGGGATACCTTTGATCACAATTCAAACACTAGTGATCAAGATAAATGGGATCCATAGTCTTTCTCTTGCAATCGCGTCAAAGAAGGCTAAAGTTTCAAAGTCACAGACGAAACCATAATGTTCAAGTGGTTTATTTGAAAATTAACTTGTTTAATTTTTATTCAGACATTTGTTTAAGTCTAAGACAATTATTTCAAAACAGTTATTTGCTAGGTTATTATTTAAAGCCCTGTTTCCCATAATCGGGGGGGGTTTGATAGAAGGTTAAGTTTTGACTTTCATAGATCTGATTGTACATGTTATACAAATTTTTATAGTGTGAATGAAATTACTCTGCATTCTCTGATAAACTTATTTTACGTATGTGTATATGTATATGGTAGTAGAAGCGTTGAATCCATAACATGTTTCGTGTTCAATATTTCTTTGTTGTTCATTCCTTTCATGTAATGATATTCATATTATCAGATTGAATCATTAAATAAAAATAAGCATTCGATTGAAGATATTCATAGAAGCTTGACTCCTCAATCGTTACATTTGTTTTATTCATATTTTCTATAATTAGTTTGTATTTGAGATACTAGTTAAACTCCAAAATCAGTAAATTTTCTCATTTGTCTTCATTTTTTTAGAATTTTAATATTAATTGTTGGATTCACCTATCATAGAAAAAAAAAAATTGAGAGATAAATAATATTTTCACGTGTTGCGTTATTCTTACCTTATTATCGATTGAAATTATTATCTCACGTGTCTGTACTTGTTGTGTCTATTGCGATGCTTATTTTTATTATGTTTCATTTGATTTTATTTTATTTTAAGTGTTTAAGTTTATCATACATGTATTAGTAGTGTCATTCATCGATCCCCATTGATTAATATTCCTTATGTTAATATCGCCACATTACTACAACGCTTCGATTTATTATTATCTCACCTTATTATATTCACATTTATGAAAATATTGAAAGTATTTTCAGGGATACCCCCTTTGGCATATCCTAGAGAAGGAGGGATTCTTAAGTCCTTAGTGAATGCGTCCTTGGATTGTTCTACTCTTTGGGATGATTTGAGTTCCAACATTATTTTGGCATCGTTGATGGGGAACTATTTTTTTAATCGTTGAATGCTTAACACTAGCCCTGTAAAACCACATATTATTTTTTTCCTTGCTGATCAACAAAACATTATGAACAATTAGTATGAAATCTCTTTGCAGGTATCCCATACTCCTGAAGATATTTATCAAAATTGGGAAGTATTATCATGGGAGGACAAGCACTCCTAACCGAATCCAAACGTTCCTAGATGATGACTACAACCGAGGATCTGAGTTTGTGACAAAAGTGCACATTCGTTTCCAAATAGGTTCTCTACTACTCACACCTTAGTTTTGAAGTTTCATAATGTCCTTATTAGGATTCTTAAATAAATTTAAAAATTGAAAGGATATAAAGATATAGATTAAAATAGAATAATAAAATAAATATAATTACTCACTTGTATCGTTGGCCACTTTCAATTTGGATACTCTCCAAATATTAACTAGGTCTACGTACGAAATAAATCTTACTCCTTTAGATGATCCTAAACTACTGGTCACTATTTCCAATAAAAGGAAATGTCTCAACTTATTTAGAAAAAACTACCCTTTGTCTCCTCATCTAACGATACCAAAAGGTTCTCAACCACCTCTCTCTACTTCTGAATCTCACTTACTACCTTCATCATAAATTTCACATTTTGAACCCTAGTCTTTCCTTATTCCTTCTACTTCGTGGAATATCCCTCCATATTCTCCTTACCATTACTTAATAACTTCACCTCCGTCACCTCTACCTATGACTGCTTGAGTAAATTCCCAATACCTCCCCGTTGATCCTCAGTGTCTTCTTCATGATATACCTACCAAATATGATAATAACTTTCCTAGATTTGATAATGAAGGGATAAGGAACACATAAGATCATGTGGTTAAATTTCAATATTATTGTGAGAACCTCAATCCTGAGTACGGCGACATTTTCATGAGGATTTTCATGCAAAGTCTAGAGTGGGAAGCCTGAAATTGGTTCAAAACTCAACTTCCTAATAGTATTAAAACAATGGATAGGTTGGTCGAACTATTTCTAAAGTAGTTCGATGTTAATAAAAGTAATCAATTGTGGTTTACTGAATTATCTACACTAAAACTCAAACTTGATTTATTTTTTGACTTCAACAAAATATTCACGAAATGTTACAATTTGTTACGTGTGGATGTTTTTCCATCCAATACCACAAAAAAATTTTCCTACCCTATCGCTCTCGACGATGATCTGTCACACACATTGTGAGAGCAAGAACTAACTACTTTAGTTTATGCCCAATCCAAAGCCTGTGCTTGTGAAGGAAATTGTATTGCCATTGGAAAATGATCGACTTGAGATAGTCTATCTGAAGGGAAGAAGAAAGTTGTTGAGGCATCACCTCAAATCCCTACCCCTTCATATGCCCATGACTAAAAAATAGAAGAAATGTCCAAACCCATAAAATATTTGACTAATTAAATTCAATGCCTTGAGGATGGAAACATGGTATCTCCCCCTGCTCCATTTAATCCTCTTGTCCAACCAAATTTTTATCCTAATGAACCAAATACAAATCCAAATTTCCCACTAAGAAATCAATTTCCTTACTTTCGTCCTAACCCTCCTCAAATATTATAAAGAAGGAAGTGGCTGGAAGAACCTCCTATTCAACCCCCTCTCAAAAATAATGCCAACCTAGTTGAAGAATATGATGATGAAGTGGCTAGTCAATTGATGAATCCCAAGGAAGAATAATATATAAACATAAACTCTATAAATTATTTCGACGAATATGCCCAAAACCCAACCAATTATGTAGAACAACATTTTTTGGGATCCTTAAATTCATCTTTTCGCTAAACAATTAGCAGCACAGTTTCAACATAAATGCAATATTAGACCTAGGAAAGATCACAATCCTAACAAAGAATCACCTCCTTCATTTAATCAGAAACCATATGTACCAAATAATCCTCTCCCTCGTGATTTTTATCCTCACCTTGTACATAAATTTAATTTACAAAAAAAGTTAAATAAACTTAAAATTAGTATTCCCTTAGCCAAATTTGTTAGACTTCCTTCGTATAAACAAGAAATCAACATTTTTTTTTGAACTTCTGATGCAGGGGCATTAGACACTAGCCAGCAATGTAGGAATTTTTGTCCACATGTTGTGGCTAGGAGGGTTCAAAATCACTTGAATTGTAACAGCTAGGTGTCAATACCTCAACTGACTATATTATTTAGATTAGTTAGAGTTGTAGAAGTCGAACAGTTAGGTTCGATCCAGCTGTCAGTTCAATTATTGGAATAAATTGTAATTAGACCTTTGATTTCTAGAACGGTCCTCTCAGAGGAACCGAAGAGTCATATGTTTATGTATATAAATGTAATCCCTCAGATGTATTAAAGGGGGGCAGAGAGGAAAAAGGAGAAATTCTACAATAAAAACTCTGTGTATAGAGCAATTGCTTCCGGTTGAATAGACTTCGAGTCCTGTTGATTTCCAAACTGTCTGAGTTGATAATTGTGAAGAATCGTTTAACTGTGAGGCGATTGTGCATTGGAATTTCGTTTCTCTATCTTTGAATTCCCGTAAATTGGTTGGATAACCCTGTAAATCCACCCCACCCACAGGCGAGGTCTGTGTAGAGAACCATGGGTGTGAACATTGTTCAAATATAAAATCCCCGCTTAATAAGGAGAGACAGCGTCGTTTATTTCGGAACCTGACCCGAAGATTAGACGTGAGTTAAAAACCAAAAGGAAAAACGTAACCCCGGACAAACCCTAGTAAGGCACTATACAAAACAACGAGCGGATTTGAGGAGGCAGATTACCCATATCGCACCGCTTTTGGTGTGCAAGCGGTATTTCCCGGTCACGGAGAAATTCCATAGAGTTGTCGACGCGTGGCAAGGTGGACCCCCGGAAAACCACCGTTCAGAGCGCATTGCGCGTTAACGTTCGTACCAGGAGGCCGAGCGATATGCGTATGAGCCATTGATTTGGGAGAGGGCCATCGGACGGTGATTGTTGGATAAAGACGCGCGGGAGATAACTGGTATGTTGCGTGCGGTTGATTGGGCCATCAAGCATAGAGGTGGGGCCCGGTGCGAGGGTTATTACACAGCGATTGGGTTTAATATAAGTTTCGAAGATTAAACATTGGCTATAAGGTTGGCGACATAATATAAAGTTCAGAGATAATATATATAAGTCGGGAATATAATATAACATTCAAAAGTTGTGAATATGCTTAATTGTCAATTTCTTTGAAATTGATAAATTAAATAAAAAGAAGATAAAGAGCCACGTGGGTAAACCAAGGGGAGGTGTTGACAGAGCCACGCCATAGTTGACCATCTCTCCTCAGGGTTTACTTTCAGCATTGTTGCGTCATTTGTGGTATCGGAGCCATTGTTTTAAGGTTGTTTTTGCAGAAGAGTTAACATGGCAATCCGAGTTGGTAGAGGTGCTGGCAAAAGGAGGCCTATTGCCAACACAGAGGTGTTGGGGATGTTGCAGAGGGTCGAGGCCATAATGGATGCCATGGAGCGAAGACAGCCCAAAGATCCGAAAGACATCAATGAACCTGAAACAGAAGAAGCTGAAGAAAATGTTGAGATTCCTCCTGACATGAGGCTCCTTAGAACTATTATGGGGTCTGCAGTTAAGCCCAGAATTGAAGTGTTGATTTATGCAGGGGGACTGAATCCAGAGGAACTGGTGGATTAGATAAATGAAATGAATAAATGCTTCGATTATGAATAAATAAGCAAATATAAAAGGGTCAAGTTTGCAGTGACAAAGCTGAAAGGACATGCTACACTTTGGTGGGATGGAGTGCAGGCAGAGAGGAGGAGAGTTGGCAAGCAACCTATCAAAATCTGGACCAGAATGATGGCTAAATTCTTGCCTAGTGATTACCAGCTGACATTGTATAAGCAGATGCAGAACCTGAGACAGAGGTTGCTGACAGTAAAAGAATACAGAGAGGAATTCTACAGAGTGAGCATAAGGGCTGGGCAATTTCAAGACACACCAGAGAAGACTGCCAGATATGTGAATGGTGTCAAGCTGGAGATCCAAGATGAGATTGGTCTCCTGTCTCCTAAGATAGTGGAAGAGGCCTATCAGATGGCCTTGAAAGCAGAGGAGAAACTCCTGAGAAAACATTCTACCAAGAAGAGAGGTACTTTCCGTGGAAAGGGAAGTCAGGGTGGTAGAGGAAAGCCTCTACACCCAGGGATGGAGCTAACAGTAGCTCACCTCAGAATGCATCTACAGAGGATGATGCAAGGGGCAGAAGGGGTTCTTACAGAGGAAAAGGAACAGGAGGCAGAGACAGAGGCAGAGGTAGAGAGTTGAGGTGTTATATATGTCAGCAAGTGGGACACAAGCACTATGAATGTCCAGAGAATGTGCGTGTTGGTCCAAGAAATGTTGTTGTCACCCAGGCTGGAGAAGAGGCAGAAATTGAAGAAGAAATTCTTCCAGATAGGGGAGAATCCTTAGTGGTAAATAAGGTCCCGTTGAAGCAAGCCAAAGAGGTCACTGAGCCTGCACAAAGGAAGACTTTGTTTAGGAGCATATGCAAATTCCAAGGGAAATGCTGCCAGCTAGTCATTGATAGTGGCAGCACAGACAAACTGGTTTCCACTGAGGTAATAGAGAAGTTGAAGTTGAAGACAAGGGAGCATCCAACTCCCTACAGGGCGTCCTGGTTGCACAAAGGGCACCATCTCATTGTAAAAGAGTAGTGTGAGATAGAGCTGCAAATGGGAAAATACAAAGATAAGGTCTTGTGTGATGTAATGCCCATGGATGTGTGTCATATACTATTGGGTAGACCTTGGCAGTTTGACAGAGTAGCAGTGCATGATGGCAAGAAGAACACTTACAAATTCTTCAAAGATGGGGTACACCATACATTGATACCCATGGAAGAAGGAGAGCCATCCAGCAGAGTGATTGATCCAAAGACTTTGTTGCTGAGCGGGAAGGAATATCTGTAGCAGATAGAAGAAGAAGAGGTAAGCTTTGCTTTAGTTTGCAAGCCTAAAGTAGTTCTTACTTATACAAAGATTTCTGATTTCCAGTAGAAATCCAAGAGATGCTAGATGACTATTGTGACATTATTGTGGATGATTTACCTGATGAGCTGCCACCTGTGAGGAAGATCAGCCATCAGATAGATTTTATCCCTGGTTCAAAACTGCCAAATAAGGCAGCCTACAAAATCACTCCCAAGGAAAATGAGGAAATCAGGAGACAAGTACAGGAGTTGGTGGACAAGGGGCTGATTAGAGAAAGTCTGAGTCCATGTGCAGTACCAACAGTATTGAGCCCAAAGAAAGATGGAGGCTAGAGGATGTGTACTGATTCCAAAGCAATTAATAAGATCACAATCAGGTACAGATTCCCTTTGCCCAGAGTTGAGGATTTGATGGATTTTTTGAGTGGTGCTAAATATTTCTCAAAGATAGATTTAAAAAGTGGATACCATTAGATTAGAATAAGAGAAGGTGATGAGTGGAAAACTGCCTTTAAAACAAATGAAGGATTATATGAATGGATGGTAATGCCTTTTGGGTTATCAAATGCACCTAGCACTTTTATGAGACTTATGAATGAAGTTCTGAAAGAGTTCATTGGTAAATTTGTGATAGTGTATCTAGATGATATATTAGTTTTCATTAGAACTAAAGAAGAACATTTAAGGCATCTTAATCATGTATTGAAGAAGCTGCACCAAGAAAAGTTGCTGATAAATTTGAAGAAATGCTCATTCATGAAGGAAGAGTTGGTGTATTTGGGGTTTTTTGTTTCTGTAGAAGGATTGAAGATGGACCCAGAAAAGGTTAAAGCAATTGTGGAGTGGCCTTCACCCAGGAATGTTTTTGAGGTAAGAAGTTTCCATGTACTTGCTAGTTTTTACAGAAAGTTTATAAGAATCTTCAGTAAGATCAATGCACCCATAATTGAGACAATAAAGAAGATAAAACAACCATTTAAATGGACTACTGATGCAGAAAGAAATTTTAAAATTTTGAAGCAAAAGATAACTGAGAAGCATGTTTTGATTATGCATGATTTTACTAAACCATTTCAAGTAAAGTGTGATGCCAGTGGAGAGGCCATTGGAGCTATGTTGAGTCAGGATGATAGGCCTATGGCATATTTATGTGAGAAGCTGAATGACACCAGAAAGAAGTATTCCTCTTATGAGAAGGAATTTTATGCAATAGTTTAGGCACTGAAGAAGTGGAGACATTACTTGATGTCCAGGGAATTTGTATTATATTCTGAGAATCATGCTTTGCAGTATATTGTATAGTAGCCCAAGTTGAAACATAAGCATGCTAAATGGGTTGATTATCTCCAAGGTTTTAATTTTGTTTTGAAACATATAAGTGGTCAAGCTAATAAAGTAGCTGATGCTTTGAGTAGGAGGAACATGCTTGTTCAAGAAACAAATTTTGAAGTTGTAGGATTTGATTTTCTGAAAGAATTGAATAAAACAGATCCAGATTTTAAAGAAGCATTTGAGGCATGTATTAACTTTGTTTTAACAGATAGAAGCGAGTGGCTGGATTATTTCCTGCAGGAGGACTTGTTATTCAGGAGAAGCCAACTGTGTGTACCAAGATGTTCCATGAGGGAAAATTTGATCAAAGAGAAGCATAGTGGTGGAATTTCTGGACACTTTGGTACTGATAAGACTTATGAACAGCTGAGTCACTTTTATTACTGGCCTAAGATGAGAACAGAAGTGTATAAGTCTATGAAGAATTGAAAAATATGTCAGTATGCTAAAGGAAGGAGCCAGAATGCAGGATTGTACACTCCCTTTCCTATTCCAGACAGGCCTTGGGACATGGTGAGTATGGATTTTGTTCTAGGATTGCCCAAGACTCGGAGAGGGAATGATGCAGTCTTTTTTGTAGTGGAAAGATTCTCCAAAATGACACATTTTGTTCCATGCTATAAAAATAGTGATGACACCCATGTTGCTAACTTTTTTTTCAAAGAAGTTGTTAGATTGCATGGGTTGCCAAAGATTATTGTTTCAAATAGAGACACCAGATTTGTGGGTCACTTTTGGAGGACACTGTGGAAGAAACTTGGTACCAAATTGAGTTTTAGCTCAGCTTATCATCCCCAGACTGATGGACAAACTGAGGTAGTGAATAGGAGTCTGGGAAATTTGTTAAGAAGTCTTGCAGGATAACATCCCAAGCAGTGGGATCATATTTTTCCCCAGGCAGAATATGCATATAATGACTCACCAAACAGGAGCACAGGGTAGAGTCCATTTCATATTGTTTATGGAATGCACCCCAGAGGAATATCAGAGTTAAGAAATCTGGGAAAGGCAGAGCTAAGGAGTGCAGATGGTGAGGAATTTTCTTCAGAGATCTAGGCCATACATGAACAAGTGAAACATCAACTACAAGGCAACAACATCAAATACAAGAGTAGAGCAGACTTGAGCAGAAAATAAGTCCATTTTGAAGTAGGAGATCTGGTTTTGGCACACTTGAGAAAGGAGAGATTCCCAAAGAAGCAGTACAACAAATTGAAGTTCAAAAAGATTGGGCCATGCAAGATACTTAGGAAGTTTTCTACAAATTCTTATGAGATTGAATTACCTCCTGATGTTGGAATATCTCCCATTTTTAATGTTGCAGATTTGTAAAAGTATGAAGATGATGGTGCAGAAGAAAGATCAACAGACAAGGAACGGATCAAGTGGAGGGAACAACTACCTCCAGCGCAACCACTGCAACCAGAGAAGATATTGGATAAAAGACCATTCAGAAGGACCAGAGGACAAGAGTACTTTCAGTACTTGATCAAATGGAAAGACAAGCCAGAGGAAGATGCCACTTGGATGACTGAAGAAATGTTGCAGAAGATATGCAGATCAGTGGAAGAGCTCATGGACAGGAGCCCATGAAGAAAATTTCCCTCAGGAGTCTGATGCAGGGGCATTAGACACTAGCCAGCAATGTAGGAAGTTTTTTCCACATGTTGTGGCTAGGAGGGTTCGAAATCACTTGAATTGTAACAGCTAGGTGTCAATACCTCAGCTGACTGTATTATTTAGATTATTTAGAGTTGTAGAAGTTGAACAGTTAGGTTCGATCCAGCTATCAGTTCAGTTATTGGAATAAATTTTAATTAGACCTTTGATTTCTAGAACGGTCCTCTCAAAGGAACCAAAGAGTCATATGTTTATGTATATAAATGTAATCCCTCGGATGTATTAAAGGGGGGCAGAGAGGAAAAAGGAGAAATTCTGCAATAAAAAATCTGTGTATTGAGAAATTGCTTCCGGTTGAATAGACTTCGAGTCTTGTTGATTTCCAAATTGTCTGAGTTGATAATTGTGAAGAATTGTTTAACTGTGAGGCGATTGTGCACTAGAATTTCGTTTCTCTGTCTTTGAATTCCCGTAAATTGGTTGGATAACCCTGTAAATCCACCCCACCCGCAGGCGAGGTCTGTGTAGAGAACCATGGGTGTGAACACTGTTCAAATATAAAATCCCTGCTTAGTAAGGAGAGACAGCGTCGTTGATTTCAGAACCTAACCCGAATATTAGACGTGAGTTAAAAACCAAAAGGAATAACGTAACCCCGGACAAACCTTGGCAAGGCACTGTACAAAACCACGAGCGGATTTGAGGAGGCGGATTACTCATATCGCACCGCTTTTGGTGTGCAAGCGGTATTTCCTGGTCACGGAGCGATTCCATAGAGCTGTCGACACATGGCAAGGTGGACCCCCGAAAAACCACCGTTCAGAGTGCACCATCGCGCGTTAACGTTCATACCAGGAGGCCAGTGATATGCGTACGAGCCGTTGATTTGGGAGAGGGCCATCGGACGTGTTATCACTCAGGTTTTCCTTGAAGTTGTGGAAAAGGAAAGTATACCCGAGGTAACCACAAACCAACCTTCAGATGCAGAATCTAGCCAATCTGCATCCAGAGAGGGCTCTCTCTTTATGATTTATATTTGTTCTTAGAAGGTTTTAGGCTAGTTATAGATCCAAGAGTTTGTTTGTAAATGGTGGAATCCTCAAACTAAGGGAAAGGTTGAAAGTTTTCAGTCCATTGGGCTATGGAGTCAAAGGATGGCTTTACTGGATTTCTATTCTACACACAAGATGGCTTTACAGGGCAAGATAGCTATACAGAGAACAATCCTTAAAATTTAAAGTGGATGGGATGATTTTAAAGGGATGAAAGGCAGCTAAGAATCTTTCACCATGTTCAAAAGAAAGAAATGAAATGACTACAAACAAAGAGCAATGAAGAATTCTTTATTATAGTAATCAACAATGTTTAAATTAGCAAAGCAAGAGCATTTAAGAATTCATGCTTATAACCAATTTAGAGGAAAACATTAAGAGCAATCACATCTGAAATCAGAGTACAATTAAGTAAATTCTGATTCAATCCTTTATGTAAATTATTCAGAAATGGACATAATGATATTATAAACTGCTATAAAACTTAAGACAAAGAGTAGAAAGACTTATTGAACTGTAGTCCAACACATGAATCCTGCAACAAGTCCTGTGCTTCAAATCGTCATCCAGTAAGCCACGAATAAATTTCTCCAAAATGCTTTTATTCCGAAAATCTCAATGTTACAGCAAAGTAATAGAATCCACCCTCAATACTCTCTTTGAGGGTTTATTTATACAAAAAATAATTGAAAAAATCTCACACTAACCTAGCCAATAATCTAGGGTGACTAAAGAGTAATTTACAAATAAACGGGAGACAAATGGTCTCGTAGATAGAATAATAAGTAACTGCTGATGTGTTGTTTCCTCATTTTGCTGATGTGCTGGAGGTAAGTGCTGAAATAGGGCTCGGTGCTGTCCCTTGGAGTAATTTCTTTGCTTGTTTGATACTCTTTGTCTTTACGGATACTCTTTAACCTGTGTAACTGATACTCTTTCATCTGTGCTCATTTTTATCTTTCACATAACAGTAAAAAGATAAAATTCTCATCCTGAAGATAATTTTCATAGAATTTCCAATAGGTCACTCCACCATTGATCTTCTGGTATCATAGTCCTTTTCAGTTTCCTCAATGTCTCATCGGCCTCTGTGAGTTTGTAAAAAGTGGGCTCATTAGGAAAAAAATACTTTATTTCATGTTCTAGATGAAATAAATTCTTCAACCTGTCATAGAGATTTCTCCCTGTTGGCAACGTTGTTTCTGGCAAACTGATAGAACTAGAAGTTGTATTTTGAGCATGGATATCTATTTTCTTAACATAGGTTTCCAGGTCCATTATCTGGTCTTCTGTGAGCATAGGACTGGGTAACCCATTGTCCAACAAAACTTGAAACTTTTCTCTGAAAGCATTAATATTAGCCAAAATATCTGAACACTTCCTTTCTAAATTCTGCATAAAAGTTCTTTTAATGAAAACTCTTTTTATCATCAAAATAGTGCCGGTCCTGTCTTCAATTCCTAGTACTGCAAGCTGTTGTTTCGTTCGGGTGTTCAAAAATTGAATAAGTTGATTGGCCTGCTCAGGTCTACCTCTTAGTTCATCTCTTGTTCTGTTTATTTCTTCCTGAGCTACTTTAATCAAGTCATTTTGTTCAAAAATTGCTTGAATAGAGGGCCAAATACTTTTTATTAATTCAATTATATCACCCCAAAGAATTTCATTTATTTCCTTCAAAGGCTTTTCTAATGAAAGATCTTTTTCTAAAGCCTTAACCAATTTGTCCAATCTTTTAATTTCCCTGGTATTATCAGCAACTTTCTTCTTAGATGTATCATACTTCTGCTCCAAATTTTCTAATTGTAACTTTGTGGTTTGAAGTTCTATGACTCTTAATTGTAAACTTTCCATTTGTTTTATCAACTCATCAGAACTTAAACCAGAAGTGTTTACCTGCGCTGGCTATGTTTGTTGCTTTGCTGTTGTAGTACCTGTAGTTGTAGTAGCTTCTCTGACAGATGTTTGCATGATAGCTTCCTTTTCCTGTAAAGCTTGTTCCAACTCTTTCTCTGTTACACTTAGTTGCTCAGTTACCTTTAAGAGCAACTCCATTACCTCTTCTTGTGAATTCCCCTTTAAAACTTCTTGGGTCTGGGGGTGCCTTGAGACTGGAAATTTCAACTGCTTTCTCAGTGCAGCTATGTCATCATCTTTCTTCTTAATTAATGCCTCTGGGGTTGTGACCCAAGCTGATGATTATGTCTTCTAAAGACTTTATTTTGTTATCTTTGGCCTGAGAAGAGGCCTTCTCAATTTGCAATTGGGTGCTTGTGTTATTTAAAGAATCTTGCAGCCTTAAGGCTGCCATGGCCTTATCGGTAAGAGTGGAATAGACCATTTCCCCAGTTTGTCTATGTAGCTCTATCTGGTCCAAAGGATGAATGTCCTTTGCCAGGACCTCAAAATTTGTTCTGATATAATCCGCTGCTTTCATGGGTTTTGGTACCTTGGACTTGAAGTGGCTCATTATCATTTTGCCTTGTGAAATGTCAAATGCTGACATTAACCTTTCCTGATTATGTGGAGCCATTTTCAGATATTGATCATACACTTTCATTCTTAATGGATCATTCTTTGCCTTTATATTGATGAAGGTTATTTTTATATCCCCTGCATCTGTTTTTGGTGGTCTGAAAGAGGATACCTCAGTACTCAACTGCTTTTGCAAAGCTTTTCCTTTCTTCTCTGTATGGGTCATACTAACAGAACCAGTTAGTTGACTGTCTTCTCTTCCATCATCAAACATCTCATCTATGATTCCCACATCTGGAAGTGGATCTGGTTTATGTTTTTTGGCTTGATGTATTCCTGAGGACTCTTTAGGAGGAGTAGTATCTGGAACTTGCATTTTCTTTCCTATCTCCATATTGGATGGAGTTTGTAATTCTGAAACTTCGGGATGTTTTACCTGAGTGGGAGAAACTTGTGTTTGATCTGGTGCTTTAGAGGTTTGAGGTTTCTCTACCATGGTTAAAGTTTCAATAACCTGTATTTTAGGTTCCTTTCCTTTGCCTTTTGGCTCTGCTGCAATTGATGAACTGCCTTCCTGTAATCTCTGTTGTAGATTTGTTGCTGAAGAAGTACCAATGTGGGGTACCTGCACTTGACCACAAGATTCTAGGTCATACTTCTTCTCAATATCTTTCATAATTTTATTCATTTTGTCTTCTTCACTTTCTTCCTCAACTAGTGTTCCTTCAACCCATTCATCTTGGTTGGCATATTGTTCCATTTCAGGAATCTTGTGGTGTATGTAAGGGGATGATTTGTTCTTTATTCTCTTTTCACAGATAAAACCAAATGGGTCATAAGGAACCCAACGGAAAGTTTTTTGGAACTTGCAATGGCTTTGGAGTATATTTTCTGCTTCTTGCTCGGCCTCCCTAGAGTTGCAGATGAAAGGACCTAATTGACTTTTGATCCTTAATTGGGCCTTCTTTTTCACACTACAAAAATGAATCACATCTGAATTATTCATTTTCCTGAAATATTCCAAGGCAAAAAGTCTCATGGGCACATATCTTGGTAACTTGAATGGATGTAATTCACATCCATAGATTCTAATGACTGAATGGTTTTGATATAAATACCAATCTCCAACTTTATAAGTCCTTGAAAGCTGCAAGGTCTTCTTTATTTCATTACTGAGCCTTGGGGGAGGGATTCCTGTCAACAAGGTAGTTGCAGGATATACAAACAGATCAATGAATTCAGTGTAGGAATAGGGAGAATCATAGGAAGAATGAATTATGGGAGACCAAAATATAACTGACCTAGGGTTTCCCTTGGCATCAAGCTTTTTAACCGGGAAAGGGAACTTTTCTGATTGATAAAAGATAATGAGATGATAAATAACTGAGGAATATATAAAAACTTTCTCATCATCTAGCCTCATGAACTGATCATGGATCTTATTGGCTATGAAGGAGGCAAAGTCATATTTAACTTCGGGAGGCTGCCCAGGAGTAAAGATAGACAGCAAAACCAATGTTATTTCATCAACATATTCACTTGTGTTGAAACCCAAGACAAAAGATATCATATTTAGGATGAGTCTTCCCAACTTAGTGAAATAATAAAAACCATAGGGAGGAGGGCCCCTAGGTTGATGCTCAGGCAACATAAAATTCTGGCAAATGGACTTTAACTTTTCTGGGGTCAATTGATTAGTCTTTTCAATCAATTCTTCCATAGACAAAGGTGCTAGTTCTTGATCTGGTTCAAAATGTAGCATCGCATTGATAGCCTGGGGAGTAATGGGAACAGAACACTCTGGTCAGGGGATATTACAGCTCTTTGAGTGGGATCATAGTTTGAATGGAAATAGTGGATAATTTCTGGGAAAGTAATGACTGAAGGGATGAGATATCTTGGGAGATTGGATTCCCACAACCCAATGACATCTTGCCGCTTTGAGTAATCGTCTTTGCAGCGACAATAACTCAGAAGGGGGCTTTCATCAAAATGCAAGTCTTTAATCTGAAAATCTTTGTCCACTAAGGGCAAATATTCTAACTCTCTGTGGGGGGCATTCAGTGGAGTTACATTCAAAGCTGTCGGGGCTTCCATTTTGGTTCTTGTGGATTCAAAATGGAAGTTTCTAGTTTTTCTTCACAGGCCAGGTGCGATTTCAATTTTAATGAGGGAAATCGGCACAATTTCAGGTTTGGGGGAACAATTCACAGTTTTAAACCTCAGAGAATGATCTCAGTGATAAGATTTAATCACTAACCCAGTGGAAAACAAGGAAAACAGACTTTCTTTTGAAATTCGAAGCGTTATAGGATAAATACCTGTTCTTAGAGGAAATCTGGCTTTTAATAGGTATCAGGCGGTAGCAGGAGGATGCTTGAACACAGGTCTGGCGGAATTCTGGAGCGAAATTGAATAGAACAGTAGATTTCAATGGAAATTTGAAATTCGCAGCGGAAGGCACAGTCGCGTTCAAATGATGAAAATGACATAAAAACACGAAAATTTGTTTTATTTCCAAAGTCAAAAAGGGGTTTTTAGCTTTTCGAGGAATGACGTCACTTTAGTACGGGTTGACGTGTGGTGGGGGGCGGGTGGTAAGCGGTTAGTCCCCGCATCGCTTATTGGCAAAGGTGGTTTTTAATGCGAGGGCAGCGATTCCATTGGGCGATGGACGCGTGGCAGGTGGACTATTTCAATACCACCATTCCCCCGCGCGTTAAAGCTCTAACAAGGGACAAGTAGCAGAATTGATACGGTGCGTTGATCTGTGGAGAGGCGATCTAACGGTGGAAAGGACGGGGAGATGGCGGGATATTATCGTGTGGGTCCGGCGAGGTTTTAAACACGTTTTAACTTTATAAAACATCTCGGGGGGCGTCTAATAGGCGGAAAAAGGTTATTAATTAGTCCTGATAACTAATTAATCCCATAGTTAAAAAGGTCGGGTGGGATGCCAGGTGGATGAGCCACGGTGGCATGAGGTTTTTCCAAAGTTTTGGTTTAAAAAATAAAACTTCGGGTTTTATCCTTTTTTGTGTTAAACATATAGATTTATATGTTTAAATGTTGTTTTAATATTTATTATTATATGGTAATAAATAAACATTATTTAACTACCATAAGGGGCGGGACTATGATATAAGGATATATTTAACCAAAGGGCGTATGATGCGGGTTTTCAATGATTAATTTGGAAATAAATACTTTGGTTAAAAATATAATAGAGGGTTTTTTTTTGGGATATTAATTTAAAAGGATTTAAATACTTAGGATAAGGCATTTTCACTAGGGATTTAATAACTAGGGTTTAAACATTAATATGACAAAGGGACAAGGGAACTCAAAATACTTTGCACATCTAAGAAAGTGACAATTTGTGAAGTAAATTGCAATATATCATCTTCAACACTTAAACTTAGAATAGTAAGTTATTTTGAGGGATTTTATGGAAGTTTTGCATGATTTTCCTAAGAAAAATGGGATTTTACTTAGGAAAAGGTTAAAGGTGAATGATTATAATGATGAATTATCTCAAGTACTTAGGTCGTTTGATCGTTAGGCCGAGGGTCCGGTCCCTCCAAAAGTCAAGGAAATGCCTTGAGCCCCTTTGATCTCCAAGTACCTTAGTATTTTGAGGGAAATTAGTAAAACTTTAAGGGGAAAGTGATGAGGGAAGTTAATGATTTTGACTTTGCTTGCTGTGATTTTCCAGTGTATTTCCTGCTTCAGTATTTGTGATGAAAGTAAAGGATCAAAAACATGTAGTAGCATCATTCATCAGATAAAACTTTGTAACACCATCTACCTACCCTATCTACTACTACCATTTTCTCTTCTTTATTAGGGTGCATTTAGACTTGCAAACCCTTTTGAACCTTTTCTTTTTACATGATAAATCTATCTATTTCTACCCTTATTACATCCAAGGGCTCAGATTAAACTGTTGAGCACCTTTTATTAACTCTACCTATCTACTTATCTGCCAAGATTAAACTGTTTGGTCAGATGTTTATTCTCTATTCTACTACATGAAATTGAAACATGAATGAGTCAAGTTTAAACAGTTTGACCCTTCATAGATTGTGGCAAAAGTTTGACAAGCTGCACACAATTACTTTATTACAGAAATAAAATAGTAGTGGCATTTGGATTGGCACACTTTCCTTGGTCTAATTTTTGTTTGGGGTTCATTTCTTTCACCTTTTTGACCATTTTATTTTTCTTACCCTTTGATTTTTCTTTTAGGGTATACCCTCTTTTAAAATTTTTGATTTTTTGGTTTTTCAAGAATATGGAACACCTTTTCTCAAGAAAAAGGTTTGAACATATTCCATAGTTCAATCAAGACAATCATGAAAAATGACACCTATTGGTATAGGAGTCTAACAGTGGCTCCACTTGGGGATGGCTTTTCCTTGTGAAAAGTCAAGAACAGCAGGTCAGTTGCCTCAAATTGTCTTCAAACTAAACCATGTAATCTCCTTCTTTTGGTAGCTTTATTGTACATATGATAGTGAAACTTTTGAAGCTTAGTGCCTTCACTTCGGGCTTCAACTTCAAGAATTCACCATCCACTCAAAACTGCATTAGAAAAGGATATATTATGTACAAGTTAGAAAAATCAAAGCATTCTAGTAAATAGGATCAAAATAATGCTTCAGCATTCGACCATTGACTGGTCCTTCTTCAGCTTCTGAATTGTCCAAATCCTTCAAAAAGTATGTGTTGTTTCCTTGCAAGGCATGTATCATGTAAGGCCCTTTCCACAAGAAATCAAATTTCCCATGTTTCCCTTTTTCTTCTCTTCTAGAATCCCATCTTAGGACTTTATCACCTAGTTGAAAATCTTCTGCTTTAGTCCTTTTATCAAACATTTTCTTTAGCTTTTCCTGCAAGACTTGAGATCGTTGGTATACCTCTTCTCTGGTTTGCTGCAAGTGGATTGTTTGATTAATTCTTCTCTGAATGTCATTTGGTTCCACTTGGGCCTCCTGAAGTAATTTCATAACAGGAACTCCTAAAGATGATGGGAATTTTGCTTCAATGCCATAAACTAACTCATATGGACTAGTCCCAATTGATTTCTTAGTTGTAAGTCTGTCTGCCCACAATGCATTGGTCAGTTTCTTGTGCCAGTTCTTTTTATTTTCTTCCAACAATTTTTTAATGATATTAATCAGGCTTTTATTGGAGGATTCTTCTAGTCCATTACCCTGAGGGTAATAAGATGTTGAATGGCCTAAATTAATATGATATTTACTACAGAAACTAATCATTTTCTTTGACTTAAATGCAGCAGCATTATCTGTTATAATCTTTTCTGGACAACCAAATCTTGAAAGTATATTGGTTTCTAAAAACCCTATAATCACATAATCATTGGCCTGTCTGCATGGGATAGCTTCAATCCACTTAGTGAAGTAGTCTGTGGAAGTAAGAATCCATCTGTGTTGCCCTGAAGAAGGTGGATGGATTTCTCCAATAAAATCTAATCCCCATTGTTGAAAAGGTCTTTCTGTGGAAACTGGTTTTAATGGCAAAGGTAATAACTTTCTTTTACCCTCAAAGATCTGACATTTATGACAAGTTGTTACAAATTTCTTAACATCAGAAAATAAAGTTGGCCAGTAGAAACCAGCCCTTAAGATTTTGTCTGCCGTTGATTTCCAGTAGAGATGTCCTCCACAATCCCCTGCATGAAATTCATTAAGAACTTTATTAGTTTCATCTTTTAATAGACAATTCAATAAGATTCCTTCATGATTTTTCCAAAATAAAGTGCTATCTAAAATACAATATTTCAAAGATGTCATTTTTAAAAATCTTCTTTTCGTTCTGGACAACCCTGGAGGAGCTTGCAGGTTTAATAAAACATGAATTATATCAGTGTACCAGGGTGAATCTAAGAAAGCTTGGCTGATCTGTGGAGTCGCCATCTCCTGACTTTCATCCAGTTCGTTAATGTCTAAGGCTTGGCAATTAGTTTCAGTCATGAGTTGTACCAAACCTTGACCTTTTATGAGTTTTGTTGGTTTAATCTCAATATCATATTCTAAAATAGTAGCTATCCACTTACCTCTTTTACCTTCAATGCCATCTTGAGTCAAAATATCTTTAACTACAGCATTAGGCACATAAGCTATCACATGAGAATATAATATGTAAACTCTGAAATCTTTAATTGCTTTTACCAATGCAAATGCCTGTTTCTCCATAA
Source organism: Pinus albicaulis (assembly GCA_034641835.2). Lineage (NCBI taxonomy): Eukaryota > Viridiplantae > Streptophyta > Pinopsida > Pinales > Pinaceae > Pinus > Pinus albicaulis. Next base: position 340,811,374 of record CM076575.1, on the reverse strand, counting down.
TATTGTATTTCAGAGATGCATCCCTAAGTGCTTTACTAAAAAATGCTATTGGTTTTTCACACCCTTGATCATCTTTTTGAAGTAAAACAGCTGCAACTGTATGTTCAGAAGCAAATGAAAAAATAATGAAATCTCTGTCAAATTTGGGACTGGTAAGAACCGATGTCCTTGTTAAAGCCATTTTAATTTCCTCAAATGATTGCTTGGCTTCTACAGTCCAGTCAATGCTTGAATCTTTCCTCAACATGTTAGTAAGCAATCTAAGTAGTTCAACTAAACTAGAAATGAATCTTCTCAAGAAATTAATTTTTCCTATGAATGCTTGCAACTCTTTTATGTTTCTAGGATGAGGTATTTGTAAAATTGCTTGTATTCTTTCTGGATCAATCCTAATGCCCTCTTTAGAAATGATATGGCCTAAAAGCTTTCCTTCTTCCAAACCAAACAATGACTTTTTAGGGTTTAAAGAAATCCCATATTTTCTGCATTTTATAAATACTTGCCTTAAATGATCTAAATGTTCTTGATCTGTTTTAGAAAAAACAGTCAAATCATCTAGATAAATAACTAGAAAATCATGTATTTCTTTAGCAAAAGCAATGTCCATTGCTCTTTGAAATGTAGCTCCTGCATTCTTGAGCCCAAATGGCATTTTGACATATTTAAACGTACCCCATGGTGTTGTAAATGTTGTTTTATCTTGATCATCAGGATGAACCAGAATCTGGTTGTACCCTGAAAATCCATCCAGTAGAGATATCCTAGAAGATCCTACTACCCTTTGTAGAATATGGTCCATTTTTGGTAAAGGATAGTTATCTTTTAAAGAAACTTTATTCAAATTTTTTAGATCAACACACAGTCTAATTTCCCCAGTCTTCTTCCTTGTTGGTACCAGGTTAGAAACCCATTCTGAGAATCTGATAGGAGCTATAATCCCTGCTTCAAACATTCTTTTAATTTCCTTTTCAATTGAAGGTAATAAAACAGGATTTATTCTTCTAAGCTTTTGTTTGAAAGGTTTCTGATCTGGTTTCAAAGGTATAGTGTGTTGAATGATGGATGTATCATAAGACTTCAGATCTTCATAACTCCAGGCAAAAACATCCTGGAATTCTTTCAATAGTTCAACATATTTGGCCTTTTGATCTTTTGGAAGAGATTTGGACAACTTAACCATTTTGGGATTTTCTGGGGTTCCTAAGTTGCATTCTTCCATATTAGCCTTAACAGGTTCCATTTTAGGTCTAAATGGAATATCATTTGAGTCAAACAAATCTTCCAGAGGATTTAATCCTTTGAGAAAATGATTATCTTTTAAATTGATGATTTCTGTCTCATCTTCTATGATCTCATCAGATTCCATGTGTTTCAAATTCTGCATGTCTTTTTCTGTGAATGTGGTTGGGTGCAGCATATGAATTGCATTTTCTCTTGAAATCTCTATTTTTTGTTCTTTTTCTTGATCAAATTCATAAATAGTTGTGTCTTCATCTATATTACAGTTAGAAAACTCATTTTGAAGTGTCAAAAAACTATTGATTTGATTGTTATTAGCAAATACTTGCCAATTCAAAAGATTGTCGGGTATAGCAGGCCTATGTCTAATCTCAGCTGAAAACTGATGATTAGGATCAAAAGGTAGTTTGCATGTACTAGCAAACATTGCGAGGCTGTGAGCATGTAAATTTTGTTTCCTGGGAATCTTGGCAAGTTGAGCTTGTAGAAATGTGTTGAGAATTTCCACAACTGTTTCTCTGTATTGTTTCAATCTCATGTCTTTTGTTGAACATTCTCCTTTAATTTGTTGAATAATTAGTTTAGAATCTCCTATGATTGATACCCTAATAGCTCCTAACTTCTTGACATGTTTAAGCCCTAATAAAAGAGCTTCGTACTCTGCCATGTTGTTAGTGCATTTGAAATTCAACCTATAAGCATGACCCTCTGCATGATTATTCTCAACATTATGTAACTAAATCCCAGCTCCTGCCCCTAATCTGTTTACTGAGCCATCAAACTCTAAATGCCATAGAATTTCATGTTCATAATCTTCATCAATTGTTTTAAAATATTTCTTGACAGGAGCTAGTTGTTTAGTTTCTTCTGGTATTTCTTGATCAACTGGTGTTTCCTTGTTTTCAGAAATTTATTCAATTTTAACAGTGGTTTCGTTTATGGTTTCCAATTCCGGAGCTTCTATTTCAGTAGGGATATCCAACTCAGCATTGTATAAAATAAAAGAATCCATATCAGAATGTATAGAGTAAACAGGGAAGTTTTCAGGCTTCTCATGGCTGCTGACTAAGTACTTCATCAAGGTTTCTCTATATAATCTTTTAGGCTGACCAAATACTGAAATAGTTGCATATGACATGTCTAGTTGAATAGACCCTCCAGGTTTAGCACCCCAAGATATAGAAAATAACATACCATATTTAGGTGGAATATCAGCCACTACTATGTCCATCAAAACAGACTTAGCAGGGTATTGTACCAAAGTAACACACAAATCTTTAATCAAACCTAAACATTTTACCTAACTAGAATCAAATGAAAACAAATCTTTGTACGGTCTGGTAATATCTAGATTTAATCTTTCCATTACTGCTTTTGGCATCAAATTATGAGATGCTCTAGAATCAAGCATTGCATTATGGAGTATCTTGTCATGAACATTCAGGCTTATATAAAATGGAGGAGTTCCTCCACTTTCTGGTTTGCCATTTACCTCGGGGCCAAAAAGAAGTTTGGGTTGATCATCAAGAATATTTACTGAATCATCCAATCCAGTAATGTTAATGTTTAGGGACTTGGTAATCTGACTTCTATAGACATCATGTTTAGCCAATTTACGATAAAGGAACGACTATCTTTAGTTTGCCTATTTCAGCCTCTAGATTGAAAGGTTTTTTAAATGTTTTGAGTTTTGGTATTTTTCACGAGTTAGGTTTTTTTTCTCTATTTTTTGGGTCTTCAATGTTTTTCTCTTTTTCATGAATGAAATTTTGTTTTGAAGGGGTATACTGAACTAAATTCTCTTGTTTCTTCTACATTTCCCCACGGGAGGAAAAGTATTAGATTGTTGTTTATTGTTTGGTTGGTTGTCGGAGACATCTTCAATTATTGGATTTGAAGGGTTGGGAGTTATCCTAGATAGAATTTGTACTTGGGGAATGTTTTGTACAAGGGGAATGTTAACTTTACCTTTGACATTTTTGTTTTGCATTTTACGTTTGCTATTCTTTGGCACATCAATCCTTCTGCTTCTCAAATTATATTGTTTATGAACCTCATGAATTCTTTGTGTCATAACCTTCCTTAAAATCAAAAGTCTCACACTGAATGAGTTTGGAATGTTTTCAAGGATGTGATTCTCTTGATCATCCTGGGATAGGAAAACTTTCTGGTTCTTTTTTTCATCGGTTACATTGTTTATTTCTACATCTTGCGTAGGTTCTTCGGAAGTTGAACCTTCGACAAAGTTTTCTTGAAAAAGGTGGCCTAATATTTTGGTCGGGGGACATTCTTTCCAGTCTTTTGGTTACGATTTCTTCTAAAGTTTGGGTTTCTTACAATATTATCACCCGATAGATTTTCTTTCGATTGTTTCCACTCTGTCTCCTAATCTTTTCATACCTTTAATGATTGCATCCCGGCTTCTTTTCAAAAGTTTGAAGGTTCTTCATTCAAAGGAATTCTTCTTTCTACGCCTAGCTCGCGGCTCGTTTTTCTATCAAATTTGCTTCCACACTCACTACTATGCTTTGCATTTCCTCTAGTGTTTGGAGAGCTCTTTCCCTCGGTCGAATAAGCTATATCGAGTCAAAACCATGCGGAAATTTAACCAATACGAGTCGGGTGGGGTTCGAGGTTACGGGAACGGCGTTATATGCTTCATTGAATCTAATGATGTAATCTTGTCTTGTTTCATTAGGTCTTCTTCTTAATTTTTCGAATTCGACGGGGATGCGAGAGGATCTTTCTTCTTCTCCCATGCGTTCGGAAATGCCCTATATAAAAGTATGGTAAATCAGCAATACTATTTGGAGCAAGGGCCCTAAACCATGTCCTAACTTCTCCGGTAAGACTACGAACGAAAATTCTCATTCGGACATCATCGGTGTCAATTTCATAGAACTCAAAGTAATCGAGTCATCCTTTTGGTATGTTGTTGAAAGTGTATAAGTACTTTGATCCATCAAAAGGTGTGATCTTACTGCGGTAATCTTGGGGGCAAACGGCGGGGTTGGGCAGTAGTGCTTGTAAAGGGGCGTATCGATTGGCCATTGGAAGATATAGTGGGGTAACGAGGAGTTGATGGTACGGCGGGGAGGAGATGGAGGAGTAGAAGGGGTGACGGGTGTTTTAAAAGCTTGAAAAAGTAAGCTGAACTTGGAGAAGCCTCGGTAATTACGGAGATGTTTGAATTTTCTTCAAAGGTTTGTTCGGATTGAATAGAGTTATGTAATTGTACTGTCAAGATGATGTGACACAAATATGTATTGAAAATCTTCAAAGAACAATGGATGCGGAACTAATGCGGATAATTCGGTTTCGAAAAATTCACAAATAAGGATGTTTCAAATCGTGCATCAAAGGAATTTCATCAATATATATAATTTTTCACGGGACGGGGATGCGGATCTAGAAGGTAGGTGCGGAACTTCCCGAACTCTCTTGACTTCCTCTTTCAGAACTTTCTTGGCTTCCTTGTCTTCTAAGAATCCTAGGAATCGATTTGGATTTTCAAATATTGGTGGTGGATTAGGGTCGGGATTTGACGTAGTATAGCCGAATCCTTTACAAAGCTGATTTTTTCTTAGACTATGTGTTTTTGGATTTTTGGTTTTAATTGAAAAAATAAATACAACTTCTATAAATACTTCAAAAAATAATGATTTGTGATTAAAACTTTCTCAAAGATTTATTAAACTAGAGAATACGATTAAACATTTTGAAACTAAGGTTCGAATATAAGCTAAATCGAGAGATAGTAGAGCGACATTTATTTACTTTTGCAATTGCGGAGGCAAAAGCAATTTCAAAAGCTACTAGTGATCTTCGATTTCTGTCTATAGCTTATAAGCAAACAATAATAACAATAAAAATGATTCAGAGTCCCGGTATGGTCAGCCACTATGTTATCACTCGGGTTTTCCTTGAAGTTGTAAGAAAAGGAAAGTATACCCAGGGTAACCACAAACCAACCTTCGGATGCGGAATCTATCCAATGCATCCAGAGAGGGACTCTCTCTTTATGATTTATCTTTGTTCTTAGAAGGTTTTAGGCTAGCTATAGATCCCGAGAGTTTGTTTGAAAAATGGTGGAATCCACAAACTAAGGGCAAGGTTGAAATTTTCGAGTCCATTGGGCTATGGAGTCAAAGGAGGGCACTATCTTGGATTTCTATTCTACACACAAGATGGCTTTACGGGGGCAAGATAGCTAGACGAGAGAACAATCCTTAAAATTTAGAGTGGATGGGATGATTGTGAAGGGATGAAAGGCATCTAAGAATCTTTCACCATGTTCGAAAAGAAAGAAATGAGATGACTACAAACAAAGAGCAATGAAGAATTCTTTATTATAGTAATCAAGAATGTTTAAACTAGCAAAGCAAGAGCATTTAAGAATTCGTGCTTATAACCAATTTAGAGGAAAACATTAAGAACAATCACATCGAAATCGAGTACAATTAAGTAAATTCGATTCAATCCTTTATATAAATTATTCGAAATGGACATAATGATATTATAAACTAATATAAAAACTTAAGACATAGGGTAGAAAGACTTATTGAGCTGCGATCGACACATGAATCTACAAAAGTCACTGAGCTTCAAATTGTCATCCGGTAAGCCACAAATAAACTTCTCCAAAATGCTTATATTAGAAAATCTCAATGTTACTGACAAAGTAATAGAATCCACCCTCGATACTCTCTTTGAGGGTTTATTTATACATTGAAAATATCTTACACTAACCTAGCCCTCAATTTAGGGTATGTTGACAAGTAAGTTACAATAAAAAAAGGAGACGGATGGTCTCGTAGATAGAATAAAATGTAATTCTTTGGTGTGTTGTTTCCTCATTTTCTTCTGTTGTGTTGGAGGTAAGTGTTGAAATAGGGCTCGATGTTGTCCCTTGGAATAATTTCTTTGATTGTTTGATACTCTTTGTCTTTATGGATGCTCTTTAACTTTTGTTTAGTGATACTCTTTAACTTTTGTTCTTACTATTTATCCTTTTCATAATAAAAAAGATAAAAATTCTCAACTCTGAAGATAAATTTCATAAAATTTCCAATAGGTCATTCCACCATTGATGCAGCTGCTATTACGGTTCTTTTAAGTTTTCCTCAACGTTTCATCGGCCTGCGTGCGAGTTTGTAAAAAGTGGGGGCGATCGGGGGAACAAATACTTTATTTCATGTTCAAGGTGAAATAAATTCTTCAACTTGTCATAGAGATTTCTTCCTGGTTGGCAACGTTGCTTACGGCATAGTGATAGAATGGCTAGGCTGAATTATGAGCATGGATATCTATTTTTCTTGACATAGGTTTCCAAGTCCATTATACGGTCCTGCGAGAGCATGGGAGTGGGTAACCTTTGTCCAACAAAACCTGAAATTTTCCTCACGAAAGTATTAATATCAGCCAAAATATACGAGCACTTCCTCTCCAAATTGCATACAAAAGTTCTTTTGATGAAAAACTCTTTTTATCTCCAAAATGGTGTCGGTCATGTCCTCAATTCCTAATACGCAGGCATGTTGCTTAGTTTCGGGTGTTCAAAAAATTGAATAAGTTGATTGGCACACTCGAGGTCTACCTCTTATTTCATCTCTTGTTATAGTTTATTTCTTCTGAAATTTGCTTTAATCAAGTCATTTTGTTCAAAAATTGCTTGAACAGGAGAGCCAAATACTTTTTTATTAACTCAATTATATTACCCCAAAAAATTTCATTTATTTCCTTCAAAGGCTTTTCTAATGAAAGATCTTTTTCTAAAGCCTTAACTAATCTTTCCAACCTTTTAATTTCTGCTGGTATTATAAAACAAGCTTGTCTTCTTAGATGTATCATATTTACTGCTCCCAAATTTTCTAGCGCAATTTTGTGGTTTGAAGCTACTGTGACTCTTAATTGTAAACTTTCCATTTGTTTTGTCAATTCCTCGAACTTAAACCGAAGTGTTCACCTAGCGTTAGCCTTGTTTGTTGCTTTGTTGTTGTAGTACTGTGGTTGTGTGCTTAAATGTCTTTGGATATTTTTCATGATAGCTTCTTTTTTCTGTAAAGCTTGTTCAATCCTTTCACTGTTTCACCTAGTCGCTCGAGTCATCTTTAAGAGCAACTCCATTATCTCTTCTTGTGAATTCCCCTTCAAAACTTCTTGGGTGCGGGGGATGCCTTGAGTGCGGCAATTTCGAGTTTGCTTTCTCGGTGCGGCTATGTCATCATCTTTCTTCTTAATCGGTGCCTCAATACTTTTAATATCTTTGGGATTGTGACCCAAGGCTGATGATTATGTCTTCCGAGAGACTTTATTACCTTTATCTTTGGCACCGAGAAGAGGCATTTTCAATTTGCAATTGGGTGCTTGTGCTATTTAAAGAATATTGCGGCCTTAGAGCTGCCATTTGTACTATCGGTAAGAGTGGAATAGACCATTTCCCAGTTTGTTTATGCGGCTCTATGCGAGGTCCCAAAGGATGAATGTCCTTTGTCGGGACCTCAAAATTTGTTCTAATATAATCGATTTCTTGTCATGGGTTTTGACACCTTGGACTTGAAGTGGCTCATCATCATTTTGCCTTGTGAAATGTCAAATGCGACATTAACCTTTCTGATTATGTGGAGCCATTTTCAAATATTGATCATATACTTTCATTCTCAATGGATCATTCTTTGCCTTTATATTAATGAAGGTTCTTTTTTATATCCTGCGTATCTGTTTTTTTGGTGGTCTGAAGAGGATACTTCGGTACTCAATTGCTTTTTCCCAGCTTTTCCTTTACGGCTTTGTGTTTGTTTCACTAAGCTAGCAGTTAGTTGGCTATCTTCCCTTCCATCATCAAACATTTCATCGATGATTTCCACATGCGGAAGTGGATGCTGGTTTTACGTTTTTGGCTTGATGTATCTCTGAGGACTCTTTGGGAGGAGTAGTATACGGAACATGCCTTTTCTTGCTCATTTCTACATTGGATGGAGTTTGTAATCACGAAACTTCGGGATGATTTACTTGAATGGGAGAAACTTGTGTTTGATCGAGGTGCTTTGGAAGTTTGAGAGTTTCTTTGCCATGACTAAAGTTTCGATGAGCATGTATCTCGGAGTTCCTTTCCTTTGCCTTTTGACTCTGCTGTAGTCGATGAAGCTTGCCTTCCTGTAATCTCTGTTGTAGATTTCTTTGATGAAGAAGTGCCTATGTGAGGTACACACTTGACCATAAGATTCTAGGTCATACTTCTTCTCAAGATCTTTCATAATTTTGTTCATTTTGTCTTCTTCACTTTCTTCTTCAACTAGTGTTTCTTCAACCCATTCATCTTGGTTGGCATACTTTGTTCTATTTCAGGGAATCTTGTGGTGTATGTAAGGGGATGATTTGTTCTTTATTCTCTTTTCACGAGATAAAACCAAATGGGTCATAAGGAACCCAACGGAAAGTTCTTTGGAACTTGCGGTGGCTTTGTAGTATATTTTACTGCTCGCATCTGGCATCCTAGAGTTGCATATGTAGGGTCCTAATTGACTTTTAATCCTGAGTTGGGCTTTCTTTTTCACACTACAAAAAATGAATCATATGTCTGAATTATTCATCTGCATGAAGTATTCCAAGGAGAAAAAATTCTCATGGGCACATATCTTGGCAACTTGAATGGATGTAATTCACATCCATAAATTACGATGACTAAATGGTTTTGATACAAATACCAATCTCCAACTTTATAAGTCCTTGAAAAGCTAGCAAGGTCTTCTTGATTTCATTGCGAGCCTTGGGGGAGGGATTCCTGTCAACAAGGTAGTTACGGGGATATACAAAAAAGATCGATGAACTCGGTATAGGAATAGGGAGAATCATAGGAAGAATGAATTATGGGAGACCAAAAATATAAGCCGACCTAGGGTTTCCCTTGGCATCGAAGCTTTTTAACGGGGGAAAGGAACTTCTGCGATTGATAAAAGATAATGAGATGATAAATAGCGAGGGAATATTTAAAAAGCTTTCTCATCATCTAGTCTCATGGAGCTGGTCATGGATCTTGTGGCTATGAAAGAGGCAAAGTCATATTTAACTTCGGGGAGGTTGCCCGGGGAGTAAAGATGAAGGCAGCAAAAACAGGGTTATCTCATCAACATATTCACTTGTGTTGAAACCCAAGACAAAAGATATCATATTTAGGATGAGCCTTCCCAATTTAGTGAAATAATAAAAACCATAGGGAGGAGGTCCCTTAGGTTGATGTTCGGAGCAACATCAAAATTACGGCAAAATGGACTCCAATTTTTACAGGGTCGATTGATTAGACTTTTCAATCAATTCTTCCATAGACAAAGGTGATATTTCTTGATCTAGTTCAAAATGTAGCATTGCATTGATAGCGCACAGGGAGTAATAGGGAAAAGAACACTGCAGGTCGGGGGGGGATATTCTGACTCTTTGAGTGGGATCATAGTTAGAATGGCAATAGTGGATAATTTAGGAAAGTAATGGTGAGGGGGATGAGATATCTCGAGAGATTGGATTCCCACAACCCAATGACATCTTGCCCCTTCGAAAAATCGTCTACTGCAGCGACAATAACTCGGAGAAAGGGGGCTTTCATCAAAATGCAAGTCTTTAATCCCGAAAATCTTTATCCACTAAGGGGCAAAATATTCTAACTCTCTGTGGGGGGCATTCAATGGAGTTACATTCAAAATTTGCCAGGGGCTTCCATTTTGGTTCTTGTGGGTTCAAAATGGAAGTTTCTAGGAGTCTTCACGGGTAGGGCGTGATTACGGTTTTAATGAGAGAATTTGGCGCAATTGCGAGGTTTGGGGGAACAATTCACGAGTTTTAAACCTCGGGGGAATGATCTTAGCGATAAAAATTTGATCACTAATCCGATGGAAAACAAGGGAAAATAGACTTTCTTTTGAAGTTCGAAGCGCTATAAGATAAATACATGTTCTTGGAGGCGCGGCGGGTTTTGACGAGTATCGAGTGGTAGCACGAGGATGCTTGAACAACATTAGGGCGGAATTACGGAAGCGAAATCGGATAGAAACGGTAGATTTCGGTGAAAATTTGAATTTTTGCGGCGAGAAGGCGTAGTCGCTTTCGAATAACGAAAATGACATAAAAAAACACGAAAATTTGTTTTATTTCCAAGTTAAAAAGGGATTTTTTATTTTTTTCGAGGTGACGTCATCGATGTATGGGGTCGCGTGTGCGGGGGTCGGGCGGTAAGCGGTAAGCGGTAATCCCCGCACGCTTATGGACAAGAGCGGTTTTTAATGCGAGCGAGCGATTCCATTGGGCGATGGACGCGTGGCGGTGGACTATTTCAAAACCACCAAGTCACTGCGCGTTAAAGCTACGACAGGGGGACGAGTTTGGCGGAGTGATGTGGAGCGTTGATGCGACGGAGGGGCGATCCAAAGGTGGAAGGGACGGGGAGATGGTGGGGGCGTTATCGTGCGGGGCCGGCGGGGGTTTTAAACGTGATTAACTTTATTAAACATCCTAGGGGGCGTCTAATAGGTGGAAAAGTGTGGTTATTAATTAATTCGATAATTAATTAATCCCGATAGTTAATGAAAAATAGGGGTCGCGGCGGGGTTCAATTATGGTTAAAGTGTCGGGTGGGATGCCAAGTGGATGAGCCACGGTGGCATGGGGGGTTTTCCGAAGTTTTGATTTAAAAAATAAAATTTCGGGTTTATTCTTTTTTTGTGTTAAACATATATATCATATGTTTAAAGCTTTTCTCATATATGTTTTTATTATATGATAAATAAATCGATATGATTGACTTACCATAGGGGGCGGGAGTATTATATAATGATATATTTTAACCAAAGGGGTTGTATAGTGGGTTTTTATTTGAATGCACGGGGAAATAAATACTTTGGCTAAACTTTATAATAGAGGGGGTTTTTGGATATTTATATAAAAGGAGTTATATACTTAGGATAGGGCATTTCACTAGGGATTTAGTAAATAGAGTTAAATGTTAATATGACAAAGGGGACAAAGACAACTCAAAATACTTTGCACATCTAAGAAAGTGATAATTTCTGAAGTAAATTACAATATATCATATTCAACACTTAAACTTAGAATAGTAAGTTATTTTTTGAGGGGATTTTTATGGAAGTTTGCATGATTTTTCCTAAGCAAAATGGGATTTTACTTAGGGAAAAGATTGAAAGTGAATGATAATGGATAACTTCGAAAGTACTTAGGTCTTTTTGATCATCGGGCGGAGAGGTCGGGTCCCTCCAAAAGTCAAGGAAATGCCTTGAGCCGCCTTTGATCTCCAAATACCTTAGCACTTTGGGAAAAATTAGTAAAAAACTTAGGGAAAAAGTGATGTGGGAAGTTAATGATTTTGACTTTTTCTTTACGCTGGAATTCTTCGGTGCATTTTTTAAACGCGAGTACTTGTGATGAAGGTAAAAAGATTAAACATGATTCAGCACTCATCATTCATCACATAAAACTTTGCAACACCATCTACCTACCCTATCTACTTGACACTACCATTTTCTCTTCTTTATTAGGGTGCATTTAGACTTGCAAACCCTTATCAATCTTTTCTTTTTATAAGGCAAATCTATCTAATTCTACCCTTATTACATCCAAGGGCTCGAATTAAGCTGATGAGCACCTTTTTTATCAACTACCTATCTACTTATACGCAAGATTAAATTGTTTGGTCGGATATTTATTCTCTATTCTATAACATGAAATTGAAATATGAATAAGTCAAGTTTAAACGGGTTGACTTTTCATAAATTGTGGCAAAGTTTGACAGAACGTTTGCACACAATTGCTTATTTACAAAAAAATGAAATAGTAGTGGCATTTGGATTTGCACACTTTCCTTGGTCTATTTTTTGCTTGGGGTTCATTTCTTTCACTTTTTTGACCACTTTTTATTTTTCTTACCCTTTGATTTTTTCTTTTGGGGTATACCCTCTTTACATTTTTTTAAATTTTTTGATTTTTTTTGGTTTTTTTCAAGAATATGGAACACCTTTGCTCAAGAAAAAGGTTTGAACATATTCCATAGTTCAATCAGAAGACAATAATGAAAAATGACACCTATTGGTATAGGAGTCTAACAACGGCTCCACTTGGGGATGGCTTTTCCTTGTGGAAAGTCGAGAACGGCGAGTCGAGATGCCTCAAAATGTCTTCAAAGTCGAGACTATGTAATCTCCTTCTTACGGTAGCTTTATTGTACATATGATAGTGAAACTTTTGAAGCTTAGGGCCTTCACTTCGGGCTTCAACTCCAAGAAGTCACCATCCAATCAAAACTGCATTAGAAAAGGATATATTATGTACAAGTTAGAAAAATCAAAACATCCTAATAAATAGGATCAAAATAGTGCTTCAACGATTCGACCATTAGTGGTCCTTCTTCATCTTTTGAATTGTCCAAATCCTTCGAAAAAAAGTATGTGTTGTTTCCCTGCAAGGCATGAATGATATAAGGCCCTTTCCATAAGAAATCAAATTTCCCATGTTTCCCTTTCTCTTCTCTTCTGGAATCCCATCTTAGGACTTTGTCTCCTAGTTGAAAATCTTCTGCTTTAGTTCTTCTGTCAAACATTTTCTTTAACTTTTCCTGCAAGACTTGAGATCGTTGATATACTTCTTCTCTGGTTTGCTGCAAGTGAATTGTTTGGTTAATTCTTCTCTGAATGTCATTTGGTTCCACTTGAGCCTCCTGAAGTAACTTCATAACAGGAATTCCTAAAGATGATGGGAATCTTGCTTCAATGCCATAAACCAATTCATATGGACTAGTCCCAATTGATTTCTTAGTTGTAAGTCGGTCTGCCCATAATGCATTGATAAGTTTCTTATGCCAATTCTTTTTGTTTTCTTCCAGTAATTTTTTAATGATATTAATAAGAATTTTATTGGAAGATTCTGCCAGTCCATTACCCTGAGGGTAATATGTTGTTGAATGGCCTAAAGTAATATGATATTTATTGCAGAAACTAATCATTTTCTTTGATTTAAATGCAGCAGCATTATCTGTTATGATTTTTTCTGGACAGCCAAATCTGGAAAGTATGTTGGTTTCTAAAAACCCTATAATTACAGAATCATTGGCTTGTCTGCATGGGATAGCTTCAATCCATTTGGTAAAGTAATATGTGGCAGTTAAAATCCATCTGTGTTGCCCAGAGGAAGAGGGATGAATTTCTCCAATAAAATCTAATCCCCATTGTTGAAAGGGTCTTTCTGTGGAAATTGGTCTTAATGGTAAAGGTAACAACTTTCTTTTACCTTCAAAGATCTGACACTTATGACAAGTTGTTACAAATTTCTTAACATCTGAAAACAAGGTTGGCCAGTAAAAACCAGCCCTTAAGATTTTGTCTGCAGTTGACTTCCAGTAGAGATGTCCACCACAATCCCCTGCATGAAATTCATTAAGTACCTTGTCAGCTTCATCTTTCAATAGACAATTTAATAACATTCCTTCATGATTTTTCCAAAATAGAGTGCCATCTAAAATACAATATTTTAAAGATGTCATTTTCAAAAATCTTCTTTTCGTTCTGGACAACCCTGGAGGAGCTTGCAGGTTTAATAAAACATGAATGATATCAGTGTACCAGGGTGAATCTAAGAAAGCTTGACTGATCTGTGGAGTCGCCATCTCCTGTTCATCATCCAGTTCGTTAATGTCTAAAGCTTGGCAATTAGTTTCAGTCATGAGTTGAGCCAAACCTTGACCTTTTATGAGTTTTGTTGGTTTAATTTCAATATCATATTCTAAAATGGTAGCTATCCACTTACCTCTTTTGCCTTCAATACCATCTTGAGTCAAGATGTCTTTAACTACAACATTAGGCACATAAGCTATCACATGAGAATATAATATGTAAATTCTGAAATCTTTAATTGCTTTTACCAATGCAAAAGCCTGTTTCTCCATGATATTGTATTTCAAAGATGTATCCCTAAGTGCTTTACTGAAAAAGGCAATTGGTTTTTCACATCCCTGATCATCTTTTTGTAGTAAAACAGCTGTAATTGTATGTTCAGAAGCAAATGAAAAAATAATGAAATCTCTGTCAAATTTTGGACTGGTAAGAACTGGTGTTCTTGTTAAAGCCATTTTAATTTCCTCAAATGATTGCTTGGCTTCTACAGTCTAGTCAATGCTTGAATCTTTTTTAAGCATGTTAGTAAGCAATCTAAGTAATTCAGCTAAGCTGGAAATAAATCTTCTCAAGAAATTAATCTTTCCTATGAAAGCTTGAAGTTCTTTTATATTTCTGGGATGAGGTATTTGCAAAATTGCTTGTATTCTTTCAGGGTCAATTCTAATGCCATCTTTAGAAATTATGTGACCTAGGAGCTTTCCTTCTTCCAAACCAAACAATGACTTTTTAGGATTTAAAGAAATGCCATATTTTCTGCACTTTATAAACACTTTCCTTAGATGATCTAAATGTTGCTGATCTGTTTTGGAAAAAACTATTAAATCATCTAGATAAATTACCAGAAAATCATGTATTTCTTTAGCAAAAGCAATGTCCATTACTCTTTGAAATGTAGCTCCTGCATTCTTGAGTCCAAATGGCATCTTGACATATTTAAAAGTACCCCATGGTGTTGTAAATGTTGTTTTATCTTGATCATCAGGATGAACCAGAATCTGGTTATACCCTGAAAATCCATCCAATAGAGATATCCTAGAAGATCCCACTACCCTCTGTAGAATATGGTCCATTTTAGGCAAAGGATAGTTATCTTTTAAAGAAACTTTATTCAAATTTCTCAAATCGACACACAATCTAATTTCTCCAGTCTTCTTCCTTGTTGGTACTAGATTCGAAACCCATTCAGAGAACCTAATAGGAGCTATAATCCCTGCTTCAAACATCCTTTTAATTTCTTTTTCAATTGAAGGTAGTAAAACAGGATTGATCCTTCTAAGTTTTTGTTTAAAAGGTTTTTGATCTGGTTTCAAAGGTATAGTGTGTTGAATTATGGATGTATCATATGCTTTAAGATCTTCATAACTCCAGGCAAAAACGTCCTGGAATTCCTTTAAGAGTTCAACATATTTAACCTTTTGATCTTCTGGTAGAGATTTGGATAATTTAACCATTTTAGGATCTTCTGGGGTTCCTAAATTGCATTCTTCAATATCAGCCTTGACAGGCTCCATTTTGGGTCTAAATGGAATATCATTTGAGTCAAAAAGATCCTCCAAAGGAGTTAATCCCTTGGGTAAATGATTATCTTTCAGATTAATGATTTCTGTCTCATCTTCTATGATCTCATCAGATTCCATGTTTTTCAAATCCTGCATGTCTTTTTCTGTGAATGTGGTTGGGTGCAGCATATGAATTGCATTATCTCTTGAAATATCTGTTTTTTGTTCTTTTTCTTGATCAGATTCACTAATTGTTATGTCCTCATCTATATTACAGTTAGAAAACTCATTTTGAAGTGTCAAAAAACTATTGATTTGATTATTGTTTACAAATACTTGCCAATTCAAAAGATTGTCCGGTATAGCAGGCCTATGTCTAATCTCAGCTGAAAACTGATGATTAGGATCAAAAGGTAACTTACATGTGCTAGCGAACATTGCGAGACTGTGAGCATGCAAATTTTGTTTCCTGGGAATCTTGGCAAGTTGAGCTTGTAGAAAGGTGTTGAGAATTTCTACAACTGTTTCTCTGTATTGTTTCAATCTCATGTCTTTTGTTGAACATTCTCCTTTAATTTGTTGAATAATTAGCTCGGAGTCTCCTATGATTGATACCCTAATAGCTCCTAACTTATTGACATGTTTAAGCCCTAACAAAAGAGCTTCGTACTCTGCCATGTTGTTAGTGCATTTGAAATTCAACCTATAAGCATGACCCTCAGCATGATTATTTTCAACATTATGTAACCAAATCCCAGCTCCTGCTCCTAATTTGTTTACTGAACCATCAAATTCTAAATGCCACAGAATTTCATGTTCATAATCCTCATCAATTGTTTTAAAATGTTTCTTAACAAGAGCTAGTTGTTTAGATTTTTCTGGTATTTCTTGATTGTCTGGTGTTTCTTGGTTTTCAGAAATCTCTTCAATCTTAACAGTAGTTTTGTTTGTAGCTTCCTTTTCAGGTGCTTCTAGTTCAGTTGGAAGGTCCTTTTCAGCATTATAGAGGATGAAGGAATCCATATCAGAATGTATTGAATAGACAGGGAAGTTTTCAGGCTTCTCATGACTACTAACCAAGTACTTCATCAAGGTTTCTCTATATAATCTTTTAGGTTGACCAAAAACTGAAATAGTGGCATATGACATGTCCAGCTGAATAGATCCTCCAAGTTTAGCACCCCAGGATCTAGACAACAACATACCATATTTAGGAGGGATATCAGCCACTACTATATCCATCAAAACAGATTTAGCAGGATATTGCACCAAAGTAACACACAAATCTTTAATCAAACCTAGACATTTTACCTGACTAGAATCAAAAGAAAACAGATCTTTATATGGTCTGGTAATATCTAAATTTAATCTTTCCATCACAGCTTTAGGCATCAAATTGTGGGATGCTCCAGAATCCAACATAGCATTGTGGAGTATCTTGTCATGAACGTTCAGGCTTACATAAAATGGAGGAGTCCCTCCACTTTCTGGTTTGCCATTTACCTCGGGGCCAAAAAGGAGTTTGGGTTGATCATCAAGAATATTTACTGAATCATCCATTCCAGTAATGTTAATGTTTAGGGATTTGCTGATTTGACTTCTATAGACATCGTGTTTAGCCAATTCTGATAAAGGAATGGCTATCTTTAGTTTTCCTATTTCAGCCTCTAGATTGAAAGGTTTTTCTGTTTGAGCTTTAGTGTTTTGCACAGTTGGGTTTTCTCTATTTTTTGGATCTTCAATGTTTTTCTCTTTTTCATGAGTGAAATTTTGATTTGAAGGTGTTTCTGAACTAACTTCTACTGTTTCTTCTACATTTCCTATAGGAGGAAAAGTATTAGATTGTTGTTTATTGTTTGGTTGGTTGTCAGACACATCTTCAATTATTGGATTTGAAGGGTTAGGAGTTGTCCTAGACAGAATTTGTATAGGGGGAATGTTTTGTACAGGAGGGATGTTAACTTTACCTTTGACATTTTGTTTTGCAGTTTTCTGTTTGCTATTCTCTGGCACATCAATTCGTCTGCTTCTCAAATTGTACTGTTTATGAACCTCATAAATTGTTGTGTCATAGCCTTCCTTAAAATCAAAAGTCTCACCTGAATGAGTTTGGAATGTTTCAAGGATGTGATTCTCTTGATCATCCTGGGATAGGAAAACTTCTGGTTCATTTTTGTCTTCAGTTACATTGTTTATTTCTACATCTTCTGTAGGTTCTTCAGAAGTTGAGCCTTCAACAAAATTTTCTTGGAAAGGTGGCCTGATGTTTTGGTCAAGGACATTCTTTCCAATATTTTGGTTCTGATTTCTTCTAAAGTTTGGGTTTCTTACAATATTATCACCAGTAGATTTTCTTTCGATTGTCTCCACTCTGTCTCCTAATCTTTCCATACCTTTAATGATTGCATCCAGCTTCTTTTCAAAAGCTAAAGGTTCTTCATTCAGAGGCATTCTTCTTTCGGCCCTAGCTCTGGCTCGTTTTTCTATAAGATTTGCTTCCACACTAACTACAATGCTCTGCATTTCTTCCAGGGTTTGGGGAGCTCTTTCCCTGAGTGAATAGGCTATGTCAGAGTCAAAACCATCTGGGAATTTGACCAATACTGAGTCAGGAGGGGGTCTAAGGTTTTGAGGAACAGCATTGTAGGCTTCATTGAATCTTATGATGTAATCTTGCACGGTTTCATTGGGTCTTCTCCTCAATTTTTCAAATTCTGATAGGATCTGAAGAGGGTCTTTCTTCTTCTCCCATCTATTCAAAAATGCCCTATACAAAGCTGCTAAATCAGCAATACTGTTTGGAGTAAGGGCCCTAAACCATGTCCTAACTTCCCCAGTAAGACTCTGAACAAAAATTCTCATTCGGACATCATCAGTATCAATTTCATAAAATTCAAAGTAATCAGTCATCCTTTTGGTATGTTGTTGAGCTGTGTAAGTACCTGAGCCATCAAAAGGCGTGATCTTACTCTGATAATCTTGAGGCAAAGCTGCAGGGTTGGCTGGCAACTGTAAAGGAGCATATCTATTGGCCATTGGAAGGGGTAATGGAATAATAGGTGGTGGTGGTCTAGGTGGAGGAGTAGAAGGGGTGACTGGTGTCTGAAAAGCTTGAGGAAAAGTAACTGAACTTGGGGAAGCTTCAGTAATCACAGAAACGTTTGAACTTTCTTCAAAGGTCAGTTCAGATGAAATGGAGTTTTGTAAATGTCTGTCAAGGTGATATGAAACAAATCTGAATTGCAAATCTTCAAAAAACAATGGATCTGGAACTAATCTTGATAATTCGGTTTCAGAAAAATTCACAAATAAGGATGTTTCAAATCGCTCATCAAAAGGAATTTCGTCAAAATATATAATCTTCATAGGACAGGAATGTGATCTAGAAAGAGGTCTGGAACTTCCAGAACTCTCTTGACTTCCTCTTTCAGAACTTTCTTGACTTCCTTGTCTTCTAAGAATCCTAGGAATCAGATTCGGATTTTCAAATATTGGTGGTGGATTAGGGTCAGGATTTGACCTAGTATGACGAATCCTTTCTGAAGCCAGTTTTCCTAGATGATATATGTTTTTGTATTTTTGGTTTTAATTGAAATGAAAATACAACTTCTACAAATTCTTCAAGAAATAATGATTTATGATTAAAATTTTCTCAAAGATTTTATTGAACTAGAGAGTCTGATTAAACATTTGAAACTAAGGTTCAAAGTATAAGCTAAATCAGAGATAGACTGAAGCAGCATTTATTTACTATGCAGTTGCAAGGCAAAAGCATTTCAAAGGCTACCTGGCTGATCTTCAGACTCTGTCTATACCTTATAAGTGAACAATATTAACAAAAAATGATTCAGTCCCCAGCGGAGTCGCCACTATGTTATCACTTAGGTTTTCCTTGAAGTTGTAAGAGAAGGAAAGTATACCCGAGGTAACCAAAAACCAACCTTCAAATGCAGAATCTAGCCAATCTGCATCCAGAGAGGGCTCTCTCTTTATAATTTATCTTTGTTCTTAGAAAGTTTTAGGCTAGTTATAAATCCAAGAGTTTGTTTGAAAATGGTGGAATTCGCAAACTAGGGGCAAGGTTGAAGATTTTCAGTCCATTGGGCTATGGAGTCAAAGGATGGCTTTACTGGATTTCTATTCTACACACAAGATGGCTTTGCAGGGCAAGATAGCCAGACAGAGAACAATCCTTAAAATTTAAAGTGGATGTGATGATTTTTAAGGGATGAAAGGCAGCTAAGAATCTTTCACCATGTTCAAAAGAAAGAAATGAAATGACTACAAACAAAGAGCAATTAAGAATTCTTTATTATAGTAATCAAGAATGTTTAAATTAGTAAAGCAAGAGCATTTAAGAATTCGTGCTTATAACCAATTTAGAGGAAAACATTAAGAATAATCACATCTGAAATCAGAGTACAATTAAGTAAATTATGATTCAATCATTTATGTAAATTATTCAGAAATGGACATAATGATATTATAAACAGATATAAAACTTAAGACATAGGATAGAAAGACTTATTGAACTGCAGTTCGACACATGAATCCTGCAAAAAGTCCTGAGCTTCAAATTGTCATCCAGTAAGCCACAAATAAATTTCTCCAAAACACTTTTTATTCCAAAAACATCAATGTCGCAGCCAAGTATTAGAATCCACCCTCAATACTCTCTTTGAGGGTTTATTTATACAAAAAATGATTGAAAATATCTCACACTAACCTAGCCAATAATCTAGGGTGACTAATGAGTAATTTACAAATAAAAAGGAGACAAATGGTCTCGTAGACAGAATAACAAGTAACTGCTGATGTGTTGTTTCCTTCCTTTGTGGATGTGCTGGAGGCAGGTGCTATAATAGGGCTTGATGCTATCCCTTTGAGTAATTCCTTTGCTTGTCTGATACTCTTTGTTTCTACGGATACTCTTTAACCTGTTCAACTGATACTCTTTAATCTGTGCTCACTATTTATCCTTTACATGATGGTAAAAGACAAATTTCTCTGCCTTAAGATAAATTTTACAAAATTTCCAATAAGTCTTCCCACCATTGATCTTCTGCTATTACGGTTCTTTTAAGTTTTCTCAATGTCTCATCGGCCTCTGTGTATCTGTAAAAAGTGGCCTGACTAGGGAACAAATACTTTATTTCATGCTCCAGATGAAACAAATTCTTCAATCTATCATAGAGATTCCTCCCTGTTGGCAATGTTGCTTGTGATGCATTGATAGAAAGAACAGTTGTGTTATGAGCATGTATATCTATTTTAGTAACATAGGTTTCCAGGTCCATTATCTTGTCACCTGCTAGCATAGGACTGGGTAACCCATTGTCTAATAAAACCTGAAATTTCCCTTTAAAAGCATTGATTTCTTCTAGCATATCTGAGCACTTCCTTTCCAAATTCTGCATAAGAGTTCTTTTGGTAAAAACTCTTTTTATTTCTAATATAGTGCCTGTCCTGTCATCAATTCCTAACTTTGAAAGCTGTTGCTTAGTCCTTGTGTTCAGAAACTGTATAAGTTGACTAGCTTGCTCAGGTCTGTTCTTTAATTCATCTCTTGTTTTGGCTATTTCTTCCTGAGCTACTTTGATCAAGTCATTTTGTTCAAATATTGTTTAAACAAAAGTCCAAATACTTTTTATTGAATCAATTATATTGGCCCGAAGAATTTCATTTATTTCTCTCAAAGACTTTTCTAATGAAAGATCTTTTTCTAAAGCCTTAACCAATTTTTCCAATCTTTTAATTTCCCTGGTATTATCTGCAACAGTTCTTTTGGACATATCATATTTCTGCTCCAAGTTTTGTAACTGCAATTTTGTGGTTTTAAGTTCTGTGACCCTGAGTTTTAAACTTTCCATTTGTTTTACCAATTCATCAGAACTTAAACCAGAAGTGTCTACCTGTGCTGATTCTTTTTGTTGATCTGTTGTTGTAGTACCTGTAGTTGTAGTAGCTTCTATGATTGATGCCTGCATGATAGCTTCCTTCTCTTGTAAAGCTTGTTCCAATTCTTTCTCTGTTTCACTCAGTTGCTCAGTCATTTTTAAGAGCAACTCCATTATCTCTTCCTGTGAATTTTCCTTCAAAACTTCTTGGGTCTGGGGATGCCTTGAGGCTGGCAATTTCAGTTGCCTTCTCAGTGCAGCTATATCATCATCTTTCTTTTTAATTAGTGCCTCAATGCTTTTGATATCTTTGGGGTTGTGACCCAAACTGATGATTATGTCTTCCAGAGACTTTATTCTGTTATCTTTGGCCTGAGAAGAGGCCTTCTCAATTTGCAATTGGGTGTTCGTGTTATTTAAAGAATCTTGCAGCCTCAGGGCTAACATGGCCTTATCAGTAAGAGTGGAATATACCATTTCCCCAGTTTGTTTATGCAGCTCTATCTGGTCCAAGGGATGAATGTCTTTTGCCAGGACCTCAAAATTGGTCCTAATATAATCAACTGCTGTCATGGGTTTGGGCACCTTGGATTTAAAATGACTCATCATCATTTTGCCTTGTTGAATGTCAAATGCTGACATTAACCTTTCCTGATTATGTGGAGCCATTTTCAGATATTGATCATATACCTTCATTCTCAATGGATCATTCTTTGCCTTTATATTAATGAAAGTTCTTTTTATATCACCTGTATCTGTTTTTGGTGGTTTAAAAGAAGATACTTCAGTACTTAACTGTTTTTGCAATGCTTTTCCTTTGTGGCCTGTGTTTGTTTCACTAACTGTGCCAGTTAGTTGACTATCTTCTCTTCCATCATCAAACATTTCATCAATGATTTCCACATCTGGAAGTGGATCGGGTTTCTGCTTTTTGGCTTGATGTAGCTCTGAGGACTCTTTGGGAGGAGTAGGATCTGGAGCCTGTCTTTTCTTACCTATTTCCATATTAGATGGAGTTTGTAATTCTGAAACTTCAGGATGATTTACTTGAGTAGGAGAAACTTGTGTCTGATCTGGTGCCCTGGAGGTTTGAGGTTTCTCTGCCATGACAAAAGTTTCAATGACCTGTATTTCAGGTTCTTTCCCTTTACCTTTAGACTCTACTGCAATTGATAGACTCTCTTCCTATAACCCCTGTTGGAGATTTCCTGCTGAAGAGGTGCCAATGTGAGGTACCTGCACTTGACCAAAAGATTCTAGGTCAAACTCTTTCTCAAGATTTCTCATAATTTTGTTTCTATTGTCTTCTTCATTATCTTGCTCAACTAGTGTTCCTTCCACCCATTCATCTTGGTTAGCATATTGTTTTATATCAGGAATCCTGTGGTGAATATATGGGAAAGATTTGTTCTTCATTCTTTTATCACAGATAAAACCAAATGGATCATAAGGAACCCAACGAAAACTCCTTTGGAACTTGAAATGGTTTTGTAGTATATCTTCTGCTTCTCGCTCGGCCTCCCTAGAGTTGCAGATGAAAGGTCCTAATTGACTTTTAATCCCGAGTTGGGCTTTCTTTTTTACCCTACAAAAATTAATCATATCAGAATTATTCATTTGCCTGAAGTATTCTAAGGCAAAAAGCCTCATAGGCACATATTTTGGCAACCTGAATGGATATGATTCACATCCATATATTCTGATGACTGAATGATTTTGATATAAATACCAGTCCCCAACTTTATATGTCCTTGAAAGCTGCAAAGTCTTCTTAATCTCATTACTGAGCCTTGGAGGGGGAATTCCCGTCAACAAGGTAGTTGCAGGATATACAAAAAGATCGATGAAATCAGCATAAGAATAGGGAGAATCATAGGAAGAATGAGTTATGGCAGACCAAAAAATAACTGATCTAGGGTTTCCCTTGGCATCAAGCTTTTTAACAGGAAAAAGGAACTTCTATGATTGATAATAGATGAGGAGATGGTAAATAACTGAGGAATATTTGAACACTTTCTCATTATCTAGCCTCATGAACTGGTCATGGATTTTATTGGAAATGAAGGATGCAAAATCATATTTTACTGCAGGAGGTTGCCCAAGAGTAAAGATAGACAGCAATACCAAGGTTATTTCATCAACATATTCACTTGTATTGAAACCCATGATAAAGGATATCATATTGAGGATGAGTCTGCCCAACTTATTAAAATAAGCAAAACCATATGGAGGGGACCCCTTAGGTTGATGTTCAGGCAACATAAAAGTCTGGAAAATACATTTTAGTTTTTCTGGGGACAGTTGGGAAGACTTTTCAAGGAGTTCTTCCATGGACAAAGGAGCAAGATCTTGATCAGGTTCAAAATGGAGCATTGCATTGATGGCCTGAGGAGTGATGGGGAAAAGGATACTCTGATCAGGAGACAGTACTGCCCTTTGAGTCGAATCATAGTTGGAATGACAGTAATGGATGATTTCTGGGAAAATATGGACTGAGGGGATAAGATATCTTGGGAAATTGGATTCCCACAACCCAATGACATCCAGACCCTTCGAATAATCGTCTCTGCAGCGACAAAAATTTCGAAGGGGACTTTCATCGAAAACCAAGTCTTTAATTTGAAAGTCTTTATCAACTAAGGGCAAGTATTCTAACTCTCTGTGAGGGGCATTCAATGGAGTTACATTCAGGGCTACCAGAGCTTCCATTTTGGTTCTTGTGTGTTCAAAATGGAATTTTATGGGTTTTCTTCACAGAAATGACGTGATTTTAGTTTTAATGAGGGAAAATGGCACAGTTGCAGGTTTGGGGGAACAATTCACAGTTTTAACAATCAGGGAATGGTCTTAGCGATAATATTTTAACACTGATCCAGTGGAAAAACAAGGAACACAGAGTTTCTTTTAAAGTTCGGGGCGCAACAGAATAAATACCTGTTTTCGGAGGAAAACTGGGATTTAACAGGTATTAAGTGGTGGCAAGAAGATGCTTGAACACTGGTCCGGCGGAATTCTCGAGCGAAATTGGATAGAACAGTAATTTTCAGTGAAATTTTGAATTTCGTAGTGGAAGGCGCAGTCGCTTTCAGCAATGAAAATGACAGAAAAAACACGAAATTTGTTTTATTTACAAAGTCAAAAAGGGATTTTTATTTTATCGAGGAATGACGTCATCGAGGTACGGGATGACATGTGGCAGGGGTCGGGCGGTAAGCGGTAATTTCCGCACCGCTTATGGGCAATGGCGGTTTTAAACGGGGAGGCAGCGATTCCATTTAGAAGTCAACACGTGGCCGGTGGAATATTCCAAAACCACCGTGCCCCCGCGCATTAACTTCCGGATGTAAGACGGCTAACGGAACGATCGTGGACCGTTGATTTTTGGAGGGGCGATCCAACGGTTGAAGGGATGTGAGGTTGGCGGGGTTTTAATGTGCGGGCCCGACGGAAATTTAAAATAATTAACATTTCATTATTTATCCCGGGAGGCTTTCGATTGGAGGAAAGGTTGGTTATTAGTTAATCCAAGTGATTAATTAATCCCATGGTTATAAAGGGTCGGGGTCGTAACAGAACTTTGATTTTTTAACTCGAGTTAGGGTTGGGGAATGGAATATGCAGCGGGATTTTTAACTCGAGTTAGGGCGTCAAGTATGGGGGAAAATGGAATTATTTCCGAAATTTAGTTTTAATTAAACTCGGGATTTATTTTATTTAAACATATAAAATATATGTTTCAAAGTTTTTCATATATGTTTTTATTATATGATAAATCAACCAATGTGTTTAACTTATCATAGGGGCAGGAATATTATATAATGATATATTTTAACCAAAGGGCACATAATGTGGGTTTTTTATGAATGCATGGGAAATAAATACTTTGGTTAAAATCATAATAGATGGGTTTTTGGGATATTAGATAAAAGGAGTTAAGTACTATAGGATAAGGTCTTTTTACTAGGGTTTTAATAAATACATCAGAAGTTAATATGACAAAGGACAAGGTAAACTCAAAACATTTTGCAAATCTAAGAAAGTGAAGATTTCTGAAGTAAATTGCAATATCTCAACTTCAACACTTAAACTTAGAATAGTAAGTTATTTTGAGGGATTATTATGGAATTTTGCATAATTTTCCCTAAGTAAAATGGAATCAGATTAAACTGTTGAACACCTTTTATTAACTCTACCTATCTATTTATCTGCCAAGATTAAACTGTTTGGTCAGATATTTATTCTCTATTCTACAACATGAAATTGAAACATGAATGAGTCAAGTTTAAACAGTTTGACTTTTCATAAATTGTGGCAAAGTTTAACAAGCTGCACACAATTACTTATTTACAAAAAATGAAATAGTAGTGGCATTTGGATTTGTACACTTTCCTTGGTCTATTTTTTGCTTGGGGTTCATTTCTTTCACTTTTTTACCATTTTATTCTTTTTACCCTTTGATTTTTCTTTTAGGGTATACCCTCTTTACATTTTTTAAATTTTTTTCTTTTTTTGGTTTTTCAAGAATATGGAACACCTTTGCTCAAGAAAAAGGTTTGAACATATTCCATAGTTCAATCAAGACAATCATGAAAAATGACACCTATTGGTATAGGAGTCTAACACTGGCTCCACTTGGGGATGGCTTTTCCTTGTGGAAAGTCAAGAACAGCAGGTCAGTTGCCTCAAAATGTCTTCAAACTAAACCATGTAATCTCCCTCTTCTAGTAGCTTTATTGTATATATGATAGTGAATTTTTTTTTTTGAAGCTTAGGGCCTTCACTTCAGGCTTCAACTTCAAGAAGTCACCATCCAATCAAAACTGATGCATTAGAAAAAAAACATATTATGTACAAGTTAGAAAAAATTAGAATATCCTAGTAAATAGGATCAAAATAATGCTTCAGCATTCGACCATTGACTGGCCCTTCCTCAGCTTCTGAATTGTCCAAATCCTTCAAAAAGTATGTGTTGTTCCCCTGTAAGGCATGAATGATATAAGGCCCTTTCCATAAGAAATCAAATTTCCCATGTTTCCCTTTTTCTTCTCTTCTAGAATCCCATCTTAGGACTTTATCACCTAGTTGAAAATCTTCTGCTTTAGTTCTTTTGTCAAACATTTTCTTTAACTTCTCCTGCAAGACTTGGGATCGTTGATACACTTCTTCTCTGGTTTGCTGCAAGTGAATTGTTTGGTTAATTCTCCTTTGAATATCATTTGGTTCCACTTGAGCCTCCTGAAGTAATTTCATAATAGGAATTCCTAAAGATGATGGGAATCTTGCTTCAATGCCATAAACCAATTCATATGGACTAGTCCCAATTGATTTCTTAGTTGTAAGTCTGTCTGCCCATAATGCATTGATAAGTTTCTTATGCCAATTCTTTTTGTTTTCTTCCAGTAAATTTTTAATGATATTAATAAGACTTTTATTGGAAGATTCTGCCAGTCCATTACCCTGAGGGTAATAGGCTGTTGAATGGCCTAAAGTAATATGATATTTATTGCAGAAACTAATCATTTTCTTTGATTTAAATGCAGCAGCATTATCTGTTATGATTTTTTCTGGACATCCAAATCTGGAAAGTATGTTGGTTTCTAAAAACCCTATAATTATAGAATCATTGGCTTGTCTGCATGGGATAGCTTCAATCCATTTGGTAAAGTAATCTGTGGCAGTTAAAATCCATCTGTGTTGTCCAGAAGAAGAGGGATGAATTTCTCCAATAAAATCTAATCCCCATTGTTGAAAGGGTCTTTCTGTGGAAATTGGTCTTAATGGTAAAGGTAACAACTTTCTTTTACCCTCAAAGATCTGACACTTATGACAAGTTGTTACAAATTTCTTAACATCTGAAAACAAAGTTGGCCAGTAAAAACCAGCCCCTAAGATTTTGTCTACAGTTGATTTCCAGTAGAGATGTCCACCACAATCCCCTGCATGAAATTCATTAAGAACTTTGTCAGCTTCATCTTTCAATAAACAATTTAATAAGATTCCTTCATGATTTTTCCAAAATAGAGTGCTATCTAAAATACAATATTTTAAAGATGTCATTTTCAAAAATCTTCTTTTCGTTCTGGACAACCCTGGAGGAGCTTGCAGGTTTAATAAAACATGAATGATATCAGTGTACCAGGGTGAATCTAAGAAAGCTTGACTGATATGTGGAGTCGCCATCTCCTGTTCGTCATCCAGTTCGTTAATGTCTAAGGCTTGGCAATTAGTTTCAGTCATGAGTTGAGCCAAACCTTGACCTTTTATGAGTTTTGTTGGTTTAATTTCAATATAATATTCCAAAATGGTAGCTATCCACTTACCTCTTTTGCCTTCAATGCCATCTTGTGTCAAGATGTCTTTAACTACAGCATTAGGCACATAAGCTATCACATGAGAATATAATATGTAAACTCTGAAATCTTTAATTGCTTTTACCAATGCAAAAGCCTATTTCTCCATGATATTGTATTTCAAAGATGAATCCTTAAGTGCTTTACTAAAAAAGGCAATTGGTTTTTCACATCCCTGATCATCTTTTTGTAGTAAAACAACTGCAATTGTATGTTCAGAAGCAAATGAAAAAATAATGAAATCTCTGTCAAACTTTGGACTCGTAAGAACGGGTGTTCTTGTTAAAGCCATTTTAATTTCCTCAAATGATTGCTTGGCTTCTACAGTCCAGTCAATGCTTGAATCTTTTTTAAGCATGTTAGAAGCAATCTAAGTAATTCAGCTAAGCTGGAAATAAATCTTCTCAAGAAATTAATCTTTCCTATGAAAGCTTGAAGTTCTTTTATATTTCTGGGATGAGGTATTTGCAAAATTGCTTGTATTCTTTCAGGGTCAATTCTAATGCCATCTTTAGAAATTATGTGACCTAGGAGCTTTCCTTCTTCCAAACCAAACAATGACTTTTTAGGATTTAAAGAAATGCCATATTTTCTGCACTTTATAAACACTTGCCTTAGATGATCTAAATGTTGCTGATCTGTTTTGGAAAAGATTGTTAAATCATCTAGATAAATTACCAAAAAATCATGTATTTCTTTAGCAAAAGAAATATCCATTTCTCTCTGAAATGTAGCTCCTGCATTCTTGAGTCCAAATGGCATCTTGACATATTTAAAAGTACCCCATGGTGTTGTAAATGCTGTTTTATCTTGATCATCAGGATGAACCAGAATCTGGTTATACCCTGAAAATCCATCTAGTAGAGATATTCTTGAAGATCCCACTACCCTCTGTAGAATATGGTCCATTTTAGGCAAAGGATAGTTATCTTTTAAAGAAAATTTATTCAAATTTCTCGAATCGACACAGAGTCTAATTTCTCCGGTTTTCTTTCTTGTTGGTACTAGATTAGAAACCCATTCAGAGAACCTAATAGGAGCTATAATCCCTGCTTCAAACATCCTTTTAATTTCTTTTTCAATTGAAGGTAGTAAAACAGGATTGATCCTTCTAAGTTTTTGTTTAAAAGGTTTTTGATCTAGTTTCAAAGGTATTGTATGCTGAATGATTGATGTATCATATGATTTAAGATCTTCATAACTCCAGGCAAAAACATCCTGGAATTCTTTAAAAAGTTCAACATATTTAACCTTTTGATCTTCTGGCAAAGATTTAGATAGTTTAACCATTTTGGGATTTTCTGGGGTTCCTAAGTTACACTCTTCGATATCAGCCTTAACAGGTTCCATTTTAGGTCTAAATGGAATGTCATTTGAATCAAAAAGATCTTCCAAAGGAGTTAAACCTTTGGGCAAATGACTGTCTTTCAGATTAATGATTTCAGTTTCATCTTCTATGATCTCATCAAATTCCATTTGTATCACCTCCTGCATATCTTTTTCTGTGAATGTGGTTGGGTGAAGCATATGAATTGCAGTCTCTCTCGAAATATCTATTTTTTGTTCTTTTTCTTGATCAGATTCACTAATTGTTATGTCCTCATCTATATTACTGTTAGAAAACTCATTTTCTAATGTCAAAAAACTATTGATCTGATTGTTATTTACAAATACTTGCCAATTCATTAGATTGTCCGGTATAGCAGGTCTATGTCTAATCTCAACTGTGAACTGATGATTAGGTCCAAAAGACAGCTTACATGTGCTAGCGAACATTGCAAGACTGTGAGCATGCAAATTTTGTTTCCTTGGGATCTTGGCAAGTTAGGCTTGTAGAAAGGTGTTAAGAATTTCCACAACTGTTTCTCTATATTGTTTCAATCTGGGATCTTTGGTTGAACATTCACCATTAATCTGTTGGATAATTAATTCAGAGTCTCCTATGATTGACACCCTAATTGCTCCTAAATTTTTGACATGTTTAAGCCCTAATAAAAGGGCTTCATACTCGGCCATGTTATTAGTGCATTTAAAATTCAATCTATAAGAATGACCTTCTGCATGATCATTTTCAACATTATGTAACCAAATTCCAGCCCCTGCTCCTAACTTGTTTACTGAGCCATCAAATTCTAAATGCCATAGAATTTCATGCCCATAATCTTCATCAACTGTTTTCACATGTTTCTTAACGGGAGCTAGTTGTTTAGCTTTTTATGGTATTTCTTGGTTGAGTGATGTTTCTTGGTTTTCAGAAATCTCTTCAATCTTAATAGTAGTTTTGTTCGTAGCTTCCTTTTCAGGTGCTTCTAGTTCAGTTGGAAGGTCCTTTTCAGCATTATAGAGGATGAAGGAATCCATATCAGAATGTATTGAATAGACAGGGAAGTTTTCAGGCTTCTCATGACTACTAACCAAGTACTTCATCAAGGTTTCTCTATATAATCTTTTAGGTTGACCAAAAACTAAAATAGTGGCATATGACATGTCCAACTGAATAGATCCTCCAAGTTTAGCACCCCAGGATCTAGACAACAACATACCATATTTAGGAGGGATATCAGCCACTACTATATCCATCAAAACAGACTTAGCAGGATATTGCACCAAAGTAACACACAAATCTTTAATCAAACCTAGACATTTTACCTGACTAGAATAAAAAGAAAACAGATCTTTATATGGTCTAGTCATATCTAAATTTAATCTTTCCATCACAAATTTAGGCATCAAATTGTAGGATGCTCCAGAATCCAACATAGCATTGTGGAGTATCTTGTCATGAACGTTCAGGCTTACATAAAATGGAGGAGTCCCTCCATTTTCTGGTTTGCCATTTACCTCAGGGCCAAAAAGGAGTTTGGGTTGATCATCAAGTATGTTTACTGAATCATCCATTCCAGTAATGTTGATGTTTAGGGATTTGATGATTTGACTTCTATAAACATTATGTTTAGCCAATTCTGATAAAGGAACAACTATCTTTAGTTTGCCTATTTCAGCCTCTAGATTGAAAGGTTTTTCTGTTTGAGCTTTAGTATTTTGCACAGTTGGGTTTTCTCTATTTTTTGGGTCTTCAATATTTTTCTCTTTTTCATGAGTGAAATTTTGATTTGAAGGTGTTTCTGAACTAATTTCTATTGTTTCTTCTACATTTCATATTGGAGGAAAAGTATTAGATTGTTGTTTATTATTTGGTTGGTTGTCAGACACATCTTCAATTATTGGATCTGAAGGGTTAGGAGTTGTCCTAGACAGAATTTGTACAGGAGGACTGTTTTGTACAGGAGGGATGTTAACTTTACCTTTGACATTTTGTTTTGCAGTTTTCTGTTTGCTATTCTCTGGCACATCGATCCGTCTGCTTCTCAAATTGTACTGTTTATGAACCTCATAAATTGCTGTGTCATAGCCTTCCTTAAAATCAAAAGTTTCATCTGAATGAGTTTGGAATGTTTCAAAGATGTGATTCTCTTGATCATCTTGGGATAGGAAGACTTCTGGTTCATTTTTTTCTTCAGTTATATTATTTTTTTCTACATCTTCTGTAGGTTCTTCAGAAGTTGAGCCTTCAACAAAATTTTCTTGGAAAGGTGGCCTGATGTTTTGGTCAGGGACATTCTTTCCAATATTTTGGTTCTGATTTCTTCTAAAGTTTGGGTTTCTCACAATATTATCACCAGTAGATTTTCTTTCGATTGTCTCCACTCTGTCTCCTAATATTTCCATACCTTTAATGATTGCATCCAGCTTCTTTTCAAAAGCTGAAGGTTCTTCATTGAGAGGCATTCTTCTTTCGGCCCTAGCTCTGGCTCTTTTTTCTATAAGATTTGCTTCCACACTAACTAAAATGCTCTGCATTTCTTCCAGGGTTTGGGGAGCTCTTTCCCTGAGTGAATAGGCTATGTCAGAGTCAAAACCATATGGGAATTTGACCAATACTGATTCAGGAGGGGGTCTAAGGTTTTGAGGAACAACGTTGTAGGCTTCATTGAATCTTATGATGTAATCTTGCACGGTTTCATTGGGTCTTCTCCTCAATTTTTCAAATTCTGATAGGATTTGAAGAGGGTCTTTCTTCTTCTCCCATCTATTCAAAAATGCCCTATACAAAGCTGCTAAATCAGCAATACTGTTTGGAGTAAGGGCCCTAAACCATGTCCTAACTTCCCCAGTAAGACTCTGAACAAAAATTCTTATTCGGACATCATTAGTATCAATTTCATAAAATTCAAAGTAATCAGTCATCCTTTTGGTATGTTGTTGAGCTGTGTAAGTACCTGAGCCATCAAAAGGCGTGATCTTACTCTGATAATCTTGAGGCAAAGCTACAGGGTTGGCTGGAAACTGTAAAGGAGCATATCTATTGGCCATTGGGAGGGGTAATGGAATAATAGGTGGTGGTGGTCTAGGTGGAGGAGTAGAAGGGGTGACTGGTGTTTGAAAAGCTTGAGAAAAAGTAACTGAACTTGGGGAAGCTTCAGTAATCACAGAAACGTTTGAACTTTCTTCAAAGGTCAGTTCAGATGAAATGGAGTTTTGTAAATGTCTGTCAAGGTGATATGAAACAAATCTGAATTGCAAATCTTCAAAAAACAATGGATCCGGAACTAATCTTGATAATTCGGTTTCAGAAAAATTCACAAATAAGGATGTTTCAAATCGTTCATCAAAAGGAATTTCGTCAAAATATATGATTTTCACGGGACAAGATTGTGATCTAGAAAGAGGTCTGGAACTACCAGAGCTCTCTTGACTTCCTCTTTCAAAACTTTCTTGACTTCCTTGTCTTCTAAGAATCCTAGGAATCAGATTCGGATTTTCAAATATCGGTGGTGGATTAGGGTCAGGATTTGACCTAGTATGACGAATCCTTTCTGAAGCCAGTTTTCCTAGATGATATATGTTTTTGGATTTTTTTAGTTTTAATTGAAATGAAAATACAAATTCTAAAAATTCTTCAAGAAATAATGATTTATGATTAAAATTTTCTCAAAGATTCTATTGAACTAGAGAGTCTGATTCAACATTTGAAAATAAGGTTCAAAGTATAAGCTAAATCAGAGATAGACTGAAGCAACATTTATTTACTATGCAGTTGCAGGGAAAAAGCATTTCAAAGGCTACCTGGCTGATCTTCAGACTCTGTCTATAGCTTATAAGTGAACAATATTAACAAAAAATGATTCAGATCCCCAGTATGGTCGCCACTATGTTATCACTCAGGTTTTCCTTGAAGTTGTGGAAAAGGAAAGTATACCCGAGGTAACCACAAACCAACCTTCGGATGCAGAATCTAGCCAATCTGCATCCAGAGAGGGCTCTCTCTTTATGATTTATCTTTGTTCTTAGAAGGTTTTAGGCTAGTTATAGATCCAAGAGTTTGTTTGAAAAATGGTGGAATCCACAAACTAAGGGCAAGGTTGAAATTTTTCAGTCCATTGGGCTATGGAGTCAAAGGATGGCCTTAATGGATTTCTATTCTACACACAAGATAGCTTTACAGGGCAAGGTAGCTAGACAGAGAACAATCCTTAAAATTTAAAGTGGATGGGATGATTTTGAAGGGATGAAAGGCAGCTAAGAATCTTTCACCATGTTCAAAAGAAAGAAATAAAATGACTACAAACAAAGAGCAATGAAGAATTCTTTATTATAGTAATCAAGAATGTTTAAATTAGCAAAGCAAGAGCATTTAAGAATTCGTGCTTATAACCAATTTAGAGGAAAACATTAAGAATAATCACATCTGAAATCAGAGTACATTTAAGTAAATTCTGAATCAATCCTTTATGTAAATTATTCAGAAATGGAAATAATGATATTATAAACAGATATAAAACTTAAGACATAGGATAGAAAGACTTATTGAACTGCAGTCCGACACATGAATCCTGCAAAAAATCCTGAGCTTCAAATTGTCATCCAGCAAACCACAAATAAATTTCTCCAAAACGCTTTTATTCCAAAAACATCAATGTCACAGCAAAGTAGTAGAATCCACCCTCAACACTCTCTTTGAGGGTTTATTTATACAAAAAATGATTGAAAATATCTCACACTAACCTAGCCAATAATCTAGGGTGACTAATGAGTAATTTACAAATAAAAAAGGAGACAAATGGTCTCGTAGACAGAATAACAAGTAACTGTTGATGTGCTATTTCCTTCCTTTGTGGATGTGCTGGAGGCAGGTGCTATAATAGGGCTTGATGCTGTCCCTTTGAGTAATTCCTTTGCTTGTCTGATACTCTTTGTTTCTACGGATACTCTTTAACCTGTTCAACTGATACTCTTTAATATGTGCTCACTATTTATCCTTTACATGATGGTAAAAGACAAATTTCTCTGCCTTAAGATAAATTTTACAAAATTTCCAATAAGTCTTCCCACCATTGATCTTCTGCTATTACGGTTCTTTTAAGTTTTCTCAATGTCTCAAAGGCCTCTGTGTATCTGTAAAAAGTGGGCTGACTAGGGAACAAATACTTTATTTCATGCTCCAGATGAAACAAATTCTTCAATCTATCATAGAGATTCCTCCCTGTTGGCAATGTTGCTTGTGACGCATTGATAGAAATAACAGTTGTGTTATGAGCATGTATATCTATTTTAGTAACATAGGTTTCCAGGTCCATTATCTTGTCACCTGCTAGCATAGGACTGGGTAACCCATTGTCTAATAAAACCTGAAATTTCCCTTTAAAAGCATTGATTTCTTCTTGCATGTCTGAGCACTTCCTTTCCAAATTCTGCATAAGAGTTATTTTGGTAAAAACTCTTTTTATTTCTAAGATAGTGCCTGTCCTGTAATCAATTCCTAACTTTGAAAGCTGTTGCTTAGTCCGTGTGTTCAGAAACTGTATGAGTTGACTAGCTTGCTCAGGTCTGTTCTTTAATTCATCTCTTGTTTTGGCTATTTCTTCCTGAGCTACTTTGATCAAGTCATTTTGTTCAAAGATTGTTTGAAAAAAAGTCCAAATACTTTTTATTGAATCAATTATATTGGTCCAAAGAATTTCATTTATTTCTCTCAAAGGCTTTTCTAATGAAAGATCTTTTTCTAAAGCCTTAACCAATTTTTCCAATCTTTTAATTTCCCTGGTATTATCTGCAACAGTCCTTTTGGACATATCATATTTCTGCTCCAAGTTTTCTAATTGCAATTTTGTGGTTTTAAGTTCTGTGACTCTGAGTTTTAAACTTTCCATTTGTTTTACCAATTCATCAGAACTTAAACCAGAAGTGTCTCCCTGTGCTGACTCTGTTTGTTGATCTGTTGTTGTGGTACCTGTAGTGATCCCTGTTGTAGATGTTTGCATGATATCCTGCTTTTCTTTTAATGCCTGTTCCAATTCTTTCTCTGTTTCACTCAGTTGCTCAGTCATTTTTAAGAGCAACTCCATCATCTCTTCCTGTGAATTTTCCTTCAAAACTTCTTGGGTCTGGGGATGCCTTGAGGCTGGCAATTTCAGCTGCTTTCTCAGTGCAGCTATATCATCATCTTTCTTTTTAATTAGTGCCTCAGTGCTTTTGATATCTTTGGGATTGTGACCCAAACTGATGATTATATCTTCCAGAGACTTGATTCTATTATCTTTTGCCTGAGAAGAAGCCTTCTCCATTTGCAATTGGGTGTTTGTATTATTTAAAGAGTCTCGCAGCCTAAGGGCTGCCATGGCCTTATCAGTAAGGGTGGAGTATATCATTTCCCCAGTTTGTCTATGCAACTCTATCTGGTCCAGGGGATGAATGTCTTTTGCCAGGACCTCAAAATTGGTCCTAATATAATCAGATGCTGTCATGGGATTTGGTACTTTGGATTTAAAATGGCTCATCATCATTTTGCCTTGTTGAATGTCAAATGTTGACATCAATCTTTCCTGATTATGTGGGGCCATTTTTAGATACTGATCATATACCTTCATTCTCAATGGATCATTCTTTTCTTTTATATTAATGAAAGTTTTCTTGATATCACCTGCATCTGTTTTAGGTGGTTTAAAAGAAGATACTTCAGTACTCAACTGTTTTTGCAATTCTTTTCCTTTGTGGCCTGTATGTGTCTCACTAACTGTGCCAGTTAGTTGACTATCTTCTCTTTCATCATCAAACATTTCATCAATGATTTCCACATCTGGAAGTGGATCGGGTTTCTGCTTTTTGGCTTGATGTAGCTCTGAGGACTCTTTGGGAGGAGTAGGATATGGAGCCTTTCTTTTCTTACCTATTTCCATATTAGATGGAGTTTGTAATTCTGAAACTTCGGGATGATTTACTTGAGTAGGAGAAACCTGTGTCTGATCTGGTGCCTTGGAGGTTTGAGGTTTCTCTGCCATGACAAAAGTTTCAATGACCTGTATTTCAGGTTCTTTCCCTTTACCTTTAGACTCTACTGCAATTGGTAGACTCTCTTCCTGTAACTCCTGTTGGAGATTTCCCGCTGAAGAGGTGCCAATGTGAGGTACCTGCACTTGACCAAAAGATTCTAGGTCAAACTCTTTCTCAAGATTTCTCATAATTTTGTTTCTATTGTCTTCTTTAGTATCTTGCTCAACTAGTGTTCCTTCCACCCATTCATCTTGGTTAGCATATTGTTCTATATCAGGAATCCTGTGGTGAATATATGGGGAAGATTTGTTCTTCATTCTTTTATCACAGATAAAACCAAATGGATCATAAGGAACCCAACGAAAACTCCTTTGGAACTTGAAATGGTTTTGTAGTATATCTTCTGCTTCTCGCTTGGCCTCCCTAGAGTTGCAGAGGAAAGGTCCTAATTGAATTTTAATCCTGAGTTGGGATTTCTTTTTTACACTACAAAAATGAATCATATCAGAATTATTCATTTGCCTGAAGTATTCTAAGGCAAAAAGCCTCATAGGCACATATTTTGGCAACCTGAATGGATATGATTCACATCCATATATTCTGATGACTGAATGATTTTGATATAAATACCAGTTCCCAACTTTATATGTCCTTGAAAGCTGCAAAGTCTTCTTAATCTCATTACTGAGCCTTGGAGGGGGAATTCCTGTCAACAAGGTAGTTGCAGGATATACAAAAAGATCGATGAACTCAGCATAAGAATAGGGAGAATCATAGGAAGAATGAGTTATGGCAGACCAAAAAATAACTGATCTAGGGTTTCCCTTGGCATCAAGCTTTTTAACAGGAAAAGGGAACTTCTCTAATTGATAATAGATGAAGAGATGGTAAATGACTGAGGAATATTTAAACACTTTCTCATTATCTAGCCTCATGAACTGGTCATGGATTTTATTGGCAATGAAAGATGCAAAATCATATTTTACTGCAGGACGTTGCCCAGGAGTAAAAATAGACAGCAATACCAGGGTTATTTCATCAACATATTCACTTTTATCGAAACCCATGACAAAGGATATCATATTGAGGATGAGTCTACCCAACTTATTAAAATAAGCAAAACCATAGGGAGGGACCCTTGGGTTTTTTGTTTGAGGCAACATAAAAGTGGAAAATGCATTTTAGTTGCAGGGACGGTTAGACGGTTTCAAAGTTCTTCCATGGACAAAGGAAGCAGATGTGATGAGTTCAAAATGAACATTGCATTGATATTTGAGGGTGATGGGAAAAGGATACTCGATCGGGAGACAACCACTTGCCCTTTGAGTCGAATCATAGTTGAGGTGTGAGTAGTGGATGATTTCTTGGAAAATGAATTTGAGGGGATAAAAGATATCTTGGGAAATTGGATTCCCACAACCCAATGAAATCCAGACCCTTCGAATAATCATCTCTGCAGCGACAATAATTTCGAAGGGGACTTTCATCGAAAACCAAGTCTTTAATTTGAAAGTCTTTATCAACTAAGGGCAAGTATTCTAACTCTCTGTGAGGGGCATTCAATGGGGTTACATTCAGGGTTACCGGAGCTTCCATTTTGGTTCTTGTGTATTCAAAATGGAAGTTTCTGGGTTTTCTTCACAGACCGGGCGCAATTTTAGTTTTAATGAGGGAAAATGGCACAGTTTCAGGTTTGGGGGAACAATTCACAGTTTTAAAAATCAGGGAATGATCTTAGCGATAAGATTTTAACACTGATCCAGTGGAAAAACAAGGAACACAGACTTTCTTTTAAAGTTCGGAGCGCAACAGAATAAATACCTGTTTTCGGAGGCAAACTGGGATTTAACAGGTATCAAGTGGTGGCAAGAAGATGCTTGAACACTGGTCCGGAGGAATCCTCGAGTGAAATTGGATAGAACAGTAATTTTCAGTGAAATTTTGAATTTCGTAGTGGAAGGCGCAGTCGCTTTCAGCAATGAAAATGACTGAAAAAACACGAAATTTGTTTTATTTACAAAGTCAAAAAGGGATTTTTATTTTATCGAGGAATGACGTCATCGAGGTACGAGATGACATGTGGCAGGGGTCGGGCGGTAAGCGGTAATTTCCGCACCGCTTATGGGCAATGGCGGTTTTAAACGGGGAGGCAGCGATTCCATTTAGAAGTCAACACGTGGCCGGTGGACTATTCCAAAACCACCGTGCCCTCGCGCGTTAACTTCCGGATGTAAGACGGCCAGCGGAACAATCGTGGACCGTTGATTTTTGGAGGGGCGATCCAACGGTTGAAGGGATGTGAGGTTGGCGGGGTTTTAATGTGCGGGCCCAACAGATATTTAAAATAATTAACATTTCATTATTTATCCCGGGCGAATTTCGATTGGAGGAAAGGTTGGTTATTAGTTAATCCAAGTGATTAATTAATCCCATGGTTATAAAGGGTCGGGGTCGTAACAGAACTTTGATTTTTTAACTCGAGTTAGGGTTGGGGAATGGAATATGCAACGGGATTTTTAACTCGAGTTAGGGCGTCAGGTATGGGGGAAAATGGAATTATTTCCGAAATTTAGTTTTAATTAAACTCGGGATTTATTTTATTTAAACATATAAAATATATGTTTCAAATTTTTTCATATATGTTTTTATTATATGATAAATCAACCAATGTGTTTAACTTATCATAGGGGCGGGAATATTATATAATGATATATTTTAACCAAAGGGCACATAATGTGGGTTTTTTATGAATGCATGGGAAATAAATACTTTGGTTAAAATTATAATAGATGGGTTTTTGGGATATTAGATAAAAGGAGTTAAGTACTATAGGATAAGGTCTTTTTACTAGGGATTTAATAAATACATCAGAAGTTAATATGACAAAGGACAAGGTAAACTCAAAACATTTTGCAAATCTAAGAAAGTGAAGATTTATGAAGCAAATTGTAATCTTAACTTCAACACTTAAACTTAGAATAACAAGTAATCTTGAGGGATTATTATGGAATTTTGCATGATTTTCCTAAGTAAAATAGGATTTTACTTAGGAAAAGGTTGAAAGTGAATGAGTGCAATGATGGATAACTTCAAGTACTTAGGTCTTTTTGATCATCAGGCCGAGGGTCCGGTCCCTCCAAAATTCAAGGAAATGCCTTGAGCCCCTTTAATCTCCAAATACCTTAGTACTTTGGGAAATTAGTAAAAATCTTAGGGAAAAAGTGATGTGGGAAGTTAATGATTTTGACTTTGCTTTCTGTGAATTTTCCAGTGTATTTTGCAGCGGTGTGATGAAAGTAAAGGTTAACACATTTAACAGGCATCATTCATCACATGAAAGTTTTGCAACACCATCTACCTACCCTATCTACTTGACACTACCATCTCCTCTTCTTTATTAGGGTGCATTTGGACTTGCAAACCCTTATCAGTTTTTTCCTTTTACATGGCAAATCTATCTAATTCTACTCTTATTACATCGAAGGGCTCAGATTAAACTGTTGAGCACCTTTTATTAACTCTACCTATCTACTTATCTGCCAGGATTAAACTATTTGGTCAGATATTTATTCTCTATTCTACAACATGAAATTGAAACATGAATGAGTCAAGTTTAAACAGTTTGACTTTTCATAAATTGTGGCAAAGTTTAACAAGCTGCACACAATTACTTATTCAAAAAATGAAATAGTAGTGGCATTTGGATTTGCACACTTTCCTTGGTCTATTTTTGCTTGGGGTTCATTTCTTTCATTTTATTGACCAATTTATTTTTCTTACCCTTTGATTTTTCTTTTAGGGTATACCCTCTTTACATTTTTTTTAAATTTTTTGATTTTTTGGTTTTTCAAGAATATGGAACACCTTTGCTCAAGAAAAAGGTTTGAACATATTCCATAGTTTAATCAAGACAATCATGAAAAATGACACCTATTGGTATAGGAGTCTAACAGGTCACACAATTCATTCCAGTGAAGTCTACATACTCGTCGAATGATATAGCACAGGTTTTTATTAGGGATGTGGTTAGGTTGCATGGTGTTTTGTAGAAGATTGTGTCAAACAGGGATGCGAATTTCACTTCCAAGTTTTGGAAGGATTTGTTTGCATGTTTGGGCATAGAGTTGGCCTTCATTACAACTTATCATCCTTATACAAATGGACAGATAGAGAGGGAAAATATGATACTAGAGGACATGTTGAGGATGTATGTGATGCATCAACAATGAAAGTGGGAAGATTATCTTTGATTGATAGAGTTTGCTTACAACAATGAGTATCAGGAATCTTTGAGGATGAGTCTGTTTGAGGCATTGTATGGGAGGAGTTGCAATACTCCCATCAGTTGGAGTGATCCAGTTAACAGGGTATTGATTGGGGCAAACATGTTTGCGGAAATAGAACAAGAAATGCAGGTAATCAAGAAGAATCTAAAGGCAACATAAGATAGATAGAAAATTTATGCATATCAGAACAAGTTGTTTAGGGAGTTTCAGTTTGGGAACAAGTGTACTTATGCATCAAGCCCAAGAAGAGATCCTTTAGGATTGGATCATGTTCCCAGTTAGCACCTCAGTTTTGTGGACCTTCCAATATTCTTGAGAGGATTGGGCCAGTAGCCTATCAACTTGCACAAACTCCGACAATGAAAGTCCATGATGTTTTCCATGTTTCATTGCTTAAAAGTATGTTATATATGTTGATAATTTGATTGAATGGTCTGTATTGTGTTGGAAATATTGTCATTAATGGAAAAGGAGAAGAAAGGAGCAACACCTGAACTATCACTAAGGAAAAAGAGCAAAGAAGAACCAGCAAGACAAAGGAGCACAAAGGAACATCAACAACCGAGGTAGAGAGAAAGCAGAGACATCAGAGGAAACGAATGAAGCAGAGAAAGAAGAAGAGGCAACAGAGATAGCAAACGAGAAGCAAGGAGCAGCATTAGACAAGAAACATAGGAAGCAAAGCAAAGGCAGCAAAGGTAGCAAGGCAGACAAAAAACAGAAGCAGCAGATGAAGTAGAGGCATCAGAGTTGCAATGCGATGCAATGTTTGTATTTGCGATGCGATGCGACGCGATGTTTGTATTTGTGATGCGATGCGATCGCATATCGTAATCAGCGAGACATAAAAAGAATAGGCAAGTGTTTGTATTTGTGATGCGATGCAATGCGATGAGATGAGATGAGATGCGAAGGTTTGAGCACTTTATTATAATGTTCCGAAGATCGTCTCATGGGTTCCGAAGATCGTCTCATCGTTTCATTAAAGAGATGTATTGCCGAAACTTTTCCAAAGGTGTTAACGCTATTCCTAAGGTCCAGTTAAACAAACAAAGGATTAGAGTGGGGCCCGCAAGGAAAGTGGTTTTTGGGAAACCATACCACTGATTTCGCACAGCTTTTGGGCGATGAGCGGTTTATTCAATTTGGAACGCAATCGTATCATATTATGAACGTCACAATACTAAAACCACCCATTTCGCGTAATTTTTGAGAATTAAAGGAAAGAGGTCGAAGTAACGCGATGGCCGTTCGATTTGATGCGGCGAAGATCCAACGAAGATTGCATGGACGTTTGGAATTGTTAAACAACAGGTATATTGTGAATGTGATATTCTTCGGATCAATATTGGTGAAGATCTAACAGTGGTCGCATCACGCGAAAGGCGGAGTCTTAATGTTAAGGCTTATAGCGGAAGTGTTGAAGATCGACGACGGAGATCTTATCGAAGATAGAAGATCGACGGTGGATATCTCACCGCATCGGCGATCTCTGATAGCATCGGCAAGCAGAAGTGTTGAGGAGACGAGACGTTGAGCATTTCAATTGCGATGGTGCGATTTAATCACAACCGTCCAATCCCAATTAATAGCAACCATTGGATCTACAGTGAGTTATCACATCAGCGATCTCTTATCGCATCAGCGCAGTAGAAGAGCAAGGGAACGTGTTGTTGAATGTTTCGATTGCGATGATGTGATCCAATCGCAACCGTTAGATCACAGTTGATAGCAACCATTAGATCATAAAGATTAATTTTGAGTGGTGTCTACATTAACCCATCGCATCGGCGAAGATTTAGAAACACCGAAGTACGAAATACGACGAAGAGAGCAGATGCGATGTAGATTCAAAGCAAAGGTGTAC
Organism: Pinus albicaulis; assembly: GCA_034641835.2. NCBI lineage: Eukaryota > Viridiplantae > Streptophyta > Pinopsida > Pinales > Pinaceae > Pinus > Pinus albicaulis. The sequence goes on along the minus strand of CM076575.1, from coordinate 340,769,234 downwards.
AGGATTTCAAATCCGAAAGTATAAAGTTTTTCCTTTGTTAAAACACATCGACAGGTAAAGGAGAAATATAACATATAACGTTGAAATGTCAAGGTTCTGCCTGGTGGGACCCTTCGCTCATCGCATCAGCAGAGATCAGTGGCCAAAGGCACATCAGACAACAGATAGTTGCGATTGCGATTGCGACGGTGCAATTTAATCGCAACCGCCCAACCAGCGATTCATCGCATCAGAACCATCGCAAAGGGTTTCATCGCAATCGAAAGTCATCGGAGGCGGCTCATCACATCGGCGGATAGAAAGAGTTCGGCAAGTGGGCCCGAAAGGTTATTTACTATGTTAAAAAGGTCTATGATTATATCGCCGAGAGTTATTTGGGTTTTATAGAAGAGCATTGTATATGCATTGAGTGGTCTTGAACCATATGAAGAGCTTCTGCAATTTAAAATATTGTGAATTTTGATACAACTGCCAGATTTAGAACATAATTTGGGAAATTCATGCATAGAAAGCAGGAGAGTCTACAAAACTGTTATACGACAGCAGCATAAAAGACAAATGCATAGCAAGCCAAGGGCCGGAAAAAGGGCTGAGTGAAATTTATTTATGTAACTGCAAATGTAAATGTAAATGTTTTAATTGATTTTATATTGTTTTTGATGCAAAGGCAAGTCTCCGTAGGCAAACAAAACTCCACTGTAAAACTGAAAATTGTACATATTGCTATATTCCTCTGAATGAGATGGACAAAGAAATGAGAAGGCACAAGTCAAAGAGTCATACATATTCACTTCAAATTCCCTGTGGAATATAAACAGTCATGAGGTAAACTCTATAAATGATATCACATAGATATGCATAGAGAGGTTAGAGAATGGAGAAATGAGGCTGAGAGGGTAAGAAGAAGGAGGAGCAGATAGAGAAGCTGTGAAGATTCAGAAATGATATAAGGAAGATATGAAGGCTAGTGGACAGCAATGAAGAAGGAATAGAACAGAGTTGATATCCAGGTAAATCAGCATGTGTTTTTTATTGAAAGAGTGAGGAAGTTGGTGCTTCCATATCAAGTTGTAGCTGACTGAGGTAGGAGCCTCCTATAGGTTGGAGCCTGCAGAAAATAGATGGGAGTTGGAGCTTCCTTGCAAATTGTAGCAGAATTGAGGTAGGAGCCTCCTGTAGGTTGGAGCCTATAGAAAATCAGTGGTGAGAGGGAGTTGGAGCTTGCCTTTGCATCACAACAATAATAAGATGTGGTTTTCTCCCTTATGGGTTTCCACTTATATCTGTTATCTATGTGTATGATGTTTATGTGTTGGTTTGGTGTATCTAATCTGCTTAATACTTGCTGCTCACATGTTAATATTGCTATTACATTATCAAATCTGCTTAATACTTGCTGCTCACATATTAAGATTTCTCACATATTAAGTTGATCGTGAAATGAAGGTGTAATTAAGTTTAAAATTCCATGAATGTGTTAAACTGATTCACCCCCCCTCTCAGTTTAACTAAGGGTTCAACAATTGGTATCAGAGATAGGTTCCTTCTGTGTCAGTCTAACAACTGGAAGGAGATCCTAGGTCCCCGGGATGGCTAGTCTAGAAGGATGCTCAACAAATAAAGCCCCTTTGTTCACCGGTACAAATTATGCCTTCTGGAAAATAAGAATGAGGACGTACATAATGTCTCTAGGAATAGAAGTTTGGGCTGCTGTGGTATTGGGATATGCCCCAAAGGATTCCGACTCAAAGAAAGATGCCAAACAAGACTTTGTAGCTAATGCAAAAGCCATAAATGCACTCTTAAGTGGACTCTGTGAGGCAGAATTTATCAACGTAATGCACAACAAGACTGCCAAAGAAATATGTGATACACTAGAAAACATCCATGAGGGAGAAAAAGAGGTGAAGATAGCCAAACTTCAATTCTATAGAGCTCAGTTTGAAAATTTAAAAATGAATGATGATGAAGACATTTCCAACTTATTTTTAAGGGTTGCAGAAATTGTGAATAACATGAAAGCTCTAGGAGAAACCATAAAAGAATGTGTAATTGTTCAAAAGATTCTAAAATCTTTACCATCTAGCTTTAACCCAAAGGTTTCTTCCATACAAGTGTTGATCAACGGTTGTCATTGATGTCAACCCAAGAAGCACCAGGGGCTAACCCAATATTGCATGGGAATTTTGACCTACAAAATTAATATATTCTGGGTCAATAATTCTTTTTATGGTTTCTACTTGTCTAGATGTTTCTGTTGATATATGGCACGCCCTGTAATTCTTCACGGTTTGAGAGATATTCATGTTTGAAGTTTGTACCCCCAGTTAGTAGGCTAAAACCCCATGGGGTTGGGGCATGGGTTATTGAAAAGTCATAATTAATATTTTTTAAGCTCCTAAAATCCCTCCCACATTCTCTTGTTGAAGCCCCTCTCAACTTAAGCATTCATATAAATTGTGATCTTCATTTCCTCCTTATGCAAGGGATTCGACCATCTGAAACAGGTCGTTGTGGAATTTTCGCTCTAACTTTTTTTCTACGAAGGTTCAGAAGCTGAAATTTTTATGAGGTGAAGCCGAAATCTTGAGGAAGCTGCAGTAAAAATGTTAGATCAAGGTGCGCAAAATTTGTGGAGATATGATCTGTGGAAGTCAGGGTTTTTGCAGGCTCCTGAAATTCATCTCAAAGAAGTGACCTTGGTAATTTCGTCATAACTCTCTCCCTGAGTATCGGATTGGAATTTCATAAAAAGTGGCAGATAGTGCATAGTATTTAATTTTCGCTCTATCAATTTCAGAGACAAATAAAGAAACAGTGACACGTGGCATGTCGTACAAGTGCGCTCTGCTGAAACAATCCTTAATTAGGGCATTGTGAGAGATTGGGTATAACTCTCTCTTGAAGAATACAAATTGGGTTAGAACTATGGCATTGGAAAGAAGACTCAGAGGACTACTACAAGACCAAAAATAAGATATTGAGGATTTGAAATAATAGAGATACACCAGATTCAATATCAAGCTTCTAGAAGGCAAGAAAAATCTAGATAATGTGTTGTCAAGGATTGTAAAGGACTAGATTTTCTACGGCAGAAAAGCAAAGAAAGGTTTAGCAGAGGGTAGCATGACAAGAGCAGAAACCAAGGTGCATAGCAACAGTAAGAAGTTCATCATATGAAGTCTTCAAGTGGGTATCACTACATACAATCATTGTAAAGGTATCATTGTACTTAGTCATTGTAAATACATTATTGTACAAATTGTACTAGTGTCTATCTGCCAAGGGTTGAAGAGGCAGTGTTGGGAGGTCTATGATCATCATCAGGTGGTTGTGTCAAATTTGGGGTTATGGTCTAGTATATCTTTTTCTTCTGCATCATTCTATATCATTGTAAAGTGGACCATTTTCCCTGGTACGGGAGTCCATTCTTCTTTTATTCTTCTATAGGGTGGTAGGGTGGTGCTAGGGTGAGTTGTAGCTCATTGGGTGTTGGGGCATCCGTTCAGTTGACTATTGAAGAATCTTGGGCGTTGGAGCATCCATACAGTGGGAGCTGGAGAAGAATGCTTTTCTATATTCTAGGAAGTTGGAGCTTTATTTTCAATTGGAGTTGAATATTAAAGAATTATTAGAAAAGCATTAGGTGGTTTTTGTCCCGGAGTGGGTTTCCACCTTAAAAAATGTGTGCATTTGTGTTCCTCTTATTTTCTTCTATCAATGTACAAACACTGATAATAATTGAAGATTAAATATTGCTCTAATTGAAAGGAATACTGATTCACCCCCCCTCCCCCCCATCTCAGTATTTCCAGCAATTGGTATCAGAGCTTGGTTCCTTCAATAGCAGTTTAACAGCTGGAAGGAGGTGATGGAGCATACCAAGAATGGTGTACCTCTATTCAATGAAAATAATTATGCACTTTGGAAAGGAAGAATGGAGGTCTATCTCTTGGCGCAAGGTTACGAAGTATGGGACACTGTTCAAAATGGATTTACATCAACCGTGGATGAAAAAGGTAAGAAGAATTTGGTAAATGATGCAAAAGCAAAGAATATTATTGTCAGTGGACTTATTGAATCTGCTTATCATAAGGTGTTGAGTTGTAAAACCGCCAAAAATGTATGGAACAAGCTTGAGAATATATATGCAGGTGACTCAAATGTCAAAGAAGCAAAGTTTCAAATCTATAGAGAAAAATTTGAGAAACTCAGAATGAAAGAAGATTGCAACATTGATGCATACTTTCAATACATTGATGAAATAACCAATACTCTGGAAGGATTGGGAGAGCCAGTTGATGAGAAGACTATTATACAGAAGATTCTTAGAACGTTACCAGGGAGATTCAACCTAAAGGTATCGGTCTTAGAATACAGTGAAAATCTGTACAAACTCAGCAAAGAGGAATTACATGAAGTTCTCATAGCATATGAAATGAGACTTTATGAAGAAGAGGGTACTTCGCATCTAGAAACTGCGTTCGTTGCATCTAAGAAAACCAATAAGGATAAACAACCTTCAATTGAAAATACATGCACCTACAAGTGTGAAGAAAAGGGAGATGATGAAGAAGGTCTTTCAGATGAAGAATATGCTTACTTCATGAGAAAACTACAAATTGGTAAGGGAAAATTCAAAGGTAAACTTCCATTGATATGTTTCAGCTGTAATGAGTTTGGGCATTTTGCAGCAAAATGTCCAAACAAAAGTAATGGAAACTCAAAAATAAATAAAGGCTTTAAGAAATTCAACAAGCAAGGATCCAAAAGGAACTTTCTCTCTAAAGAAGATATCTCATCATCCGATGAATACAATGATAGTGAAGAAGAAGCCAATCAGAGAGCATTGTTTATGGCTAAGCACAATAAACCTAAGCACAATAATCAAGAGGTATCAAACAACGAAGAAGAAGGATGGACCATAGACGAATTTTATGAGGAAGCAATCAAGCTTATAAAAGATCTCAAGGCGGAGAAGATCCGTTCCAAAACTCTTGAAGAACAAGTTCAAGGTCTCAAAATTGAAGTTGAAGAACAAAAATGCATTGAAGAGTCACTTCAAAAGAATTTGGAAGAAAGAAACCAAGAAAGGGAAGAATTAGAAGCCGAAGTAGTCTCGCTGCGTGAGGAAGTGAAGAAAGGAAAAACTATCCAAAACTATGCCAACAACTCAAGGGCATTGGAAGAACTCATCAACAATCAACAATCTTACAATGAAAAAATTGGCATTGGTTACAAAGAAGAAGAAGCAGGACCTTCTACAACAAAATACAATGAACCTATGAGATCTGACATGCATGTAGACTTCATTGGACAAGATTCGCAAGAACAGCCTTGGAAGACAATTCCTTGACAAAAATTTCCATCCAGGTACCAACATATTTTTTATGGCTACTGTTATTCATGTGGAAAATTTGGTCATAAAGCTGTAGAATGTCACACGTACCCTAGGAACGAATACAATTCCAGGAGATCTGTCAAATATGAAACTCCCAGGGCTCATCGAAACATCAATAGATTTGAACATTTAAGAAATAATATTGAATGTTACAAATGTCGAAACTTTGGACACATAGCCAAAGACTGCAGACTTGAAAATCCTCCAGAATAATCTTCCAAGCCACCGAATGAATGAACATGGAAGAAGAAGAAGAATGATAATTGTGCTCTCACTCTCAAGGCTCAAAAGAACAAAGATGTGTGGTATGTTGATAGCGGTTTCTCAACACATATGACTGGAGATAGAAATAAATTTGTATCTCTGAAAGAGAAGAAGGATGGAACCGTGTCCTTTGGAAATGATGGATCTTCAAATGTTATAGGATCAGGTACTGTCACTCTCGGAAGCAAAGATTATCTAGCCAATAATGTTCTACTGGTTGAAAACATGAATCACAATCTGCTCAGTGTTGGACAAATGTGTGATCAAGGACACACAATACTATTCAACTCCACGAAATGTGAAATCAGGAAAGGCGTGTATGGTGAAATTGTGGCTATAGCAAGTCGAGCTCCAAATGACATATATGTTCTAGATGAAGCAACTAATTCATGTCTAATAGCTAAAGAGGATGATACAATAATTGGTAGCAATGATGATCGACTAAGTAAGAAGTTTGCTACAAAGGTGCAAAGTGATTTTGAGATGTCTTTAATTGGTGAGCTGACATACTTCTTAGGGCTTCAAATATCTCAGCAAGAGAAAGGAATATTTATATGTCAAGCCAAGTACATCAAGGAAATGCTCAAGAAATTTAAAATGGAATATTGCAAACCCATCCTTACTCCAATGGTAACAGGTTGCAAATTGAGCATAGACGACTCATCTAAGGATGTGGATCAAAGGTTGTACAGATCTATGATTAGTAGTATTCTATATGTAACAGCCTCCCCACCAGATGTTATGCAAGCAGTTGGACAATTAGCAAGATTCCAAGCAGCACCAAAAGAATCACATATTAAATATTTGCCAGCATTGGAATATCTTTGCTAGAAGCTTGGGATTCTCCCAAGTTCTCATTAGATTTTCCTTTTTCAGAATATAAAGGGGGAGTGGAAGTGTGTACAGGTCTGCAGGACGGTTGTGTGTCAGCGTGAGTGGAAGTGTGTACAGGTCTACAGGACGGTTGTGTTTCAGGGGGAGTTACCCTTTGCCATTGATGTCAAAGGGGGAGAGAATGTTGTAGGAAGAGGTGTCATGATCGCAGGGGGAGTACTTGTGTTGCCATCAATGCCAAAGGGGGAGATTGTTGATCAGCAGTTGCCATTGATGTCAACCCAAGCAGCACCAGGGGCTAACCAAATACTGCAAGGGAATTTTGACCTACAAAATTAATATATTCTGGGTCAATAATTCTTTTGATGGTTTCTACTTGTCGAAATGTTTCTGTTGATATATGGCACGCCATGTAATTCTTCACGGTGTGAGAGATATTCATGTTTGAAGTTTGTACCCCCAGTTAGTGGGCTAAACCCCCATGGGGTTGGGGCATGGGTCATTGAAAAGTCATAATTAATATTTTTTAAGCTCCTAAAATCCCTCCCACGTTCACTTGTTGAAGCCCCTCTCAACTTAAGCATTCATATAAATTGTGATCTTCATTTCCTCCTTATGCAAGGGATTCGGCCATCTGAAACAGGTCATCGTGGAAGTTTCACTCTAACTTGTTTTCTACGAAGGTTCAAAAGCTGAAATTTTTATGAGGCGAAGCCGACATCCTGTGGAAGCTTCAGTAAAAATTTCAGATCAAGGTACGCAATATTTTTGGAGATATGATCTATGTAATTCAGGGTTTTTGCAGGCTCCTGAAATTCATCTCAAAGAAGTGACCTTGGTAATTTCATCATAACTCTCTCTTTGAGTATTGGATTGGAATTCCATAAAAATTGGTGTATAGTGCACAGTCTGTAATTTTCGCTCTGTCAATTTCAGAGACAAATGAAGAAACAGTGACACGTGGCACACCGTACAAGTGCGCTCTGCTGAAACAATCCTTAATTAGGGCATTGTGAGAGATTGGGTATAACTCTCTCTTGAAGAATCCAAATTGGGTCAGACCTATGGCATTGGAAAGAAGACTCAGAGTACTACTACAGGACCGAAAATAAGATATTGAGGATTTGAAATAACAAAGATACACTAGATTCAATATCAAGCTCCTAGAAGGCAAGAAAAAGCTAGATCATGTGTTGTCAAGGATTGTAAAGGACCAGATTTTCTACGGTAGAAAAGCAAAGCAAGGTGCAGCAGAGGTTAGCATGACAAGAGAAAAAACCAAGGTGCATAACAGCAGCAAGAAGTTCATCATATGAAGTCTTCAAGTGGGCAGCACTGCATACAATCATTGTAAAGGTATCATTGTACTTAGTCATTGTAAATACATTATTGTACAAATTGTACTAGTGTCTATCTGCCAAGGGTTGAAGAGGGAGTGTTGGGAGGTCTAGGATCATCATTAGGTGGTTGTGTCAAAGTTGGGGTTATGGTATAGTATATATTCTTCTTCTACATCATTCTATATCATTGTAAAGTGGACCATTTTCCCTGGTACGGGAGTCCATTCTTCTTTTATTCTTCTATAGGGTGGTAGGTGGTGCTAGGGTGAGTTGTAGCTCATTGGGTGTTGGGGCATCCGTTCAGTTGACTACTGAATAATCTCAGGCATTGGAGCGTCCATCCAGTGGGAGCTGGAGAAAAATGCTTTTCTAGATTCTAGGAAGTTGGAGCTTTATTTTCAATTGGAGTTGAATATTAAAGAATTATTAGAAAAGCATTAGGTGGTTTTTTTCCCGGAGTGGGTTTCCACCTTAAAAATTGTGTGCATTTGTGTTCCTCTTGTTTGCTGCTATCATTGTACAAACACTGATAATAATTGAAGATTAACTAATGCTCTAATTGAAAGGAATACTGATTCACCCCCCCCCCTCTCAGTATTTCCAACAAGAAGAAACAACTGATTGGGAAACTTTGACCATGAACCAATTACTTGGAAACTTAACAGCCTATGAGATGAGACTACCACAGAGGAAGTCAAATGTGAGGGAGGCAGCTTTTAAGACAGAGAAGAAAAAAGAAGAAAAAGAAGATACATGCTCCTGCTCTGATGAAGAAGAGGCCAAATTTATCAGAAGATTAGATAGAGGCTCAGGCAAGTATAAAGGTAAACTTCCATTTAAATGCTTTAACTGTGGAAGAGTTGGACACTATGCTTCTAAGTGTCCTCATAAGAAGACAAAGAATCAGACTCAAGAGTCAGAGAAAACCATATCAAAGAACTGGCAGAAAGGGAATAGATACAGGAGAAAATCATTTTATGCTCAGCAAGATAGCAGTGCATCTGAAAACTCAGATGAAACCTCAAATGAAGAAGGAACCTCTGAATTTGTATTGATGGCCAAGGAAGAGCTTGAAGGATTCCTTCTAGAAGATGAGGAAGAAGGTGAAGTTGATCTTGAGGGGGAGCTAAGAAGTGCCCTGGAGGAAATAGACAGACTTAAACTAAAGTGCAGAAAACAGAAAGACATTCTCCTCAAATATGTAAGAGAAGAACAAAACTCAGAAGACCTCATTTAGTTGAAAGTAGAGCTTGAAGAAGCCAAGAAGATAGAAGACACTTTTGTTAGTATGAATCTTTTGTCGGAAAAAATACCACTTTAGCTACGCTTAACAAATAGCCCTAACATCAATTATCGCTGCCAATGTCTTCAAATCTACAGTTATTTGATCAAGACAAAGCTAAGACAACCAGATCTATGCATAAAAAGACTTTAAGTTTAAGCAGTTGAAAATTTATTAAATTTGATCCATATCCATTACACACAAGACAAGAACAATGTTTCTGAAAAGAATTTTTATATTAGGGCACCCGAGAGGAAACAAGAAGGTGTTTCCAATTTCTCTCGATGGGATGGGTTCTTGAAAGTCCTCAACACTTCAGATCTAAAATTTCTCTCTCTTGTTGGTGTAGAAAACCCAGACAAACATAGAACTCAAAGGGAGCTCACAAAGTGGAATGATAGAAAATTTGACAATGATAATGGCTCAAAGTCAGACCAAGAGCATAGATCCAAAGTGATCTAGTAGGCAATGAAAGGTGACAAATGAATGGGAAAACCCTTCTATTTATAACAAAATATTAGGGTAGTCTAGAACTTGGTGCATGAATAAAATATTATTAACCAAATTCTAGAACCACCTTTTAGGAATATTTTATTATATTTGTTGAAGGAAAAAGGATTTTGACTTGGGTTGAATCCTTTATTTATAAATAATAAATAAATAAATGATTTATTTATTATTTTAAGGAAATGGTGGAAATATAATTAAATAAATAATTATTTATTTAATTATTTATAAATGATTTAGTCAAATTTAACTAGGAATATTATTTAAATAAGTATTAAATAACTTATTCCTAGGAAATAATCAAATAAATAAGGATTTATTTAATTGATTTCCTTGTTTTGGGTTAAATATGACCAGGAATAATAATTAAATTGATGTTTAACCAATTATTCCTTTAGGAAATATAAACAAATATAGATTTGTTTATTATTTCCTTTTGGGGTTTCCTGTTTATACCATAAACAACTTAATAAAGGTGTTTTACTAAGTTATTTTACATAGTGAAAGCAATTTTACTTAGGAAAAAATTGGTCTTACATGGTGTACTTGGGTTCATCTAATGATAATAGGTTAGATGACCAAAAAATGGTGTAACAGATTGCCCCCCGGCGTACGAGTGTTAGGAGCAAATCGTATGACCGAAGTACGTTGTAAGAACTCAATCACCAGACATCAAAAGAGAAGTCAGAGAGAGAAACGTAAGGTAGTCTATAGTTATAAAGAACTAGACCCTGAGGAGATGAGACTTACAGGTGCAACAAGTCTCGTTTTATGAGAGGGTACTTGTGCTAGAGGCAGCGGGGGAGGCATACCTATGCCCGCCGAGACAAAGTACAAAAGAATAGTGCGTCCAGTAAACAAGGGACCGAACTATAAAGTACATGCTGGCATAAACATGAGCCAGATAAAAGATATAATGAGGAATCTCACATATATGCTATGCCTGGGATAACAACCAGGACTTATACAATAATATCTGAGTACATGAGATACAAATACAACCCAAATTCCCCTTATAAACGGGGAAGGGCTCGCAAAATCTGACTGATACATGCAAATCAAAGAGGTGCTGCAAGCGGCTAAGGCCAGCGTCATCAAATATATGGAGCTGCATCAAAGGCTGCAATGAAGAGGTCATCTGGGCATGTGGGGGGATACCTGCAGGGCCACCCCCTCATGAGGGTTGAGACATCCCACACACACCTGGGAATCACCAATATCTGTTGCTGCATCATAGGACCATCAAGTATACGGATCTTGATCATGCTGAAAAGAGCTGGAGCTGAGAAAAAATCAAGTCAAAGGGTAATGAGAAATCCCTTTGCCTGATCTGAGGCACCGAACAAGTGTAGAAGCTGGAACCAAGGTACACCGCCCTCTAGACTTGTCTTCTGGAGTGAATGAGCTGATGTCGACAGAAGGAGGTCTGCCATAGGTGAGGCAATAAGGGATCCTCAACTAAGGCATGAGGGAAAATAGTAGAGCAACTTACAGACTGACACTAATGATGATGATGAAATGGGGGATACTGAGTAGCGGATGGACGACTTCCCTTGTTAGAGCATAAAGGGCATGGATGACTTGGCAACAACTGGCACAATATCAGGAGGGATAGGGGACAATGGGACTGAATTCCATCATGTGCGACACGAGAGAGGGACCAGGCAATGAAGGATGAAGGTCTATAGCAGGGTACAAAAAGGCTTAGGATAGACTCCATGAATGCAATGATGACTCAACTCGGATGCTCTAAACAAGGGCAACGCGATGGTGCTGCCACATATTAAAGGTCCAATGGGGGACCATAAAAACATGAGTACAAGAGGGTAGCTCATGACAAAAATCAACACGAACAAGGACAAGTATGGAGGCAAAGTGGTGCCCCAAATACAAGTGTTGTAAGTGAAGAAATCTGATTTGAAGGAGAAGTGAATAGAGCCTTCGTGGAGAAAATGTGTCCTGGTGATGTATCAAATCATGAAAAAATAATAGATACCCATTTGAGTGCTCGGTGAGAGCTTTCCAACGGTACAAACGGTGTGTCAAACGGGGCTACGGTTTGGTCGCAGCGGGAAAAAGAAAAATCAGGGGTTTTTCTTCTAATAAGGCATTTTCCCTCCAAATGCATCCATTTGCTTGTGTAGCTGTGGTGAATATAGAGAGGAGAGGAGGCCCTAAATCTTGCGGCGATCATAGCGGACAAACCGACTGTTTGAATTGAGATCCGTCAGTTGCAGGTAAGAGGCCTAATCCTACTCTTTGTTTTTGATGGATTAAAAGTTCAGATTAGGGTCCCAAATCTCAGGAACAACCCCTCCCTAATATTTACAGCCGGGTCACACTTTTTGGGCCAAAATCTGCAACCTGGGAAGCAGGTTTTGGCCTGAAAAGTGTGACCTGTCCCAGGATTTGGCCAAAAAGTGTGACCTGTCAGATGAAGGTGGTTTCAGTGCTGTTGTGGGAAGGGAGTCAGGTTTTGTAAAATTGAATGCAGTTTTTCCTATCTATACTAACAAATATGATGTTTTTGTGCAGAGATGGTAGATATACAGATCAAGTGGAGAGAGAGAGACATGGGTACATTATGGTCGGAAATCCAAGTGGATCAAGGTGTCCATCATGCATTGGCCAGGTTTGGGGTTCTAAAATTTGTGGAGAACCCTCTGATGAGAGCTGGGGAGCCCTTTTTGGCCCGGATTGTCAGTTATTTGGATCCAGATCATGAGGTCTTTATAGTGCAGGGGCACAAGATTGAGATGACAGTCCAGGATTTGTATTTCCTGACTGGTCTCCCACCATTATGGATGGTGGGAAATACACACAGCTAGTGTTACCGCGAGGGCGTAACATCATGGAGTTTGTAGAGCGACATTGTCGACCAGGCCTCTGAGTCAAGGGACTTGGATATCGATTTGGGATCTAGAGAGGTTAGAGACCCGTGCAGTGGCAGCAGTAGTGTTGTGGATCTTGGGCAACCAGGCACTCCATCACATCACTGGAGGGTAGACGATTATTGTAGAAAGTGTGTTGAGGGGGACCTACTATGGGTGGGCCCAGATGATGTTGGTGTCGATGAAACAACAATTGTCGCTTTGCAAGCGGCAAGTGAACCATGATTGCGCTTATAGGACTGTATTGTGCTCCTTCTTTTTTGAAAAGATCCCGACCTTGCGACCTCGTGTACAGCTACCTGATGGGGGTCCGAGAGAACCCAGGATGCATCGGTGGGGGCGAATACTGTGCAGAGGAGGAGGAGGGGCGGTCAGACGGGTGTTCCAACCAGATTTCTTTGCCCATTGGGATCATATGTCATTGTACATAGACAACTATCCCTATAGTGGGATGAGTTATTGAGGAGATCTGGACTTGCTGCTTCCGCCTAGTCAAGTATGGGGGCCCGATGGTAAGTGACAAGTAACTAATATTTTACGTGCATGTTAAAGTTTGTGAATAGTATTTATGGTACTGATCCTTATACTTTTGGTATGCAGATATAGCTCCGGTGAAACCGGTCGGATATATGGGACGACCCGCAGTAGCAGGAACTACAGGTGCTAGTGGATCGAGAATGACAAAGAATGAGAATATGACCGCTCTCCTGGAGGACATCCGTCGTAGATGTGAGGGGCTGCTGACTGGTGTTTCGGAGCAGGGTTGGAAAGACTTAGACGACTAGTACATAAAGCTATGTATTGGGATACCCTCGGAATGGCGAGGTGTCATGCGGCGCATGGCGATGGCCGGTTAGACTATGTGTGATCTACGAGCTACGGGAGCAGATCCATTGGCTCGGGATCCTCCAGAGGGTGATTAGATGTAGGGCAAGTGGTGCCCCCTAGTGTGTATGTAGGGGCAAGTGGTGCCCCCCAGTTTTGAGTTTTGTATTTTGTAACATGATATGGGCATGTCATATGTATTAGAGTAAATGGACTCTAAAAACATGTTATATGATATATATTATGAATATGCATTGTGTTGATGATTTGGAATGTTATTGTCTTGTGTGTGATAAATGCCAGTCTAGAACATGATTTGCAATGCTATCTACGTAGTGATTTTGTCCTCTAGGTACATGATTGAAAGTAATGAATCTAAATTCACGTATCAAAATTTTCACTCGTAAATATCGTCCAATCAGGATAGGGTTATACACACGATAGACACCATTGAGTTGTAAGACAAGAAGCAGGGAATCTAAACGAACGTTCAGATGGAGGATGTGATGAGAGAGGGCATCGGCTAAGAGGCCACGTACTGCATCGTATTCGGCCTGATTATTGGTGGCATTACCAATGTAGACCCCATTAGAAATAATGAGGGTATGAAAGGGGGTAAAGATGGCCCAAGCTGCCGAGGCTAGATTCTGGGAATAACGACTTGCCCCTTCGGCATAGCCAATATAATGTGTGGACGAGAGGTCTTGCGAAATAGTGTCACAAGATAAGAAATGGGAAGAGGAAGAATAATGATGGCAGCATGAGTGAAGGGTAGACATCAAACGACAATTACGGGAGGGAGTAGTCTGGGTAGGATGGCTATGACTCATAGACCGAATAGAGAGTGATGTATGAGGGCTATAGGAGGAACAGCTGGAGCTCATGCTACAGAGAACATCATTGGTACAGATGGTATCATCCTGGTTATGGGTGGGAAATAAAAGGTCGGGAAAACCACATGACGCTACAAAGCTACCTAAATCATCAGCATGGGAAGAAAGGCTCATATACGGATCGTCATGGGGGATGACAAAAGAACAAGTAAAAAGATGGTCAAATGATGTGGAGCCCAAGAATGTTGCTGAAGAGAGATCAAGCAAAACAAACACGGGGGATTTAGAGGGAATGTACTCCGAGGGTCGCGCGGATGATGATAGGTATAGGAGGGGGGTAGCGGGTTTTGTCATCTCAACATCAGGGGGATGAATGTCAATGGTAGAAGGGGGATCCTCGAGTTGGCCTGACGCATACTGCGCGAGGATGGGAGAGGCGGATTGATTTTGTTCAACCTCGTACTCACGAATGACCTCTAAAGAGGCTTGGTAATGCGTGAGGTGAGGAAAATGGTGAGAATAATGACCATGGACACCACACAGAGCACAGGGTTTGTTGGTGCGAAGAGTCTTTGGGTTCTTGGCTGCGGACGTGGAAGAAATGGAGGATTCAAGGACCGTAGACTCAGGGAACGCGACTTTAACCATGGGTTTGATACGGGGCAACTCAGGACAAGTATGGGTGGCATGACCAACACCATCACACAAGGCACAAGGCTTGGCGGGTGGAGGAGGGGTAGGGTCAATCGGGGTGGCCTTGTCTTTGGATGCCCCTTTGCGAGCTTTTCCTTTCTTTCCCTTAGTTGTCACAGCAGGAGAATGGTCTTGTTGAGGTGCTGGTGACACTGTAGCGACGGAAGAAGCTAAGGGAATCGGTTGAACCAGTTTCAAAGCAAGGTATGGTTTGGGGTGACCGGGTGGGGTAGCGGCTGGAGGGTCAAGGTACCAGACGGGTATGCCCAGGGTTAAATTGGGGAGGGAGAGAGTGGCCATGATGGGGACCGAATAAACTCCGGGAGGGGGAGCAAGGAAAGGTATCTGACTAGCAAGGTAATGGCCAGGGGGGATGGCTCCAAGAGGGTTGAGACCTGGTGGGACCGACCCTGGAGGATAAAGGGGTTCTTGGGCACCAGCGATAGAAGAAGGGCCAGAAGGAAGAGGTCTAGCTGGCTGGGGTGAAGGGCTAGGAGCAGGTTGTGGCAGGCGAGGTTGAGGTTGCTGACTAGCCGAGGCGAGCTGCTTAAGGTCAGCCTGAGACGATTGCATCATGCAAACATTCGCTAAGTTGGGATCAAAGACAAGAGGAGGAGGAATACCAGGGAAGGTTCCAAGCAAGGAGGAGTCTTTGTAGATGCCGGGGGAGACACTAGTCAAATAATTGACGGTTTGCTTATTGGCTACAGAAGAGATGGTCGACTCAGGGGAGGTCTGAGATTTTGGCTCATGATATGTCAATTGGTCAATGATGACTATCTTTCCATTATGAGGGAAAAAAATCTTACGCTGGACCACATATGGGACAGCAGACATGGCATAGGTGTAGCTACGCCCCAAAAGAATGTTATAATCAAGAGGGGCGTCGATGACTTCAACGTCAACGTAAACAGTCTTGCCCGCAAGAGTGATAGGACAATTACGGAATAGGCCAATGGGCTAGGAGGCATGGCCATCCCATGCACGAAGGGTGATGGTGGAAGGGGCCAGCTCAGGAGATTCAAGTTGTTTCCAAACCGAAGCAGACATCACACAGGTGGATGCCCCCTCATCAATAATACACCGAGCGACGTTGGCATTTCAGATTTTGACTGGGATTTGGAAAGCAAAAGAAGCAGGAAGGGGAGGATGGTCTGACTGACGGGCATCAAAAACAATCAATTGGTCATCAGCAGGATCTACAGCGCCCATGGTAGATAGTAGAGCTGTCCTTTGAGAAGGACACGACTGGAGGAGTTCCAGTGTTGAAATGGAAGCAGGAGATTTTCCAAATCATCTACTATGCTATACGAATTGGAAACTCGACCAGAAGCAGCATTTCGGCGTAATGGGCCCTTAGGAATCTTGGTATGAACCTCAGCTTTGGGTTGAGGGATTTGCAAGGGACCATTAGGTGTCGACAGAGGCTCTGTAGGACCTGAAGATGGTGACTCGGGGACAGACGGAGCGGGAGGCGTGGAGTATTGACGAGACCGAGTTTGAAGGTTAAGGTCGACAGTGAGAGGTTTGTCAAAAGTCATCATGAAAATATGGTAATCGGAGGAACCAGAAGGGGAAGTTTGAGTGGTTACCGGGGCATGAGGTGGTTGAGTAGCCACAAATCCTTGTTGAGGGAAAGGATCGGAAAACACGGCTGGTTGAGAAGTAGCCGCATTGGGGGGAACAGTAGGGGAGGTATGTTGTCCCCGCAATGTAGCCTGAGACTCCCACATCTGCCACATCTGTGGTAATAGGGGACAATCGTGAGTGTAATGACCGTGAACAACGCAACACGAACAAGGCTTATTGGTGCGAAGAGACCTGTCCGACTTGGGCTGAGAGCCCTGTGGCTGGTTAGTAGTGTTAGAATCAATACTTTGAGGATTGGATCCACAATTACCAGGGGCGGATTGATTTTGATTTCCTTTTTGATTTCTTTGAGAAGAAGGAGGATTAGTCGCGCCCTGATGTGCAAATAGTTGCCCTGGAGGGGGTAGTAGTTGTTGTTGCGGGGGTTGAGAAGGCAAGGGAGGTAGAGGTCCAAATGTTGGAGGAGTTGGGACACCAGGCTGTGGGTAAGGATAAGGGTTAGGATTGGAAACATTGAGGTAAGCAGGAGGGTGGGCAAAAGGGGGAGGCATGCCGTATCCTGGATACATGCTACCTGGAGGGGGGAAAGTGCTGGAGGTGTTGGCCCCTTCCGAAGGGAAACCATATCCCATAGGAGGTTGAGTGTAGGTATGTGAAAGAGCTCCAATGATACCGTCGGCAGGGTGAGATGCCCCCGGGGCGTTAGCACCACTAGGTTTGGGTAGCTCAGGAAGGACGGTATAAACATAACCAGATTGAGCATAGATGAGGTCATATTTCAAGGCTATTTGGAGGGCGGCTTCTTCGGTTTGAAGGAACTGGGATGCGACATCTTTGTCAATGGCAGGTAAGAGAGAGCGAAGGAACCATTCCATATAGACCCGATCTTCAAAGGTGGGAGCTCCACATAAGCTCCTTCTTCTCCGCCATTCCTGGAGATGAGTGAAAAGGCGGGTCGAAGATGATTGACGGAAAGAAGTCAAGAGATCGGTACCAGTGTCGTATCGGAGAGGGAGCTAGAAATAAGATAAGAAGGCTTGGGAAATGGTCGCAAAGGTGGTATGGGAAGAGGCGGTCTGATCAACATACAATTTAGAAGCCTCGCCGGTAAGTGTGCGTTGGAAAAATCTAAGACGGATGGAATCATCAATAATGGAATTGGATGAACACCACATGTGGAAAGATCGGATATGGTTGGAGGGATCTTCACTAGCAAGGCCTTCGAACTTGGGAATGTCGGAGGGGAGCTTGGTTGGCATAGTAGGCCAACTAACATCGTGGCGGATAGGAACATTGATCAACTGATTGAAATCGGGGAGACTGAGACTAGCCATATAAGGGAGCAAAGGGACAGTCGAGGTAGTTCCCTTGGTGGTTCCACTAGTAACAGACCCAACAGTAGGACCGGGGTTGCTGCTAGCATTAGGCCCTGAACTAGACATGGTGAAGGTAACAGGGAGAGAACCAGAAGTATGGGGAGAACCCGAAGAATTAGAAGAAGAGTCAAAGTGTGGACTCGGGGGAGGACTAACTCGATGACGGCGGGAGGGAGTAAGTTGACCAACCGAAAACTGAGGGTAAAGGCCAAGAAGTCTCTGGGATAAGCGCCTTGGAGGCACAATGATGACAGCACAAAGGGAAGAAGAAGGACCAACAAAGGCAGGGAGGTGCAGGATCAAATGACGACGATGTCGAAACAAGGGCATAGAGGTGCAGTGTCAATTGATTTTAAAGTCTTTGCCTGGCAATGTTAACTAGGCTCTTATTCACTTAGGGTCAGTGTGTGGCGTGTGTTAATTTTAGTTTTTAAACCCAGACGTTTTGAGAGTAAAAGAAAAAGTGTGTTGCGTAACTGAAAATTAATCTGCAGAGAACAGTAAATAAGGCTAAAATAACAGAAAATTAACAGCTAACAATGCATCGATCTAACCCAAGAAGGTGAGTCTCTCAAAACTAGTCTAAAAGAGGGAAAAAATCTAGTCAAAACACACAAAAAAGGGGCCAATAGATCTAAGGTCGGGAGGGACAGGGATCTAAAGGAGAGATCTGATGAAAAGAGGTGCAGAAAACAGCAAAGAGATAGAGGAAAGGTTGTTGTAACAAAGGAGGAAATCAGCTAAAGGCGGAAGGGACAAGGAGGTGACCCTAGAGGCAAACCCAAACAAAACTATATGAGGTGATTTGAAAGGGAGAAGAGCTGATCTGAAAGGGATCTGAAAAGGAGGTTTCAAATATGAAAAGAAGAAGGTTGAAACTCTGAAAATTCAGACATCTGAAACAGCTAAAAACTCTTCCATAAAAATTGGAGGGTACTAAAGCCCTAGGGGGCAAGATTCCCACTTAGTTGAGTAAAACAGATCAGAAATAGGTCTAAACGAGAGGAGACAGAGGCTGGAAAACCTTGACAGAAGCTTCAGACAAACCCAGACAAATTGCTGGAAAAGTGTAGAAAAAAGTGCAGGTCGCAGGTTCTGACCTGTTTTCAGTCCAGGTCGTAGTTTTGGGGCAGAAAAGTGCGTCCTCTAGGCCAAGTCGCAGGTTTTCAGCCGATAAGTGCGACCTGCAGATCCGGGTCTCTTGGCGATAGAGTTAAAGTTGTCGTCTCAGCTGTGGCTGATGTCGGTCACCTGCGCAATAGGGCCAGAAACACACGGAAGTTAAAAATTTTGATGTTTGAGGGTTTTTGAGGTGAAAAACACCATAAAAATAGGGAAAAAAAAAACGAAAGAGAAACCCTAGGGTCTGAAATAGCTGGATATGTAGGAATATATAAAACGACAGCGTTCGTAAAATAAAACCTGTGTGGAGTCGCCAATTGTTAGTATGAATCTTTTGTTGGAAAAAATACCACTTTAGCTATGCATAACAAATAGCCCTAACATCAATTATGGCTGCCAATGTCTTCAAATCTGGAGTTAGTTGATCAGGACAGAGCTGCACAAATCCAGATCTATGCATAAAATACATTAAGCAGTGAAAATGAAATTTTGCTCCATGCATCCAATAGACAAGACAAGAACAATGTTTCTGAAATAATTTTTTATATTACAGGGCACCTGAGAGGAAAACAAGAAAGGTGTTTCCAATTCTCCTCAATGGGATGGGTTCTTGAAAGTCCTCAGCACTTCAGATCTAAAATTTCTCTCTCTTGTTGGTGTAGAAAACCCAGACAAACATAGAACTCAAAGGGAGCTCACAAAGTGAAATAATGGAAAATTTGACAATGATAATGGCTCAAAGTCAGACCAAGAGCATAGATCTAGAGTGATCTAATAGGCAACAAAAGGTGACAAATGAATGGGAAAACCCTTCTATTTATAACAAAATATTGGGTCATTCTAGATCTTGGTGCATGATTAAAATAATATTAACCAAATCTAGATCCACCTTTTATGGAATATTTTATTATATTTGTTGGAGGGAAAAGGTATTTGACTTGGGTCAAATCCCTTTTTTTGTAAATAATAAATAAATAAATGATTTATTTATCATTTTAAGGAAGTGGTTGAATGATAATCAAATAAATAATGATTTATTTAATTATTTATGGGTGATTTAGTCATATTTAACAAGGAATATTATTTAAATAAGATTTAAATAATTATTCCTAGAAAATAATAAGATAAATAAAGATTTATCTAATTAATTCCTTTGTTTTGGGTTAAACATGACCAAGAATAATAATTAAATTTTTTTTTAATAAATTATTCCATGAGGAAAATCAAACAAATATAGATTTGTTTAATATTTCCTTTTGGGGTTCCCTGTTTAGACCATAAACAACCTAATAAATGTGGTTTATTAAGTTATTTTACATAGTGAAAGCAATTTTACTTAGGGTAAAATTGGTCTTACATGGTGTACTTGGGTCCATCTAATGATAATAGGTTAGATGACCAAAAAATGGTGTAACAACTTTACTTAAGCAAATTGAGAATAAAATTCAGAAGCAAGAGAAATTGGAAGAAGAAGTAGTATGCTTTAGGAAGAAATTAGAAAACACCCAAAGGAAATTATCAATAAACACTTCTCAAATGACAAACTCTGATAAGTTGAATAAAATACTAGATGCTCAAAGAGCTCCTCTAATAAAAACTGGGATAGGCTATGAAGGAGAAACAAGTAAAGTCAAAGAAACATATTACAGGAATATCATTTTTTGTAAAAGCTGTCAAGGATAATGAAGCAGCTCAGAAGGTTCCCACAGAAGTAGAAGCCTGCAAAGAAGTAAATAGAAACATGAAGGAACCTCAAATGGCAAAGAATGAAATAAATAAACAGTCAACTGAAAAAGGCTCATATACTCCTGAATATATAAAATTTGGAAGCTATCAAAGGAGATTCTTACCCCCTATGAAAAATGTCACTTGTTATGCCTGCCACACACTGGGACATATTGCTACATACTGTCATAAAAGGAGAATCGATTCCAACCAGCAAAGGATGCAAAAAGTAAAAACACTACCTCAAGCAAACAAATGGAGAAGACAACCCTTCATCAGGTACGATAATTGTTTTTATGGGTATTGTTTTTACTGTAAGGAGTTCGTCCATAAAGCCAAGGATTGCAAAATTTATGGAAAAAAATTGATGTATGGAAACTCAAGGAGATGGATGAACAATGGAAAATTCACTCGTGTACATAACTCATTCAGAAACATAATCAAATGTTGTGACTGCCTTCAAGTTGGGCACAAGTGTAACAAATGTCCTCTCAGAGAATGTGGTCCATCATCTCAGAAAAGGTACCAAACAAAAGGATGCATGTAGTGGAAAAAGAAGGTGAATAAACGTGACCTGGATCTAATAGCTCAAGACCTGAAAAGCTAATGGTATTTAGAAAATGGATGGTCAAAACATATGATTGGAGATAGAAGCAAGTTTGTAACCTTTGAGGAAAATAATTCTAGGAATGTAACATTTGGCAATGATAAAGCCGGGAAAATCAAAGGGAAAGGCTCAGTTAGTCTGGAAAATGGAAGAGGAAAGGCTCAAGATGTACTATTTGTGGATGGGCTGAAAACCAATCTGCTAAGTGTTAGTCAAATATGTGACAAAGGTTGTGAGGTTCTTTTTCGAGCACAAGGCTGTGAAGTAAGATCAAGCACCATAGGAATGACCTTGATCAAAGGTGTTCGAACAGAAAGTAATGTCTACATAGTGAAAGAAGAGAATGAAGCATGCCACCTTAGCAAACTTGAGGAATCATGGTTATGGCATAGAAGATTGGGACACCTAAACTTTGACCACATCATAAGTCTAAGCAAGAAGAATGCAATCAGAGATATGCCAGTCATAAAGAAGAATTCAAATACCATATGTAAGTCCTGCCAACTAGGCAAGCAGACCCGCGCATCTTTCAAGACCAAAGAGAAACTATCTACAAGTAGACCTCTTCAGCTTGTACACATGGACCTGTGCGGACCTTCATGAACTAAAGCACCAAGTGGAGAATATTATTTCATGCTGATAATAGATGATTTTTCCAAAATGACGTGGGTAGCATTTCTCAAATACAAATCTGAAGCTCTTGAGAAATTCTAGATATTCAAGGCATTGGCAGAAAATCAAACAGGATGTAAGCTAAAGTGCATCAGATCAGATAGAGGAGGTGAATTCACAGACTATGATTTTACAGACCTATGCAATGAGCATGGGATAAAACAACAGTTTACAATTGCAGGTACACCTCAACAGAATGGAGTGGTAGAGAGGCAAAACAGGTCAGTACAACAGATTTCCAGAGCTATGATGCAAGAAAGTAACATTCCCCAAACCTTCTAGGCAGAAGCAGTACACACAGCTGTCCACATTCTTAACAAAGCTCATTTAAGACCAAACTGTGACAAGACTCCTTACGAATTATGGCATGGTAAACCAACATCAATCAAGAACTTTAGAGTCTTTGGAATCAAGTGTTTCATAAAAAATAATGATGAAAAACTGGAGAAGTTTGATGCAAGAGCTGATGAAGGAATATTTTTAGGATATGCATCCAAGAGTAAGGGTTACAGGTGCTACAACAAATCACTACACAAAATTGTGGAAAGCATTGATGTAAGATTTGATGAAGATCTACCAAACAAAACAAGAAGTTCAAGATGCAGCAATCCTTTAGAAGATCATGAAGAAGAGAACCAAGATGATGATGAACTAAGAAAAACAACAGAAGATACTGAATTAAACTCAAAAGGTCCCTCAAGACACACTCAAAAGAATCATCCAGAAGATCAAATCATTGGGGACAAGAGTGTGAGAGTCCAAACAAGAAGACAGCTAGCTGAACAAACAGAAGAAGTATACCTAGCTATGTTATCTCAAATAGAGCCAAAGAAGTTTAAAGAAGCCAGCAAAGACAAATATTGGGTGAAAGCTATGAATGAAGAACTGGACCAGATTAAGACGAATAATACATGGGAGTTAATACCAAGACCCACAGGGAAAAATATCATTGGCTCAAAATGGATATTCAAGAATAATATGAATGAACAAGGACAGGTAATTAGAAATAAAGCCAGAATTGTATGCAAGGGATATTCACAAATTGAAGGTCTTGATTATGATGAAACCTTTTCCCCTGTAGCTAGAACGGAAGCAATCAGAATGTTTTTGGCCTTTGCATGTTATCATGATTTCAAGTTATATCAAATGGATGTGAATTCTGCCTTCCTGAAAGGAGATCTAGAGGAAGAAGTCTACATGGAACAACCTGAAGGATTCTCATTAACAGATAAACATGACTATGTGTGCAGATTAAAAAAAGCCTTATATGGTCTTAAACAAGCTCCTCGTGCATGGTATTTAAGGTTGGACAAATAATTGCAAAAACAAGGATTCAAGAAAGGAGAAATAGACAACAATTTGTACATAAAGGCTAATGAAAACAAACTCTTAATTGTAGTAGTGTATGTAGATGACATCATGTTTGGAAGCAACAAAGATGAGTTAGCCAAATGATTTGCTGAAGAAATGAAATCAGAGTTTGAGATGTCAATGATTGGAGAGCTCACCTTCTATTTAAGACTTCAAATCCAACAAAAGCACAAAGGAACATTCATCTCACAAGAAAAATACTTAAGAAAGATGTTGAAAAGGTTCAAAATGGAAGACTGTGTTAGTCATCAGTATTTTTCACTTGTTGGTGATGACTAGTTGTAACAGCCAAGTTTTCTAGCAGCTGATCTAAAAAATTGTCAAATTTTCTAGCTGGAAAACATCCATAAACTTTTTTTTGCCCTCTTACCTTTCAGTCCACCCATGACGAGATGAAACCTCATTATCAAAGTCTTATCTAGCCTCAGCCATACTAGTTTTCCCATCAGCTCCAAAGAAACAATCCAAATTTGTCCAAAAAGTCTCCCCTAAGTTAGGTAGTGGCGCTTTAGGCATTTATCCCTTGGAAAACCACTCTAAAGCCAAAGAACCTCTACCTGCTATAGACCAGTCATAACAGACCTTCCCATTTTGCAAATAAAGTTGGTTACAGCCCTAGGTCGCGCTACTAATACACCCTCAAGTCTCAGCAATACATGTACCATAAGTCAAACTGATTCTAGGTGTTTTTACAGTGTTTTAATGGAACTTTCAAGGACAGAGGCATACCAGCATCCCAGAAGACAATATTTTTCTCCACATGAGAAGACAACTGCTTCTCAATGTGATTTTGAGCCTGGGATACAGCTACAGAGCAAAGAGTTTTTCATTAATCTCTTGCGATCACAGTCAAAGCATGAAAGGACAATGAAAGGAAAAATAACACTGTCAAAAGGCTGATGATATGACATGACTGAAAAACCTCCTTCATCTATAAGCAGAGGGTTTGAAGACTGAAAAACCTCCTTCATCTATAAGCAGAGGGTTTGAAGACTGAGAGCACCTCCTTCATCTACAAGCAGAGGGCCAATGGATAAAGTTTGATGTTAAGAGTCTGCACTGACTAAAGGACATTTTTTGGGTACAGTGAGACAGAAACTAAGGGTCTCTGAATAAAAATGATGTTTAAGGCCGAGGAAAAGCAGTGGAGCTCCATTGTTATTGAGTTACAATATGAAGCTAATGAGTTGATCGTCAATGTAGAAATATTATTGAGGAGATGGAAAAAGGAATCCAACAGTCTTAGCTTCTAACTAACTTCTGCCAACATATGTAAGGGAAACCACTATCAGTAGGTTCATAAAACATTCTTCTTTTGATTGAGACAGAGGTTGAAATGACATCAGGCATTTTGTCAAAATAGGCCTCCTTCATTCATAAACAGAGGGCCAGAGCAGTGACTCATTTCAAGGTTTGGACTGATTAAGAGAAAAATGGTAAGAGCAGCATAAGACAGTTGAAAGCTTCTGAATAGGGAAATCATGTCAAAAAAAAAGGGAAAGCATGAGTACTATAACTATCAAAAAGGCTGGCTTATCTCCTATCAGAGTTTGCTTTCAAGACAGTCTGGAGCCAATAAGTGTACAAACTTTGCTAAGGGGTGTGATTTCCTTAAAAAGCTACAAAAAACTCATCTCCTTGATGAACAGGCTTAACATTTAGTCTCTGCTCCTTTAAACAAAACAGAGTTGATAAGTGGTCGAGAGATGAGTCATGACACATGCCTAAGAATGATGATTTCTTTTCAAAGGGTATTGTCCTTCCTATTCATAGAGAATTTTCTTTTAAAAATTACTCATCATAGTGGACAAAAGGCGATTTGAGCTTAGTTTTCCCATAAATGCATTGCGACTAAACACACAAGCTCACAAAAATGTAGAAGGATTAT
The DNA here is from genome assembly GCA_034641835.2 of Pinus albicaulis. Classification (NCBI taxonomy): domain Eukaryota; kingdom Viridiplantae; phylum Streptophyta; class Pinopsida; order Pinales; family Pinaceae; genus Pinus; species Pinus albicaulis. The sequence continues at coordinate 340,744,013 of CM076575.1, read as the reverse complement.
GGCATGAGTTTCAAAATTCTGGAACAGCATTCAAAGCCAATAAGGCATGCCACTATTACAAGTAAAGTCATCTTCCTTATGAAAAAGGTCAAAGTCAGAAGAGGAGCTTAAAAAGCACCTAACAGTTTGGATCAGCCTCACAGTGAGCATTATCACCTTTAAAGCAGTAGAAGCAAGAACTATCAACCAGGTTAAAGAGATAGGTCATCTCCTTGCAAATGGCAAAAAATGCTTCATCAATCATTGGTGTATTGTTGAGCGGATTTTCCATGTTGAAAATGTCACTAAAGGGTCAACAGTGGCAGAGTTTCCTTTTCTAATATTAAAACACAGTGAAAGAGTTTGACCCTTGGACATTTTTTATTACAAGAAGAAAAAGTCACATCTACCAAAACTAGCCAGAAGGCATGCACAACTTTTCTGTCAACTTTATTTAAAAGTATGGGCCCCTTATGGAAAATTTAAAATCACTTTGGTTTTCAAAATAAGCAAAGGCATTTTCAAACATTTCTTAAAAAACCCTCACCATTCAAGTGTGAAAGGGATTTTGACTTATTCGGGTTCAAAGGGACAAAGGGACCGTTGCAATCCCTTTTAAACTTCTCAAAGCACAAGGCAACACTCCTCTTGTTGTTCACAAGACCGAAGAAGAGGCATTTCAAGCTAAACACAGGTTTTTCGGGTTTTTTAAGCTGCGCGGCGTGCCTGTCGAGTTGCACGGCACATTCAAGAGGAATTTTACACAGGATTTTAGTTGTTGTGTGGCGCGCCTGTAGCGGCGCGTGGCGCGCCTATAAGCGTCGGTCACGTCGGCCCGACAGTGACCCGACAGCTCCTTTTTGCGCGGCGCCTTCCCTTCTCAACATGTCGTGCACATGTTAACGATCCAAAACACCTCCAAAATGCTTTGAAAGCTGCTCCAACCCTCAAGAAAAGCCTGCCATCAAATTTTCAAGGTATTTATGTGCCTCCTTGGTGTATTCAAATTTCTAAAGGGTGATCATATGCTTCGTTTATCAAAGGACTAAGTAATGGTGAAAAAAATGAAACCCTTGGCGTAAGTCGAGGTGTGTCGGTGTGAAAAGGTTTGAGGGCTGTTGTTACAGTTGGTTGAAAGAAAGGTGGTCATTCTTGTCTCAAAGAACCTCAAGCTACCTTCTAAAACAGGGATGAACCATGTACTCTGTCAGCCTTATGCAGTAAAGAAAACAGTGGAAAGGAGAGTTGTTTTTATGTTTAAAAAACTCGAAATTATAGTGGAAATGATTGCCCAACACTGACAGGGTAAAAAGGGTGGGTTCTTATTGATGCTTAAAATCCCAATAAATGCCCTCAAAACAATGATAAAAGGTGGAGGCACTGTTTAAAGGCAGAAACACAGTATTTGAACAAATGAAACAGTGGGCCTATTTTCAACGACGGTAATCATACATATATTACCTCGTCACTATCAAAGGTCATCTTTGTGTGATGAAGAGAAAAATCAATGCTGCCTTTTTTGTCCATGAAACAGACTTTAGTAAGGGGAGCTGCCATTTCAATTCAAAGGTTTTTTTGGCAAAATTGTGTGTGAAAAATAGTAAACACAAGGAGGGTGTTTTTGATTGAGTGGAGTTTTTTCCTTTGTCTAAATGCAAGGTTGTCTTATCAAAACACCAAGAACTCTGTGACCTTATCCAAGCACAGAAAATCACTTGACTGTGTATGCATTTTAATTGATTGTGTGTTTATTATTAAAATTAGTTGTTGAGTGGCATACAAAGAGAAAGGGCAGTGTTTTGAAAGGATCAGAGACCTGATATCACAGAAGCATCTCACACAACATCTGAAACAAATTTGCCTTGATCAAAACAGTGATTTACAAAGAAGATAGAGTTGTGTTTGAGAAGACATTTCAAAAAAACTTTGAGGAACTTTGGTTTTGCATAGAGCATCCAGAACAAGATGCCTCCCAGGCAAGACAGTAGGAGTGGTTTGCATAAGCGATTTGAGCCTACTTCCACTGAAGAAATGAATGCCCACCCATCAGTCTTATTCAATTTCCATGAGGTGGGATGTTTAGATTTTTGTCAAAGGGTGCAAGAGGTGAAGAGTTTTTCTCCTTTGACACACCTTTGCGCTTTGAGGTTTCAAGATAAGAATTTCCAGTTGGTAGGCCTTGACTTCAAATTCTCCCCAATATCCATCTCCAAGGCCACTAAAATTCCCTATATTGGTGAGAAATGGTTTAAACAAATCCATTTGGACTCAGATGATTACAAGCCCTTTCTAAAGCCTGAGCACAGAGAGTCATGTCCTTCTATTTTCCCTTTCTCATATCTTTTAGCCAGCTACGCCCCTCTCATGAATATTATCATGAAGTACTTCACTTGTGAGGGAAGATTCTCCCGAATCTATGCCTATCACATTCAACTTCTCATGCATTTCACTAGGGCCAGATTGCTAAATCTTCCTTTCTTCTTACACAAGAGCATCGAGAAAATGGCCTCCTTCACAGCAAATAGCCTGTCTTTTCCAACACTCTCTCATCAAAATCATCATTCTTCATTAGCTTGAAAAGAGAGAGGTCTCTTGGAATGTTTCATCACTCATCCGGATTTCTCCACTGTCCCTCCAGTCCATACATCCCCTACATCTCCTACTCATCATCCCTCGCCTTCTTCTAGCAGACCTAATCCTAAAAAGCTCAAATTTACTACAGAGCAAGCTGAAGAGCCTGAAGAGGGAGAAGAGCATGATCATGATGATGGGGAAGAGGATGAAGGGCAGCAACATGAAGAACAACAAACAGAGGGTGAAGGGCAGCAGCATGAAGAACAACAAACTGATGATGAAGGGAAGCAGCATGAATAATAGCAGACTCATGATGAGGGTGAGCAGCCTTATGATGACAAAAAGCAGCATGACAGTGAGGGCGAGACAGAGCAGCAAGGGCATCACGATAGTGATGATCAAGGACAGTCAAAAGAGGACACACAGTAGCCTTATGAGACAGAGCAGCAACATGAAGATGATGAACAAAGGCATGAAAGTGATGAGCAACAACAGCCTTATGATGACACACAACAACATCACAGTGATGATGAATAGCAGCATAAAGATGATGAAAAAGGGCATGACAGTGATGAGCAAGGGCAGCCAAAAGATGATACACAGCAGCCTCCTGAGGAACAACATCCTTTTCAAGAAGAAAAACAAACTCAAAAAGAAGATAAGCAAGGCGACAAAGGTAAAGGGGCCATGCCCTCTTCTGCTAAAAAGGCCAAGCCCCGGATAGCAAAGAAGAGAGTGCCTAGGGTTGTCACTCCAAATGTGACAAGGGCCCTCCGAAGTAAAGGAAAATTGCCAAAGAAGCCCATGATTGAGTTGCCTAGGAGGAAGAGCACTAGAATAACCACCCAAAGCAAAGGGAAGGGTAAAGAGGAAGGCAGTCATGAACAGGAGAGTGCATTCAACATCATCCAAATCCAAAGCGATGATAGTGATAATGAGGCCCGTATTCTAGAAAGCCTCTTGATCCATAGAGAAAGCCAAAATGATGCATTGAAGGATGATCTTCATAGAGCTAGGAATTTCAATCAATTTCTGCAAATCCAAAATAGGCAAATGAGTGCCCATATGGCTGTTTATGAGACACGGGCGACCAAGTACAAGAAGGAGGCCTCCAAAGCCCAAGAAAGGTTGGAAGAACTCATGGGTGAGTTCGATGAAAGTGAAGGCAAAGATCAGCCTAGGCGAAAGAGGCCAAGAACCATGGGGCTTAAAAAGGCCCTTGAGAAGCAAAAAGAAGAGGAAAATGCCCTTCTCCAATCTACCCCTCTCACTGCATTGTTCGAACAAGAGATAGAGAACAATAGGGAGGAATGGCTTGAGAGATTCAATGACCACTTGGAGAAGAAATGGGAGAAGGAAAAAAGAGATTTAGACCTTCAAAGGAGAATGACGGGGCATTTTAAAAAGTTAAATCAGTTTGCTCGGCGCAAGTTGAATGCTGCTCAAGAAAAGCTCAAGGAGGCTAAAGGGAAGCGCCCGGCGCAGAAAGTGAGGAAAGACACATCAGGACTTCAAATTTTGGCTTCTGATTCAGAACATGTTGTTGAGATCCCTTGAGGTTCATACTCACCAATTTTGGGCAAATTTCGACATATTTTGGTTTTTTGTCATTTTTGGGTTTTTGGCCAAAACTCATGGGCTTCGCCATTTCAGTTTGAGGAATCATCAAAGGAGGAGAATGGTATCATTGGATGCCATAATTTTAGTAGCCCATACTCAGCGATTTTCAGGACATTTTAAGATCATTTTCTCCCCCGAAATGGCGAAAAATGATCGTTTTTTCTACACTTTGCCCGGTCTATCAGCAAACCTTATTTTTTGGTTTTTTACACACAGGCCTGTTTTTGGAGGACTTTTAGGCATCAGATTGAGAAAATTATAGTTTCTCTAGAAATTAGACACTTAGATATTTCCAATGAGCTATCATGAGCCTCATTTCAACATCGGGAAGGCTGCCAAAAGTTGCCAGCAAGTCAGGGGACCTTTTGCTGATGTATTTTTTGAGTATCTTTGTAAAAATTGAACCTTCAAAAACTGCTTTTTCCTCATGTGCGTTTAGCTATTTTTGCACATGAGAAGTTATGGAAAGTCAATTTATTTCCCTCTTTTAGCATTTTTTAGATATTTTATGAGATATTTTGTGCCTTGGGCTTTGCAAAGCCTCAAGGACAAGATTAGATATTTTGGATAGGCCAATGAGAGTGCAAATTGAACTAAGAGGTTTTCCTCACTTGAGCCTATATATTCCAAAGGCTTTCATTGTAAACAAGGCTGGAACTTGATGATAGAAGAACTATATGGTCATATAAGCTTTGGAAGAAATACTTGTCTCATGCTTTTGGATAGTCTCTTGGATGTTCTTGGATGATGAAAGAGGATTGTTGTTGGATTCCATGACTTGGTAGAATGCTATAGTGTCTCTCTCTTTGTTTTGTTTCCTAGTTTTCATTCATAAATCCATGTTTCTTGCTTGCTATAGAACAGTAGAGAACAAATTTGAGACATGCCCTTGGAGGCACCTCAAATTTCTTGTTTCTTCATAGCTTCCATGTTTTCTTCATTCTTAGTCACATTAAAGAATTTTTTATTGCTCTTTAATAACTTAAGGATATTTTTGCTTGTTTCATTCATGGTTTTATGCATGCTAAGTATGATTTACGGTATGCCCTGCTTACCTATGGCTAGCCATAGCTCCATCCATGAAATTTCTCTTTGATTGATTAGATTGTCATTTGTTGAACCAAGGAGGTCTTGTTTTGATATTCTTGCCCTTTGCCTAAGACTATGCGATCTTGTTTTCAAAGTGCCAAATAACTTGAAGTATTGTGTTTAGGTGTTCCGACATAGTGATTTGAGTTGTTTATCTGTCTTAAGTGTATTTCCCCAAAGTCTGATAGCCATTTCCCAAAGTTAGAGAGTTATATATCTCTATGCATGGCTTGAATGTTTATTTCTATGTACTGATTAGCTTATAGTTACATTTCTCATGATTAATGGTTTGCCCTACCATGTTTATGTCAGCTATTAAACTAGTTATGCTTGAAATCCTTTGTTGTTCCCAAACTTGATGTCCATTTTATTCCATTTTTCCCAAAGATCCTTTCTACCTCGAATCAAATCGGCCCTTCAACAGCCTTGTATCACCATCTGATAGCTTTCTTGACCTTTTTGACCCCATAGCCCAGTTGATCTGACATCTTTTTACCTATCTTATATCTTTGATCAGTTTCATCCCTCACAACCTAAAAACCAAAACCAAAAAACCTACTTCATAACTAGCATAAAATCAGAACACAATAAGCAAACACACAGATATCCCTTACACAAATAGAGAGAGCCCTCTCTGAGTCTAGGAAGGCTAGGTCCTTGGGCTCCAAAGATTGGTTTTATGTTACACTGTCATTTGTTGATCAGGAGCTCAAGACCAAGTGTCGTAAAATGGTCAAAAATGAAGGTGCTCAGAACTAGTTTGAACCTGAACAACTGAATAGAGCTCGTCTTCCTGATTCCGGCACCGCGAACGGTTCGAAAAACGGTCGCCGTATGCAGAAGTTATTCAAGTTTGAAGATTTCTCAATTTCCATAAAAAATGCCAAATTTGAATTGTGGAAAATTTTATTAAAAAAAGAATATTCCACAGAATATTCTGGGAATATTTCGTGGAATATTCCGCAGAATATTCTGGGGAATATTCCATTTGCAGCCAATGGAAGGGCGCCACGTGGCTAGCCCGGAGGCCGCCACGTGGGCCCCAAAGGTGGATTGAAATGGCGCATTGCAAAATTTGTTTCGGGTCGGATGGGATTCGAACCCGCGACCGCATGGATAACAACCCAACGTCTTACCGCTAGGTCAAAGGTGGGACTTGTTTACGTTGGCGGCAAAGATTTTTTTTAAACCGTGTGGAAGGTTTGGGCGGGGCCCGAAAGGGGGCCAGCCCCGAAGGGCCAGCCCCCTTCCCATAAAACCACAGGCGCGGAACCTTATCTCAACATCATCGGCGCGCATATGTGGCGGATTAAACTTTGGTTATGCGTTATTTGGTGGGTTTGTTATAAAACCTGTTGTATTAAATGAAAATGGTTACGAAGTCCGCCAACACATGTGAACGTGTTTTGTTATAACCGTAAACACTTATTGCCAAACGGTAACCGCGCGCCTTATTTGGTGGTTTCGTCCTTATTTTGGCGCCTATCCCTTATTTGGTGGCATTATCTGCAGTCTTTCCGCAATTGGTGGAGTTTCCCAAGGTGAAACTGGCAGTTTACTAAATGTGCCATAACTTCTGCTAGGAGAGGTCTTTGAAGACGAATTTTTTTTTTATTTTGGCTCTCTTCGACCTTCTGAAGCCATTGGCACAAGTTTCATAGTCATCTGAGGTCTTTTGCAGGTGATTTTGCTTCGTGGAAGTTCCAGGAGCCACTAGGGCCAAATCAGTTTGGGAGCTGCATTGGGAATTGTGCAGCCAGTGAATGTGGAACGAAGGTCATTCCTGAATTTTTTCAGCATTCTGAATCCATTTCTACAGCTCGTTTTTTCCTTTTGAGGAATTCTTCTCACTGTTTAGCTTCAGGGAATCTTTCAGGGCCACGAGGGCCATTTCAGTGCTGGAGCTGTTTGGGGGCTATGTTCATCCATTTTTGGTGATTCAAAAGCCTGTTTCTGCTATTTTCGACATTCTGAGTCTAATGGCAGAGGTTTCAGAACCAATTGAGGTCATCTTCACCTCGAAATTCTCCATGCAAGTCTAAAGGGCCATCAGGGCCAATTGGGGAAAAGTACTGTATCAGGTACAATTTCACTGTTTAGTGTTTGGGAAAGAGCATGTTTAGCTAATTCCTATCTTCTGATTCTGTATTTACAGTCAGATATGTCTTTTGAGACACTCTTATTCTTGTATTAGCCTTTGTAGCATTTTTAATACAAGAGGACAAGCCTAGTTTGAGAGGCTTGGTCCAGCAGATGTAGCCCAGTGGAGGGGGTGAACTGCTTTATCATTTTGATGTCTTTATTTGCTAAAGATGATATGCTAAACAAAACTGATATAAAGTGTTAAACAGCAAATATACATAACTTGCATACACATTAAGGGTTGCCATTTCTGAGAAAGTTATTTGTCTTATTCCCGCAGACATCCTCACTTCAAATGTGTATGTCAAAGAAGACTCTAATTGAGGAAATTGTTTCTTTGTGAGCTTTGTAGGGCAGTGGCCTCTAGAGCTCATCCTCTTTGAGGTGACATCACGGTGAATGCCCCTACGGTCTATCTACGTATAAAGAAGTCAAAGAAGATTCTCACATTTTCGAGAGGTCACTTGGATGTATGGCTCAATTTGAAATTATAGAATTGATACATTTGCCCTTAAACAGAGGTATTCCATTTTGGAAGCAGGATGGTATCGAGCGAGTTTGCTTGGTAAGCATCACAAGCAGTTGTGGCTTGAAGGTGTCTTGGCGGTGTTGGTCATTGCTTTGGAATTACTGCCAAGCAGCTACTGCAGCAGTAGGTTTAACTGAGGAAGCTCTTTTGTTCATTTTTATAATGACAACTTCCATAAGCAAAGACATCTTGTTGAAAGGTGTTGGACTCTGAATCCAACAATGCTTCCACAAAAGTTGAAGAAGTGGGAGAAAGAGTATGGCAAGAATGGGAAGGAAGTTTCCATCATTGATATGTGTCGGGATGATACACATGCTGATATCGATGTGCAGTTAAAGGAAGCGCCTTTGAAATGGATTGGTAAGAAATGGTTAGAATTCTTATCCAATTAAAGTTGCATGTCTTTTGATTGAATGCATTTTCTTTGTTAAGGGAATGCAAGTTGCAGGATGGAAAAGCTGAGTATGAGACTCACTCTATCGTAGCAAAAGTTATGTTCATTTCAGCTTTGAAAGTACATGTACATGTGATTGAGGATCTTGTACTTATGATTGTACTTAAGAGAAAGTTGAAGGATAAACTGCATGCATGAGAATGAGATGCATGAGCACAAGGATCATGATGATTTCCTTGTATTTTAAACATGTATGTGTGATTAACTTGAAGGGTTGATTACTTTTTTTTTAACCATGCATGTAATGTAATATTGACTTGGAAAAAGTTAATTTGATCTCCAAGATTGTAAAGAGGAGAAATGATGAAGTGTTTCATCTTTGTAAAAGCCTTCTCATTTGGGAGGCAACTCTTCTTCTGGAATGGAGGTGCCATGGATGGGCATCGTGACAGTTGGCAAGCCCACATGTTCAGGAGAATATTTCAGCTCATATATCAGCAAGTTTCATTGCTGGTTCCTGCAATTTCAGATTTGTCTGGTGAAAGAACTTGGTCGGGATTCGACAAGTACTTGGCGTATGCAACAAAAAGTCGCCATGACGACATTTAGCAAGGCAGGACATTTTTGGCATTAGTATGCTCTTTTGGCTGACTGGAAGAGGATATTTCTGTTCCTCAAGTGCTGTACAGTTCAGATCAGAGATTCAGTAAGCTTTTGGGGACCAAAAGCCTTCTCATTTGGGAGGTGTGATCAGGAGCTCAGGACCAAGTGTTGTAAAATGGTCAAAAATGAAGGTGCTCAGAACTGGTTTGAACCTGAACGACCGGATAGAGCTCGTCTTCCTGATTCTGGCGCCGCGAACGGTTCGAAAATTGGTCTCCGTATGCAAAAGTTATTCAAGTTCAAAGTTTTGTCAATTTCCATAAAAAATTGCCAAATTTGCCTTTGTGGAAAATTTTATTAAAAAAAGAATATTCCACAGAATATTCTGTGGAATATTCCACAAAATATTCTGGGGAATATTCCCTTGGCGACCAATCAAAAGGCGCCACATGGCTAGCCCGGAGGCCGCCACGTGGGCCCCGACGTGGAGTTGGAATGGCGCATTTCAAAATTTTATATCGGGTCGGCCGGATTCGAACTCGCGACCACAAGATTATCAACCCAACGTCTTACCGCTAGGTCAAAGGAGGGACTTGTTTACGTTGGCGGCAAAGATTTTTTTAAACCGTGTGGAAGGTTTGGGCGGGGCCCGAAAGGGGGCCAGCCCCGAGGGGCCAGCCCCCTTCCCATATAACCTCCGGCAGGGAACCTTCGACCAAGGGCTCGGCGCGCATATGGCGGATTATTCAAAACTTTGGATAACGGATAAAGTGGGTTGTTTATTATTTAAACGTTGGTTACAACGTTATAAGTTGTATTAAAACGTTTGAAACCGTTGTTATGACCGCCAGCGCATATGAACATGCGTTTTGATAACCACAACATTTATTGCTCCTGCTAACTGCGCGCCTTATTTGGTGGTTCCGCCTTCTATTTTGGCGCCATTTGCTTATTTGTCTGCCTTATCTCCGGTTCTTCCACATTTAGTGGAGATTTTTTAGCCCAAACTGGCAGTTCAGTAAAGTGGGCATAACTTCTGCTAGGAGAGGCCTTTGAAGACGAATTTTTTTTTGATTTTGGGTCTCTTCGACCTTCTGAAGCCATTGGCACAGGTTTCACAGCCATCTGAGGCCGTTTGCAGGTGATTTTGCTTCGTGGAAGTTCCAGGAGTCACTAGGGCCAAATCAGTTTGGGAGCTGCATTGGGAATTGTGCAGCCATTTTATGTGGAACGAAGGTCATTCTTGAAGTTTTTCAGCAGTCTGAATCCATTTCTACAGCTCGTTTTTCCTTTTGAGGAATTCTTCTCACTGTTTAGCTTCAGGGAAGCTTTCAGGGCCAAGAGGGCCATTTCAGTGTTGGAGCTGTTTGGGGACTATGTTCTTCCATTTTTGGTGATTCAAAAGCTTGTTTCTGATATTTTCGACCTTCTGAGTTGAATGGCAGAGGTTTCAGAACCAATTGAGGTCATCTTCACCTCGAAATTCTCCCTGCAAGTCTAAAGGGCCACCAGGGCCAATTGGGGAAAAGTACTGTATCAGGTACAATTTTCACTGTTTAGTGTTTGGGAAAGAGCATGTTTAGCTAATTCCTATCTTCTGATTCTGTATTTACAGTCAGATCTGTCTTTCGAGACACTCTTATTCTTGTATTAGCCTTTGTATCATTTTTAATACAAGAGGACAAGCCTAGTTTGAGAGGCTTGGTCCAGCAGATGTAGCCCAGAGGAGGGGGTGAACTCCTTTATCATTTTGATGTCTTTATTTTCTGAAGATGATATGCTAAACAAAACTGATATAAAGTGTTAAAACAGCAAATATACATAACTTTCATACACACATAATCACCTACTCAGCTGCAGAAAGTTATTTGTCTTATTCCGCAAGACATCAAACTTCAAGTATGTGTATGTCGAAGACTTCTAAGTGTTAACTTCATTATTTCTTTAGGCAGAGCCTGTAGAGGGCCAGGTAGCCTCTGGAACTCATCCTCTCTTTAGAGGTGACATGTCCGGTGAATGCCCCTACAGTCTATCTCTGTATAAGAAATAAGAAGTTTTCACATTTTCAGAGGTCACTTGGAGTGTATAGCTCAATTTGAAATTATGGGAAATGGATACCTTGCACCCTCAAACAAGTACATTCCATTTTCAGATCATGGACCAAGTCATCT